>JAOXNO010000063.1:35269204-35281673 GCA_028565335.1 Limnodromus scolopaceus
AACTTTGTAGAGTAGGGTAGATGGTTGGACTCGATGATCCCAAGGGTCTCTTCCAACCTAGACGATTCTATGATTTAATAGGGTAAAATTAGATCCTGCTCTAGACGCTTGGTTCCACCAACATATTAATCGTTTCTATCATTTATCAAATTAAAAGCAAACACTAACTGTAGTGTAAATATTAAGTAACAATTTCACAGATGGAAGCGTAACCTTCAGCATGCATGTCATCCAACTGGTTTAGTGAGTTCTACTAGCCTGCTAATTGCTGGTAATACTACAAAAGTGTAACGATAAAACCTCTGCTTTTTAAGTGTAAATCTCTGTAAATCTCTTCTGTAATCTTAGTTCTTGCCACTACATTTGGTTCTGGCCACGTTGTGCTGTGTTTCCCTACTACCAGTTTCTGATGTTTTCTTTTTCTCTGTTAGACTTGTATCTTTTAACTTATTAATATGCCCTTACACAAATTGGAATTGTGGCCATTTCTGCCTTTTTGCACCAAAAACCCCAACCCCAAACTTGCCAGGCACCCCCCAAGAACTAATGCAGTGCCCTACTGAAAGGAACTGAAAGTACAGGGGGGGATTCTTTTTTTTGTTCTCAAAATATTTCTGCTTCTGCGTTAAGGAGAAATACACACCGAGAGCTTTGCTGAGGATAAACTGCAACGTTTTCCACTCAGCAGAGAGAAACGGTTAACACATGCTCTGTATTACGTCTCTACCAACATAATGCAGAGTGTTACGGAGCCATGCACAGGTACAATGAAATGCCTCCTGAGCACGTTGCTTTGGGGCCCTGCAAAGGTACTGTGGGAGCAAATGATGCATTTCAATTTGTGAATTAATTCTGTTCTGCAAATATGTTGAAGTGAAAATTGGTAACTTTTTTATTTGCAAAATGGAAGGAGCGGTAATAAAATGGGGAAATTTCTCTAGTATTGAAACTTCCTTTAGATGAAACACAGAGGTTGAAAAACAATTTATTTAGTAAATGCATGAAGAAATATAATCACATTGTTTGATAGCTGTGTATTCTAAAGAGGAGTTTTATGACCATTCAGCTCTGAGAGCACATGGTTTGCAGCTGATAAAGCCACCCATACAGTGGAAACCAATAGCCATAGATTGTCTGCGCAGAAATAAATCTTACAGTACATATTAATTACATAGGCCATGTCTTTAAGCCTTACACGAAGCACATGACATTTACAAAACTTTAGAAAATCTACTTGGAAAAAAACAAAATAAAAGCTTATGTAACATAAGGGATATGATTCCCTTTGTTAAAATTTGTATTTTTCTTTTCTTGGGACCAAGATTGATGAAGTATTTTAACCTGTTTGCCTTTGGAATCTATGGAAAATATGTGGTCAACTTCCAATGAATTGCAAATTTCACCAGAGAACACAGTAAAATTAATTTTGAAGAGACCATATGGAAAACTAGGTTTTAAGCCCCTTATCGACCCTTTAAATTGCTTCTTGTACAGATTGTACACCAATGTATTACTGAGGTAAAATGAGCGATGTTGGTGAAACAAAGAATGAACAGAGTTAACGTTAGGGCTGTTACTCAGACTTTTGACCTGCAGTTCATTAATCGTTAACCACAGTATTCAGTGTCTTCATGTGCATGTTCAGACTACAGTTCCAGGTTTTGACTTAAAGCTTCATCTCAGCTCTTAACTAGGCTTCTTGAATTTCCCTATTCCTCCTTTTTTTGCGTAATGAAGTCAATGGGATATGCAGAAGTCTGCAGGCTGTCAGGATGAGATTAGGAATATTTGCATAAAGACCTTCCCAGTATTTTTAAATTTGTACCTGCAGCTCTCTGAAAAGCATCAACAGCATTTTCGAGTCCGACCTGGGTCTGACGATTGCATCTTGTTCCAATCTGGGTGTAGAGGGCTCCAATGTTGAATAAAATACTGGCTTTTTCAAGCAACAGATTCTGCTGACATACTGGGACACCTGTGAAGGAATCATACCTTGGGAAACAAGTATTAGAAGAAGTGTTAGGATTAGCAGAGTCCATTGGAATAACAGTTATTTTCAAACTGTTTTTCAAAAAAAGCAGTAGAATTCTTAGTAATTGTTCTGCTACAGTGAAAATTAAGGTGAGCAGAAACACAGTTATGTACTGCGAGGACAATCCAATGCTGCAAGCCAGAGAACAGCTTTACTTGAGGCTTAGTTTTCTGCAGGGTTTACAGCGGTGCCTCCATAAGCATAGTACAGCTAATTCAAAAGAGCCCATGAAACATCAGAGGCTGAGAGCACACTGGGGCAGTATCCACACATGCTGCTCTGTTCTCGTGCTTAGATGTTGCCCAAGATCAACTATTGGCACGGTCAGATCCTCTATGGTTTGTATTTTTAAGTTCCTTCTTGCAGTTATGGCTAGTAATTTAACAGTTCCTCTTGGCTGCTTGATAGTCATCTTTTTTCATCATAAAAACTCTGAATTCAGAGTCAAACTTTGCTCATAGATGTAATAAACACTCCACTATAATAAATTAAGTCGCTCTTCCTCTCTTCTAGCCAAAAATTGAAGGAGGGGAATTCAGGTCTGACCCATTCCCCATCTGCTTAATGCACCAAGGTTCAGAGTCCAGGAAACATCTGCAGGTACCCAAAACCAAGATTATTTTCTCTATTTTTCCCTTGTCCTAACCTGTAGCCCAAGTCATAATCTAACCAATGCATGAAAAGGGTGTATTGCATTCAGGTTTACTCTTAACACATACACACATGCACACAAATTGACAACACAGGGCAGGGGGTGGGAGGAGAGAAGCACACTGACATGCTCAATTTAAACAGGGCAGTTAATGATTAACAGTGTTCAAAAAAAAAAAAAAGGACAAAAGGCAAACATGAACTACACACTTACCATGTAAATAAAACTCCCATGTGCCTGGTGGGTGGGAAAAATCTGATTTCTACATAACCAAGTTGAAGGAAATAGCTTATCAGCATCTCAATGCCAGCTTCATCTCGGCTGGGAGTGCGGCAGGCCTTAAAATAAAATAGATTAGAATAAAGTGTATTCTGCTGTTACAGGAGGAATACTGAAACACCAAGGATGAAGTTCTGCTTCCTTTGGACTTCTGCATATCACAGAAATGTGTGGAATCCAAGAACAGTGAGCTTAAGGCCATATGGATGCATTTCAAGTAAGAGTTTTTCGGCTGCACAGAAGTAGTACGTAACTTTTAAGGAAGGAAAGAGGATCCATTTGGCAAGTCTCAGAGTTAATTGAGTAAGCAAAAGGGATCTGTTTGTCAAGTCTCAGAGCTAGTTAAATAAAGATTGTAGGTATTTTATGACAACAACAAAGAAAGTTTATGTTTCTAGTATAACACAGGAAACAAAAAATAGTTAGAAATAACCACCATTCTACTAAAATATTTTGCCAGATAAATTCACTTCAATGCTCTTCCTGCTAAATTTAAAATACTTTAGAAAAGTAGATAAGACAAATCTTAGATTTACAGGATTAAAAAAGTTGTTTCAATAGCTCAATCACTTTGTGTAACTTCATCCCTTTCTTTACTTGTTCTTTATTCAGATGATAAAGCTCTTGGACAATGAAGATTCCTGTTCCATATCTCAGAAATTAAGTCAATTACAATATTGAAATTGTAAGTAATAATCGCAATTCTGATTCCATAGAAACATTATTATTTACAACTGTAGCTTAAAAGACCTCATGGTAGGTCATACTTGAACTTACTTGTCTCAGATCCATGAGATCTGCTATTTCATCTTCATACTCAGAACTGTCTTCACTATAATGTTCCAGAATAAAGTCCTAAAAAAAAGGTAGAAAATCAGCATATCTAAAATTAACCTATTCATTTTTTTCTGCAGTTGCAAAGAAGTACAAAATTGATTCAGTTGTGGTTTGCACAGTGTCTGCTCCCGTCCAGTCAGTAGTACAGTAACATATAGCAAAGAGACTACAAAAAGACAATAGAAGTAATAACTTGATTTCAAATCTGAGACAAGAAATTTCAGTCTGGTGCAAAGGAACCAAACACCTATTACATCAACTCCATTTTGTTTTAAAACAACAACACTTAGTGGTTTTGAAAGGGTCAAATGTACCCTGTTAGCTAAAATAACAAGGAAATCAAGTGACCATAAAAAACTTGTTAACAGACAGAGACTGCCAAATTCTTGTCAGCCATATTAGGGCAATTCCGTTTAATTTAACAAAGCTACAATGGCATAAAATGGTACCATAATCTGACCATGGAGATTAACCTTCAGAGGAAAAGCAGAGACAAATGCTATGGTGATGTAAAATGGTTTATCATGAGATAAAATCTACATTGCACAATACACAGTAGTCCAAAAGTACAGCAGGTGGCTCCAACGGCCAGCAAAGTCCATTAGTCAGCAAACAAGCCATGTTAATGCTCCAACGCTGCTTCCCAGCAGGGCCAGCCTGGTCAGGGCAAGATGGAGTAGGACTGCTGAGTAAAACCTTCCTCACTACTTCCTTTCACAATTAGTAGTAATCAATAGTCTTATTGGAACCAGAAACCGCAAAAGGAATTTTTATTCTCTTTGGTTCTGCTCTACCATCTCCAAAGTGGGATATCTTACAACATCTCCTGACTCCTTATCCTAGTTAGATATGAGCAACAACCCAAATAATCGGTCGTTAATTGTTAACACATTGTGATCTCAGTTTTAGGGCAAATGAAACAAATAATAATTTGGACATAAAATACTTCTGCTTCTTTAAACAAATATGAAATGGAAGTTATTTCTGTTAACTATTCATTTTGAAACGTGTCTCTGAAATTTACCTTGAGGGGGAGTGTAAAGTCTACCTCTTTGGTTTCCTTCAGGCCAAGAGGTACCAAGGGAATGCTGAAAGTCTCTCTGGAAAAAAACAGAAATATTGATTCAGAAATATTTGTTTTCTGGTTTTCTGTTGATAATTACTTTTGTTTCATTTGATGACAGAAAGTTAGTACGCTGATGGATGTTCAAGTAAAAGGTACATAGTTTGTAACAGTTCCTTTCTGCCCAAGAAAGTCTGCTTAATGGCCTGTGACTCCTCAAGAAGAGAGTAAGGAAAGCTACTTGCCTGTGCTTTTTTTTTTTTTTTTCACTTTAGCCTATTTTTCCTTCAAGGAAAGAAAAGGAGACTCTCAAAGGCTGGCTTACTGCAATTTACCTCAACCTTTGTACACCTGCACAAGTTATATGGACAGAAACCAGTTTCACAGCTGCTAGGACATCTGTCAAGGTAAGAGCTATGGTATTTATCAATAGTTATCATCAGTATTTTACATGCTGCCAATGGTTTCCTGTGTAGGAGGGATGTGTGTATAACACAGGGAAGAGCAGGGCCAAAATATACCAACTTTAACAATGAAAGGTCTAAGAGTAGGAAGTCTGAGATACGCAGTCTGTAGACAATGCTAGGAGTTACCTTCTAAACAAGTCAGGCTCTAAGATATCGAAGGGCGATACAGATGAGAACTGCGCCTTAAAAAATCTGATCCTGTGAGAATACACATCTTTATCATGGACTTAAACCCAGATTGTATTAGTAAACAGCACAAACTAATAAGACTATTATGAATTAAAGAGCACCATTTATTCCTCAAAAACTAAATATATTGCTCTTCCACTAAGCATATTACCCAATTAGAAAAAAAAGATCAGAATTGCTTCCAGACACATATTTTGTTGAGTATATTTAACAGATCAGTATTGGACAATTATACGGTTTATCTGATATTTTCCTTTTTCCTGAAAACAACTGATTGCCTGTCTAATATTGTTCAGAGCATTCCATTACCAACTATAAAATCCCATGGGTGTAATTCATTTATGGTCTTATCAGCAAAGCCAGCATAATCACTTTCTTACTGGTGAAAATTCCATCTTAGCAACGGGGGAGTAGGAGTGCAGCTTCCTCAGCAGAGGAAGAATCCTTAAGCTGTCTGGCACGATCCAGAAAGTGGCTCTGCCAGCATGAAAAGGACTTCAAGGATACAGCCCAAAATACCACTGCAGATAGTGCAAATGATCCAATTTCTAATGAGGCTTTTAGAAGAAACCACAACACTTTTGCAACAGATTATATCAAGACTTTCTCCCCAAAAGGAAGTGAGACACATGGGAAAGAAGTCCTAACCTCCTGATTTAATAAATTCTAGTACCACCCACAGTCCCTGTAGACACCAGTATTTGTCATTCAAAGCAACTGAATTTCTATTTTTTAATTTTCTAAGGTGCCACACCCATGGCAACATCACAGGGGCATTGAACAGTCAGGGAGGGGATCCTGGATTTCCAGAACTGAGCAGAAATAGCGTTGTGCTTCTCAGTTCAGACTGCTGTGACACAATACAGGCTCACCCAGTAACATGGGTGTGAGCTCAGGTTGATGACTATATGCACAGTAGACTCAGAGAGCAACTATTATCAGCTGTTTGTTATTAAAGGCTGGAGAGCAGTTCCAGAGGGAGCAGGTTATTTTAGCTGCTGGAACATAAAAAGCATTTAGAGCTTAGAATGAACAGCATCAGAAAGGTAAAGCACCATTCAAAACGGACTGGGAAAGTAGGATCAGGAGAAAATAAAAAGCAAACCACTGTCCAACTGCGAAGCTTCTACCTGCCTTGGGGCCTGACCTACTGCTCACCCTTCATTGAGAATCCAAATATTTAGAATATTCTTCAGCTAGAAGATAGTACTCCTAGAGTCTTGCTCTCATTCCCACAGCCATAACTTTCACGCTGCTCTCTATGCTCACACACATCTATGAAGACTGGTAAGATCTTGAATGGAAAACATTTTCACATCAAATATTTGTCAAAGTTTGACATGGGAGTGGAGGGCAGAAACTTTAGCACAAGTTTCTCTTTGAGAAAAATCATTAAAAGACACCCCACTGGAAATCTGCTTAGTCCCTCTACATTAAGAATTCCTCGTAGTCCACCTGGAAGTTAACACCTAACTGAGAACAGTGCTTAGAGGGTCCCAAAATTATACCATCCTTATATGAAGTGCTTCGATTTGTGTCTTGGGCTGCTAATGTTGATCAAGAAATAAATGTTTAGTTTTAGAAGCAGAGATACCTAATCGACAGAGAAATCATTGCAGTATTCAGGCAATGAATAATCTTTACCTTCAAAGTTTTTTCTTTGAGGGATCCATTGCAATTAGAAGTTTAGTGTGCTTTTTAAAGTTGAAAAAATATCTTGGAACAATTCCAACTTCGTCTACTAAAAATTTCTCTGGTTTAGCCAGCTAATTTACGGATTTCTATCACTGACAGTGCCCACCTTAAAGATTACCTCAAGTCTGCTCTGAGCTCCAAATCAGTGTTGGACTTCCCTTCTCCAGCTAAAGAGAGAACTGCTGTATGCACCGTCTTTGAGATCACTCGGTTTGCTCACTCCAGGGCGCACTGAACCAATTAGACATTCCAGTACTAGAAATTCTGATGGTGCCTTGTGTTTCCCCATAAAGCCCCGAAAGCCTTCCATTCTTGCAATACTTTCCTCCACACAGGAACCCTGTATCTAAGGATTAGTGGTACATACCTTTCCCAAGTGAAAGACAAACATACAGACTAACCCTTAGTCAACAAATCTACCATCAAATATGTTCTCTTCCTATCAAGCTCTGTTCTTTCACGTAATTGTTGTCCAGCACTCACATTCACCTAGAAACAATTATGTTTCCAGTGGTAAACAAAAGATCTGTTAATAATTGAGTAACTTAGCTTTATACTTACTCTGTATTTTGATAAACTTCTACTGAGATATTAAGTCCTTCCAATTCTTCCTTTAAGATCTGCAGATCTGAGTTTACAAAACTCAGTTCCAGTAGTACCTGCTCTCGTACTTTGTTGTTAGTGGTTGCTCTGCAGAAAGAGAGATAGATACAATTGTTTTATTGCTGAGGAAAAGGTTTTGTACATAAGCTTGGTTGACCCCCTTGCTAGCATTCTCAGCATTTTTAAGATTTTTTTTTTTTTTTATCTCTTTAAGAGATAATACAAGACCTTGTGTTTCAGAATTTATTAGGTTTTTCAGTGAAGGGAGAGCCTGGGATAGTTTCCAGATAACAGCATGCAGACACATCAAAGGTTTGCTATTGTGCTATGGTTTTTTTGTGCAATTAAGTGTCGGGCTTATTTTCAGATACATTAATGAACAAAACTAGAGCATCTTAAACAGAATTGCTACCCCATTACTGGATTATGTGATCTTTTCCTAGAAGAAGATATGAGGGTAGAGGTGGGGGGAAGTCTGGAGAATTTTCTTCAAAAGAGAATTCCCTACTTTATAAATTGAACAATGATCTGTTGAGACTTCTGATCTTAAGAATAAAAGAAAACAACTTTCCCATGAAGCTGTTACTGCAGAGTGTTTTACAACCAAATATGCAGAGAGAAAGATATTTATTTTTAATACAATACAGTTTTCTCTATTTTGAACTGCTAGCACAGTGGATGTTAGTATTTAGCCCCCCAGGGCATTTCTGTGTAATTTCCTGTTTGTGTATTTCAGAATATTGTGTGACTATTCTAACCCCATTCTCCATACAGCATTACTGTTTTCAAGAGACTTAAACTGTTATCTATAACCACAGGTATGGGTTTAAGACAAAAGGCCTTGATCCACATCCAGGCTTAAGATACTAGACAGTCCCAATCGTTAGACAATAACAAACTTACTGTAAGTTTGCAGCATTTTGCATTTACCTTTACTTTAAGGTAAAATTCACCCTCATAAATATTTATTAACAACTGTCTCATACATTTAGCCTCTCCTTGGAACAATCCTTCAGTTTAATGTAGCAGCTTGGTGAAGAACTAGTTATTCCAAGGCTAAAATTCTAAGCTTGTACTTCACATTATAAATATGCATTATCTGTGAATATTCTATGCTGTACTTTACTGAATACCTGAGATGGCTTAGATTAAGCAACGTTAATATTTGCTGCATGCATAAACCAAACTGGACAGAGACAGGGTGGAGTTCATCTTCCTTGATAAAGGCAGCACGACAGAGGTAACCGGTGAGCTTTGATGCCAGCAGCAATTTAATTACACCCCATGTTTGGTCTACCTTACCATCCTCCGCAGGAGGGATTCTAATATCTCAGAAACCCCAAATTTTCAGTTCTGTGAATGTGATGGACTGTTGGAAAGCGACAGGACTGTTTGCTAAGCAGTTAATCACAGGAAGTAATAACCTCAAGACAGGGTCAACATTAAGCTATTCCTGTCGGGAGAGCCGCATAAACTGTGGCTTAGAAAAGATTTGGTGGACAAAATATAATAGATAAAGGGCAAAGTCTCTTCCAGTTGCCTCAAGCTGTAGGAGAATTTGGTGCCAACAGTAATCCAGATCAAATTAAGCGTGCACTACCCTGCTACTCCTGTATCACTACCACACAGAATAAATAAGGCAACTGATGGTCCTTTCCACTGCGGAGCATGGATCTAAAGGATCTTGGAAAAGGCAACAGCATAGTTACAATACCTTTATTTGCTTCAAGGTGTAAAAAGGACTCATTACAATATTCGGCAAGGTTACCTTGCCAACATTGGTAGCAATAAAGCTGGTCAAACAGAGCAGCATAAGAGAGTCTACCATTCAGCTGGTTTGCTACAATGCAGCAGCTTCAAAAGTGCACTTTATAGCTGGTGATAACTCTATAAAGCTACAGCATTAAAAAAACTCCAGGGGGACTGACAAAGTATCCAGCAGTAATTCATGCAGCCTGTTAGGGGAGCTATTAGGCAGAATGGGAAAAAGCAATAGCTAAGAGAATTTTAAAATATTAAAAAATAATAATTTTGTTGCTCAGGCAAGAGAATTGGGAAGTCATGACACATACCTTAACAGATTTTCAGCACCAGCTCTCATTCTTACTGCTCTTAAGATCTGTTGGTTTAGGACAGCTCTTTGATTTTGCAGTTTGCTTCGACCAGTCTCAGCAAGAGGATTACAGCCCTAGAATTAAGGAAACAAGTTTTTTTGTTGCTGTTGGAAGAGGCTCTGAAAAAGGAGTAACACTGAATTTGAATGACCTTTAATAGCATGGGTTCTGTATGAATACAGATTAATTACAATGACATCGGTGATCAATGACTGACAGTTTTCTCAAACTTGGTCAATTAAGAGCGAAAGAGACACCATGACTAAAGCATTTGACATTAAAATTTACCCATTACAGCAGAATCCCCAAACTGGGGCACACAGTACATACTCTCTTCATTGAGACAGCACTGGCAGCAAGCATAAGACATAGAGGATGAACTCCTTACCGGAGGACACGCACATGCAGCAAATTCACTCACTGATCTCAGATTTAAAGTAGCCCTTTAACTACCAAATTCTCCTTTACACACATTTATACTCAGAGATACAAGCAAGGCACACCTAAAGGTACAACATGGCCTTGTACCCACAAGCTTCTTTTCTGCTCTTGGCCTGTTTCTTTTTCTGGGCTGCCACTCTTTTTCCTACTTTGCTTTTCCTTCACTTTGTGTTGTATAATTCTCTACTACTGGTATTCCAAGTCTTCTCTTCTCTTCCATCCATGCCATTTTTCATTTGAACCTTGTGTTGTGGTTTAGGCTCATGCTTTCTGCAATCAGTTTGAATACTTGACTCTCATCTTGGGCCTTTCATCTTTATATCCCCACATAGGTCTGGGATGCTTTCTTCCAACTTCTGTCTCAACGACTTAGCCCCAGCATCCTTCCTAAACGTAACCTTTCCTTGCCCTTGTCTTCATTTTCTCCATAAAGCTGCAGCTTCTTTGCAGAATTCCCTGTTCTTCCTGTGCACCAAACAAGCTTTATGACATCATTCAAGTATTTCTTTACAGCTCTACTTCTGGGAGATTTTTCAGGAAGATCAACTGCCGAATTCCCAAGCCCATGGAGCTCACTAGAAGTGGTGTGTTTGTTTCAGTGGACCTTTGATCAAGCTCCAGCCCAGAAATCAAACAAGCTCCCATTAAATGATGACTGTGAAACTGCCATGATCTTAAACTCTGTGCAAAGAGAAAAGAATGGCAGAAATGTTTCCCCATGTTTCAGGACCAGCCACTAATCTCTGTGTGAAGCCTAATGCACAAACAGCCCTGGGGCCAGAGAGGAGAAGGCTCCGACAGACTGAGGTATCCGAGTCACCATCCGAGCATGCCTGGAAGGGCTGCACTTTGTCTCCTGATTAAAGGCTTCTTGTGGATAGAGGAGTGTTCTCAGCACGGGCTCACCTGCTGCAAGCAAACTCCTCCCATTTGCTTCTCATGGCCTACAGAAACCCTTCTTTTACCTTTTGGAAAACACTGCTTTTTACTTCTGTAGAGGGGAGGGGGCCACCCAGCCAGTTTGTGTTCACTGGCAGGCCTCAACTGCATTGTAATCAGCCTGCCAGAAAACTGGTGGGTTGATGACTGGGGAAATACACAATCTGGGGAAGATTCCCCCTCGTGTAAAGCCCAAATTCTGTGCACTAAAAAGTTATTGAGCAGACAAGTCTCAGGTCTCTTTCAGGTCTCTGAAGGCACTTCATTTTGTTTTCCTCCATGCAGAAAGGAGGCCTCCATTCCTTTCCCAGACAGCATTTGCACTTGGCTCACATTTGGATAATCCCAAGAATGTTAATGTTCAGTTCATTACAATATCTGGCAGCCAAACTTCCCAGCAGTTTCCACACCTACTATTTAATTTCTTGTCAACAGGATGCTAGATGCTTCATTTAATTACTGTTTATTTCTTTGCCGAGCCACGGCAACTTGGATAGTGAATTGGATTTTACCCTGGCTTATACACTATCAGTAAAACTATTAATTAAATAGCAACACAAGAATGGTTATTACTAAGGAAGCTGCAAAATGACCAAGAATAGAGCGTGATTTAAGCTTTCATTGCATATATGGGGGGGGAGGAAAAAACCAAGTAAATTGATTAACTACTATGAAGACAATTCAAATAGTAAACTCAGCTATCAGTTCTAGAGCCTTTCCCCCCTCCCCCCCCCCCCGAGAGCATAGCTGCACTTCACAAAGAACTATTCAAAGTCTTTAAATATTATTATACTTAGCTCCTGAAGCAATAAAAGCTTTTTAAAACCTAAAGTTCAGTTAGCTAGTTACTTTATTTCTTCCTGCTTGGCTGAATAACATTGTTGAACTGCAGAATCAGGAAGCTGGGATGTTTTTAGTGTATCATTATCAGAGTTAGAAATTCTTGCCATGTGTTACTTAGGTACCTCATCAGGGAACATCAGGAAAGAAACAGTGTTTCCTCTCCAGTGCCGCCTCCAACTCCAGGGCCATCAACAGCAGAAGGACATGGAGCTGTTGGAGCGGGGCGGAGGAGGCCATGGAGATGCTGGGAGGGCTGGAGCCCCTCTGCTGGGAGGACAGGCTGAGAGAGTTGTGGGGGTTCAGCCTGGAGAAGAG
>JAOXNO010000063.1:35281916-35310530 GCA_028565335.1 Limnodromus scolopaceus
GAAGCTGTGGCTGCCCCATCCCTGGAGGGGTTCAAGGCCAGGTTGGAGGGGGCTTGGAGCAACCTAGTCTGGTGGGAAGTGTCCCTGCCCAGGGCAGGGGGTGGCACTGAGGGGGCTTTAAAGTCCTTTCCAACCCAGTCTCTGTTTTTGGACAAATAAACCCACACCCCTGCAGTGAAGGCTGGCCTATGCGGGGCCTGTGTGTCTGACAGCAACCCTCTGAGGAGCGGATGGGGCCTGCTGGTTCCAGTGGGATTACTGCTCATCGCTTGTTAGAACCAGCGCCTTAGCTTAGATGGCAGGATACCCCACTTGGTTTTATTTTTAAGTTTATAGATGTTATCCCCCCCAGTTGTCTGGGAACCAGTTGCATGACGAGTGCCTGTGGCCCTCAGCACGATGCTGTCTCTGTCTGGCCTGGCACAGCCAGCTCAATGGAGCCAGGACAGGGCTGACTGCTCAGGACTCGCCCGGGATTTTGGGGAGATTCCATTCTAGAGGGGGCAGAGAGACCAGCCTGCAGGCAGGTACTCCAGGCTAACTATGGGGGGGCAGCACCTTGCCTCTGTCAAAGGCACCAGTGCTCACCCCCCAGCCTGAGCAGCACAGGCAGCATCCTTGTGGTTTTCCAAGTTTAGGCCTTGAGAAACTACCCACCGCAGGGGAAGATCACTGTCAGAAGTGTGGGTCCCAAATAAAGAAGCGGCTTTATTTGATTTGGATGCCAGGAAGTTCTTTCTTCAAGACAGAAGTATTTTTTAATATCAGAAATGCAGTTGTGATGGACACAAAAATCCTGACTGTTTGCCAAATGATGAGTAATCACAGTAAGCATCTGAAATTAACATAAATATGCTTCATGAAGTAGTTGTTTCAACTTTTAAAATGAGCCACACACTGTCTGAAGGTGACACAGAGTTGAAACTGGGTGTGCCTTCTTACTCAAAATAAGACATTCCTTCCCAGCCAGCGCAACCTGTGCTGCTCGTCAAGCCCAGCAGAGCAGGCCAATGGCCATGTCCTCCAGATATTCAAACGTGTGTGTCATTTCACTTAGGCACAGAAGTCCTTTGGTTGTAATAGCAATTGCAGTGAACAGCATGAATCACACCAGTATTTCTAGGAGTGATCCTAAGTCCTGCTAAATTATGATAGTAGTGGAAGAAGATAAGGAAATAAAAAAAAAAATCTTTGCTCATTTCTACTTGTTCAATTTTGAAATTTTAGCTATATACTGCAAATGTATTTTCAATAGTTGAAGTTTTATCTGAGCTAAAAAAACCCAACAAACAGTGTAGGGAGGGAGGGAGATATGGTCTCCCACAGCCTGGTCTACTTGTGCCATGAACAAGTGTTTTACAGTTCCAAGCACCTGGCCCCAAAGATTAATATAAAGTTTTAGAACTAATTATTGCATTAAATTCCGAATACATATTTTCTAGGCAACATTCCACCTTGTCACACTGCTCCATAAGCAAAATGAAAGTGAGTGTTTCATCAGAGGTGTCTGTCTCTTGACTACCCAAGTTCCAGGTGACTCTCAGTTTCACAGGCAGCCCTACTTTCAGGTTTAGGTTTTATGAGTTTGTATACAGTGAGTGGATATGGCATGACACGGTATGAATCATCGCAACACAGTTTCTGTCCCACCAGACATGTGGAAAGAGAAGAAATAGGCAAATAAACACTGCTGTGTCAATGCCAGTGTTGACAGTTGCCTGGCTACTAAAGACTAGAGAGAGCCACAGGAGCCAAGGGCCAGTGGAAGCACCAGCGCAGCAGGTTGGTGCCAAACCGACATTAACCACAGCTGGGGGGAAGCCCTGCAGAAGAAACCCCAAAAGCTAAGGAGGAGAAGGAGAGAGAGGTAATTAGGGAAGTGCCAATTCACGAGCTGGTTACCATACCTATCATCGCTTTCAGCCTGGTGCTTCATTTATGGAACTGCTTGTTTTCTGTTTTTAGCCTTCTCCCCTGACAGGGAGGACTCATAGGTACTGTCTTTTCTTCTGAATCATCAGCTTGGGCTGTAAGGTAAGTATCTGGCCTCACAGATGGAACCAAAGCATTAAGAAAGGGAAGAGAAAAGGAAAGCATCTTCATTAAACTGATCAGAATCTAAAGATTCATTAAGCTAGCTGTCCTCCTGCTCTGCCCCGGTGTGGCACATGGGCTGCTATTCAAAACAGCCATGCTGAAGATGGGATGCAGGTGCCTGGAGAGCTACAGGAAGGGTAAGCTTGGAATACAAACTATGACTTTTACTTATCGCTTATTGCAACATCCTGACTGACTGGGCCATTTGAAAAGTTACAGTCTGCACAAGGTATTACAAAGCAGTAAATCAAGATGGGAAAGATAGAGTAGAAAGAACTCACCAGATACCTCTCGCTTGCTCTGCTCCTACCCACCCCCCCAAAAAAACCAACCCTAAAAAAAGCAACCCCCCAAAACCACCAGGGTAGGCACAGCACCACTAATAAATCACCATGCAAGCGCTGGGTCCTGCAGCTGGATGAGTACTGCTTTTTAAATATCCTGAGTTCTGTATATTGACAGGTTTTGAGGATATTTACTTTGTGAGAATTCACTGGTTTAGTGAGGTGGGGTGCTGTAATGAAAGAAGGGGAAAAAAAAGAGACGACACCTTGAAAGAGAGAGTTGTTTCTCCCACAAGAACTCCAAAGTAATTAGAACAACAGGAAAAGGTCTGAGAGGCCAAGCGATCCCGAGAGCCGTGGCAAGCTTAAAGAGTAACTTCCCCAGAGGTAAGAGGCATCACACCAGGAGAGACCTGCTTTAATCACCGCTGGCCTGCTGAAAAACCCTTCCCGTCCAAATGCCTTGCTCTACTTTTAAAACAAGTTGTTCTTTGTTCTTATTGTTAGTGTCGTCATTATCTTCTGCCAACCACAGACTTTCTCATAAGGAAGAATGACCAGGAGCAGAACTGGGATGGATGTGTGGGATACACGTGGTCGATTCACAGGTTGCTGCCAGTAACAGTGAGAGAATGTCGAACCAGGGACAGAGGAGTTCAAGGCACGAGGCTGATGATCCAAGAGCACTGCCAACAACCAGGAGCACAAGTACAATGTGCCCTGGCAACGCACCATGGAATATACTGAACAAGCGATCCACGTGTGATGGTCACGACAAACAGAACAGTCGCAAAACCAGATTCTGGTGTGTTATCCTCCCACAGAGTAAGAAGTTCTAGACAGAAGCTCTGTCTTCTTTCTGATGGAAAGTAAGGTGCCGGTTCATCTTGCCAGATCCTCTTCAGGACACCACCAAAGATTTTGTTGTTGTTTTGTTTTTAAAACTAAAATGCTTATCACAAATTTGGTTGCAGCTAATCAAATGGTTTAAAAGGGTTGTTTTGGAGAGGAGATGTAAGGGGAAGGGAACAGGGGCAACATTGACAGAGTTGCATATACCCTGTGTGGCCGCACAGGTAATTTCCTTAAAACTAGGTATTATTAAAAAAAAAAAAAAAAAGGCATCTGAGCCAGCTCAAAGCATCTTATATGTTTAAGGAAAATTTAGTTTTGCCTGTATAAATGTGACAGGTCTTTTCCATGGGGAAAAAGGAGATAATGGACAGAAACAGGGTAAGGGAATGAAGAAATGAAGAGAAGGTCCCCACAGAGCAGCTCTGACGCTGGGGAAATGGACTGAGGAGAGGAAGTCTGAGGAGCAGGGCAGGGGGGCACCGGAGCCATACCCAGCACACCCTGACCCTCCAACCCACTGACAGCAGCCAAACCAGGAAACCGGGCTGGTATCTGCTTCCCCGTTTCTGGTCCTGGCCCTTTACGCAGTGCCAGTCACAGTTTTACAGCACCTCCTCCCTACAGGAGAAACAAAATACGCACTGAACAAGAATTAAGTAAGCAAGCTGCTTTACATATTGTATCTTGGGGATGCTGAGAGCTGTCTTCAAGACGCCAAAAAGCATAATACACAGAAGGGCACTATACAAACTTTGAGTATACTTCCCAAAGTAATCCATTTATCAAGAGAAAATATCAAAAGGATATTGTCTGAACTGCTCAATATTTCTGAATTATAAAATTTCATTGTGCACAATATTCTTGCAAAGTAAGGAAGGCAACCTCATTGTGTAAATAGCGCTTGCTTTTGTGAGCAGGACTGATCCAAAGCGTTTTCACCTGGCTTGACAGCTTATAGAATAAAAAGTACGTGTCTTTTGATCTAAAAGCATGAAGACTAGCCTTGGAAATTGATGCGATTCTGCACCAACAAAATTGGTAAACCAATCCTCGAATCCTTCCAGGAAAACAGGAAGTGTGATCTGAAAAGGGAGGGGAAAGTGATGCAAAGGAGCCGGGGGAGAGGGCAGACCCATGGGCACACGTGAAGAGCCCGGTCACTTGTTCCAGTCCCATGAAGTCACCCAGCGCGCCAGGCAGGTGAGCACATAGGGCCTGAAGTATCTTCCAGGCTCTAGAGCTTGTATCTGTTCAAGGTTCCAGGAGCTGGATTGTTTTGCTTTTTCTTTCCTCGCCCCTTCTAGAACTACTGAGTCAGAATGAAAGCTCTGATCTTTGAGACCATTCCACTAATGTGTAACAAGGAATACCGGTTTCCTGCTTACATCTAAATTTTAGGGACAGAAGGCTTTGAGCATCTAGCCTGATCTGAAGTTTACAACTTTATTAAAGACATTTATGAGCTGGATGAACCTTTCAAAGATCTGAGCGAGCAGAGGGAATGGTGGTGTGCTGCAACACTGGCTCACCCGGATTTATTTATTATCAGATTCATATCCATTTTCTACTGCCTTAAGATATAAGTAATTCAAAAGTGGGAAAGATGCTCACAATTAGGTATAAAATTGACCTTACAGTATTCTCATATATGAGAAAAACTTCATTCCTTTCCAGGATATAAGCGTTTACACTGATCTAAGCTGTTTCACTGAACTTATTCCTAACATAAAGCAGTTTAATTGAAAATAAACTCAGTCCTTTAGGAAGTCAGAATGCAGAAGATATACTCCTCTTATGACTCATGAAGCACAACGTGGCTATTAAACTTCACTTAGTCCCCATCACTAAAAACACACAGGCAGAGGAGTTGATTTATCTAACTTAACAAGTTCGCGAAAAGACAACTTTTTTTGCTACCGTGCCTCAAGGCAGCCTTTGAGCACCCCGAACCACAGAAAACAGGGCTGTGAAAACTCAAATTACAACTTTGCCACACTTCATGATTTCCTGCTACGGACTACTAGGAAAGGAGTGACTACTCACCAAATATTACAGTAGGATGACTCAAATGAAGAAACCAGACAGCTTTTTACTTTGGTAAAAGTTTTGTTTCGGTCTGCCTGGTTATTTATTCGGCAGGACCGATTCCTCGCAGCAGGGCTGGCACAAAACTTCACTCTTTTCAGCTGCAAAGTGCCTCTGCTAAAGGGCAATACTGTTGCTTAACCTCCTGCAAGCTTATGAATTTGGTAAATACTGCGGGCAAAAAGCAAACAGCCTGCGAAGGGTGCAACCGAGCGAGGCCGATGTGCCCCCCCCGCGTACCCTGGCGGCAGCGGAGCCGCATCGGGGGCCGTTTCTGTGCGGGGGGAAGCACCGACCACCCGGCGGGTGAGGCTTTGCTTTTCTCTTATCCGTAGAATAAGCTGTTCGCGGCGGCGGACCCAAGTTTCCCCCCCCCCCCCCGAGCCCCTACACCCCTCTGGGAGCCCGGCAGCACCGAGCGAGCGCTGAGTCGGGGCTCCCCGAAAACGGCTGGCACCGCCGGAGCAGCTCAGCGAAGCGCGGGGCTGCCTTACAGACGGTAATTAACTATAATGAGTGTTGTGCAGAAAGAGCTCGGGTGCAGGTTATGGCACAGAACGCCCACTCAGTCTCAAAAGTAATTAGGGCACATATTCATTAAGAACTTCCTAGCGAGTCTGTTAGCTTCCCTGCCTTACTGCAGTGACCTCTCCCGCAGGTACACCGCGCGGTTTACTAGAGAGCGAGCGCGGGGACAAAAACAGGTGTGATTTCGCTCATTTTGGAGAGTTACGAGCGCTCCTGTCCTGCGGGGCGAAGCCCGGCCGGGGAGAGCGGAGCGCGGCGGTGCGGCCGCCGGGGACCCCGCGGAGCCGGACCCGCGCCCCGGGGCGCTGCCAGGCACCGAGCTCCCCACGCTCCACCGGGACAAGGCAGTCGGCGGACACATGGCCCCCCCACCGCCTTCCCGGGCCGGCCGCCGCGCCTCCCACCTTCCGAAAGTAGCCGTCCTCCGCCGGCTCGGCCGCCGGGCAGCCGCGGGGCGGCAGCGCGTCTGTCATCTCCGGGCCGGCCAGCCAGCCGTCCGTCCGTCCGTCCGTCCGTCCGTCTCTCCGCTGCTGCGGGGAACCGCGACCCTGCGGGAAATGTCGTCGCTGCCCCACGGCGCCGCCCGGCTCCGCCCCCGGTGGTGGCGGGGAGGAGCGGACCCGCCCCGCAGCGCGGACCCGCCGCCGGGAGCCCCGCGGCCGTGCAGCCCCTCGGGGCGGGCACCGGCGGGAGCGTCGTCGGAGGCAGAAGAGGAGCAGGGTCGGGAGCTCGGGAACCGGGAGGCAAGGACCTGCCGCCGTCTCTCTGGAAGCCAGCGGGACTTCGCTCTTCCCGATTCTGCTCATTCCCGCCCCAGCACTTTCCGCTTTTTCCAGTAATCCGAAAGATTCTGGATGGATGTATCAAATTACGCGTTAAATAGAAATAGGGAAAGCGGTTTAACTGGCTCCGACTTCTATTTGGGGCGTCAAAAATGTTTTAAATTATTTTTATGCTATTAGAAAACGTACTTGCCTCCCAAATTAAAAGGATTTTGAAGTTTTAATCTTGCAAGATCAGTGTAAAACTCCAATGCGATATATAAAAATTAGTTTAAGTTAATATAAATGAGAGATAAATGAGGCCGTGCTGATACAATCTGGCAATTAAAACAGTATTAATGTGAGCATCTTGGGAGCTGGCACTGCTTTCACTGGATTTATTGAGAACTGGTCTCATTGAAAGGCTACAGCTATCACTCCAAATAGTCCCGAGAGTCTGTAGCCAGGCCAAAGGGTCAGACAATTAGCAACCTGCGGAGTTAATATTATCATGGTCATGTGTCAAACACGAATTTGCAGGTGTTTCTGCACAGTACAATACTTCTTTATTCTTTGAATAAATCAAAGTCAGCAGTGCTACACACAGCACGTTTCTACAGCAAATTGAAGAGTCTGAGAGAGCTCTTACAGGCTTCCCCGCTCTGATGTCCTGGCTGTCGCCCAGCGCCCTCCCAGCTGCCAGATGGGGCTGTGCCTGCCCCCGGCTCGGGTAACGGCTCCTTCACCATGGTGGCGTTAGGTCCCATACCCTATTTCTCAAGAGAGCAGCGGTGGTGCTGCCTGCACATGGCAAACACGCTGTTTGGGAAAGGGCAGGGAGTGACGGCACGGTGTCGGTGGCCAGGGCTGAGCTGGGAATGATCGGGTGGCAGTGCTCCCTGACCCTGGAATGTAAATTGCGGCTTAGAGCATTCCAAAAACCTGATGTACCCTCAGAAACACATCCCTGCTCTTCTCACCAGTTGGTCAAACGTCTTGTCTCCCATAGCTTTTTGATTGCTATTAGAATTCCTAAACAGAGGCGTGTTCATATCGCAGACCTTCTCCATTTCTCAGGATTAATCAGAAGGCTTGGTTTGCTGCACTGTGAAGATGGAGTAATGACAGGCAGGGAATGTGGAGCATCTGCACTCAGACAAAGGGGCGCGTAGATGCAGATGTTTGGTTGACATTTATCTTTAATATTAGAGGAGAGAAAATTCATTGATCTGGTGCACTCACAATACACTATGTCTCAGAAAGCATCCAACGCTTAAGAATTTGCACCCAAAGCAGATCAGCAGGTTGTGCCTAAAGTATTGAAATTGAAAGCAATGAATCTTATCTCTGCAGCAAATCTCCCTCTTTGTTTTACAGAACTGGCGCTATCTGGCTTTATGCGTCTTCACAGAGAAACCGGCCAGGCGCCCCGGACCATGGCCCTGCTGAGAGCAGGCAGAGAATGCACAGCTTGAGCTGTCCCAGGTTTTGTCCCACGACAGCAGAGGTCAGAGAGGCCAGAACTTGGGTAGCCTTGCGGCAGGCACACCATAGTAAATATGATACCTGTGTACATGTACACCTTACGTGCAGTATTTGTTATGTCTGTATTACTCCACTTGTTCAGTCAATCTTGTCCTTCCCCCCCACTCCTTGAAAAAATATGCGAATATATGAAATTCCATCTTTAGTCTTTGTTTGGTTGCTAGGAAATGGTCTCAGTTTGGGAAATTCATTTCCTGCTGGGATGTGTCGGTGCGCTGTTACATACTGAAGGGATTAATCTGGTTTGACTTAGGGCAGGTGCTGCTCTCTGGAAAGAGAAGGCTTCTTTTTTGTGATGTCACAGGCCTGACGGCTACAGGACAGCAACACCTGCCCCACAGACAGCTTTTGTCCCAAAGAGACACATCCTTATCAGCAAAAGCGTGTTAATGATCCCGATGGAAGGGAGAAGGATGCATCAGCTCCTGCAGTTTCTCCAGGTCGATTTGTGCATTCCAATCTGACACACGGTTACGTGTTTCTCCTCCTGCTCTTGGTGGCTTTGGACAGTGACCTTCTGTTCCGAGCAGAAAGAGAAGATTTCATCAGAAACCCTGAGAGCCTGTAGCTCTAGGATCAAAAAATCCAGCTGCAGCGAGTCAGCCCAGCTGGTATCATCCTCTAGTTCTGAAGAGTGCAGTTCTTAAGGAGCAAACGTCTGGCCACTGCAGGGAAGTTTCAGGTGAGGAGAGAGGAAAAGGGATCAATAGGCTGATTATTCGCCCCCCACACTCTCAAGTCTTTCCAAATATTTATTTGGGGAGGGAAACAAAAAGATGGAGAATGGCAAAAAGAGGGCATGGGGGCCCAGTAGCAACAGTGATGTCAATCTGCTTTGAGACTGTTACCTGTTTACAAGATGGAGGAGATCTTCAAGTTGGAAAGGTTTGAGAGTAAAGAATGAGAAGTTGTTCTCATAAACAAAAGAAGTTCTTCTGCATTTTATGACAGACGAATTGAAAAGCGACCAGACAGGAATTGCAAGTAAGAAGTGCCAGTAGCAGGTGTCCTTAGCAACCCATTTACTGAGTGATAGCAAAAAAGTTACAAAAATGGTACCCAAACTCAACGTAAGGGCTTTGTGATGGCTGTGGTGTGACTGTAGCTGCAGCGTTTCACCACTGCCGCTTCAGGTTCACAACCTGGGGCATGGGTGAGCTGCAGCTCCATCCTCCCGGAAAGAAAATCCCACTGACTGTTGCACAGCTGGTACACCTCACCTGTTCTGCCAGGAGATCCTGTGGGAAACAAGACGTTGCCGTTTTTGTGGGAATTCAGTGTGTAGGGCCAAACACAGGCAGGATCATCACCACTTTTCCCAGATCATGCCTTGTCTTTTGATGAAAATCTGTGCACTTCAGGACAACGTTCCCTACCTTTTTTTTTTGTTGTTGTTGTTCATTGTTTTAAAAAATGAAAACTAGTGCTTTGTAGAAGGTAACACACTGCTTTGGGGTGGGTCTGTGCTTCATGTGGCTGTTTCCTCAAGGGATAGCGGAGGCATGTGTTGGCAGGAGGAATATTTGGGGGAATGCTCCCATGGAACACGAGACAAGGCAGAGGCAAAGTCAAGCTCTTTGTCTCTTTTTGCTGTGTTTTGAAAAATAACAGGCTAGTGTATTTAACATTATATTTTTATACTCCCTGTACTTAGTTTTCCTTTTGTTCTTTATCATATTGTAACACCCCTGTAAATGAATCAATGTTTTGCTTCTTTCTTTTACATATCGGTTATGCTGCTTTTACTCTGAAGTTCCGGTGACTCACATAACTTAAAGCTAATCAACAAGAAGTTATCTATTTGAAGAATTGGTTTTAAAGAATATAACAAAAGATGTAGGAAGACACTTTTTAAGGACGATCTTCTTGAAGCACTAATTTAAAAGCAGATGTTGAAATTGTATTGGAAAACCGAAGCCTGAAGTCCACCTGTGGCTCAAGGGCCCAATTTCAGCCTTGTATGTACTGGCAAGTATTTGAGCTGTCATTCAAAAATGCTGATTTTTTCTTTTTCTTTTTCACCAGCCAAATGACAGTAAAAATTTAAGTGTAAGCTATCCTGACCTACTAATGTTTAAGTTTCATTACAATTATCAAAAGACGCTGGAATTACTGTCTATTTTAACATCTAGAAATAGCAATTGTCAACCTGGTTTAACGATTGTAAACAGGAGAGAGGGTTTACCGTGGAGAAGGAAATACCACTGGGATACAACAGTAATTCTAATCTGATAAAAGCCTTAAAGGGAAGAAAACTTCAATATTTGGTTACCCCAACTCTTTGAACATGACAGACAAGGTACTAAAAAGATTTTCTGTTAACATTGTACAAAAAAAAGTTTATTTAAGCCTGTGTGTTAAATCGAAGTCACATAGAATTGACTATTCAGGAACAATTATTTCCTAAACAAAGAGAAACAGCAACTCTGCTAACAACTCATTTTGCCACTGTATGTTCTAGCTAACTGCTTACTAATGAGTAATGATGAGAAAAGATAATGCATGTAGATAAATGTCTGTGGCTTCTACTATATTGTTTTAAAGTGAATTAGAGACCTAAATTAAACAGAGTACTACCTATTTGCTTGGAACCGTGTAAACATTTCCTATGGAAACCTGAAACCACATGAAACTCGGGTAGTTTCACTTTGAAAGAAACCAGTTCTGTGTATACAAACACACACAAATACTGGATTAGAGAATAAGCCACTAAACGTGCAGAAGTCCTGTCTGCTGACGGCAGGAATCTCTCAAGAGTATGTTGGGAATTATTTTCAAGGATTTCAAGAAACTGGTGGTACTTACTTACAGAAGTTGTGGATTGATACTATCTATCTTCAGCACATAATGAAGTGTTTTTCTGTTTGGGTTTTTGGCGGTTTGGTTTTTTTGTTGTTGTTGGTTTGTTGCTTTGTTTTTAATTTATAATATGTTGTGCTTGTAGTGAATTAAGGTAAAATGTAAGCTAGAGAAATGAAATTAATCAAAATTGACACGTGAGTTTCTCATGGCTAGCGTTGTGGAAAGCCACAAAATTAAAATCCAAATTTGGAACACTTGGGTCTTACTGGTGAATACTTACTGGTTCTTATGTGGTCTTTGTATGAAAATACTCAGGAAAAGTTTCTCTCATGATATGAGACTCCCCAAAGAGGTGCAGAGACACCCAAAAGCGCAGAGGGATAAAGGTTCGAATGCAAAGACTTTGCACTGACTCCTGTCAGCATCGAGTTTCTCATAAAACAACATGGTTAGCCACATTTGTCTGTATCATAAAATCATAGAATGGTTAGAGTTGGAAGGGACCTTAAAGATCACCGAGTTCCAGCCCATTGCCCTGGGCAGGGACACCTCCTGCTGGAATACATATCTGCTAAAGCCTGTAATTCAATTAAATCCACGCCTCTCCTGTTTGTATAGATTCAGGGTGCAGCTCGCTTTACACCTCGGTTTAGATAAAATCTCTTCACGGAATTTTTGCCCTCCTCCTGAGGTGGTGTGCGAGTGGGCCTGATCTGCTGCATGAGGTGCCTCCCGGTAGTCGATCCAACAGCTGTTGATTACCAAGTGTTTAACTTTTTCTAGCGTTACCAACTTTTAAAGATATCGGACAAGCGTTTCGCACCGGTCAGTTGGAGCGGCACACGGCAGCCTTTTCCACGCTTCTTCACGGAGTTCTGCAGGCCGTCGGGATCCCACGCAGCTCCCCCGTGGCTCACTGCTACCGCGCTGGGGGCGGCGGGAGCAGCGGCGGGCTCTGAGGGGCTCCCGGGCGCGGAGGCGGGCTCTGAGGGCCGGGCCCGCGCAGGCGCTTCGCCTCGATCACTCTTTGTCCTGCGCCAACCACCGCCGCGGCAAGATGGCGGCGGCGGAGTCCAGCGACAGTGACGAGGAGGATTTGGTGAGCTATGGCACCGCGCTGCAGCCCCTGCAGGAGGGTAAGGGCCCCCGGGGAGCTCCTCTGCGCCTCCTCGGTACCGCTGTCGTGGTTTCGGCGGGCGCTGGACTGCAGCGCCGGCCGGGAGGCAGCCCGGCCTGAGCTCTGGAGTGTCCCGAAGGGCCCGCCTGGCTCGGCCTGGTGATGCTGTCCGTGCTATGGCGGCCTCTACTTGGGGAACGCTGTGGCGAGTAGGCCCAGCGTAGACCTTCCTCCCCCTTCTCCGGCCGCCCCGGGGCGCAGGGGTTGCCTTGGCAGGCGGGCTGGGCCGAGGGTACATCGGGCCGGGCGGCCTGGGGCCGGGAGGCGGCCGGCCCACGGCAGGAAGGTTAATGGCCCGCTCGGCGCTCCCGCCAGCTGCGGTGTGAGGCGGCACTGTGCCGGTTGGGGCTGGGTCCGGCCTGTCGGTTCGTCCTCTCCCCAGTCTCAAAGAATAGACTTCAAATACAGCAGCTGAAGTTGCACTGATGTGAACGTCCTCCGCTGTACGCATGGCACCGTCTCGGTGTCGTCCGAGTGCTTCTGTACAGCTGCGGCTCCTGAGCCTGTGCCCCTTCATTCATAGTAATGTTGTGCAAATGTTTATGTCAGAGTCCATAGCTCCTGTGTTTTGTTCCAGTTTTGGACACTTGTGCTGTAATTTCTCTACACAGTTACTTAAATGATGAAATTCTGTCAGATGATTAGCAGCTGAAGGTGTCCTTTCACAGGAAAAAAACACCTTCTCAGAACTTGTTGGAGTTTAGGATTTATATTTGAATGCTTCATGCTTTTACTTTAGCAGTGTACGTTAATAGTGTGTCCAAATATTTAAAGTAATGTGGGAATAAACGTAAACTGCTGATGTTTTCCTTTTCAGGGTGGCTACTATTTGATTCACTTCTTAATTGCAAGGAATAAGCATATCCAGAGCAAGTGGAGAGTCCATTCTTTGTGCAGTGTTGTGACTTAGTTTCTGATTTATCTGATTGTAGGTGAACGAATTAAAAAGCCAGTTCCTCTTCAAGAACAGACTGTTAAAGATGCAAAGGGACGATACCAGCGTTTCCATGGAGCGTTTACTGGTGGTTTCTCTGCTGGTTACTTTAACACTGTTGGCACAAAGGAAGGTTAGATATTTTTCTGTCTTCTTGGAGTGGTTAATTGATTACCATAATTTAATGTTAGTGAAAACAAATTAACTGTCATTAAGCCTTTTTTCCCCTGCTATTTATTATGCTGTAAATAGTTGAAACAGTATTGTTGAAGTTAGTTCCCCTTGAGTTTTTCGGCTGCAGTTTTATATATGTTCCATTGATATATCCTTAAGTTGTAAGGTTGAAATGTCTGAATTGTTTTCAAATATTACGTTGCTGTTTACAGTGCCTTACTTAGATATTTACTTTCTTTAAAGGGTGGGCTCCTTCAGCTTTTGTATCATCACGGCAGAAGAGGGCAGACAGAACTGTTTTTGGACCAGAAGACTTCATGGATGAAGAGGTAAATTTATAAAGGAATACAAATCTTTTGGAAGTAGTTGCCATGACAGCAGGTGTTTCAGGCAATGAAATCTCCTAAAAAACTTAGTTAAAATGAAAGTAACTTTAAAATCACTTCATCCTATACAGTGTTATACTTCCAGGTCCTACAGGATGTTTCATAGATTCACTTAGGAAGCTCCTGTAATCTCAATATTTAAAACAGCCCCAGACTCAACCTTTCTGATACTTTCTCTGTCAGAAACTACAAATGCTTTTGAAGCTGTTTAAAATATGACCATTCAAGTTATTGATAAAACAGCTGATTTATACAGTCTTGAAAAATTTAGCTAATGTAAGGGTCATATCCTGTTTTCTTTCCTTTACCATTAGAATAAGTAAGCATTTGAGGGAAACTTCTTTTTAATCTAAACTTTTCCATTTTGTCTGTATTTTCCAGGATCTTAGTGAATTTGGGATAGCACCAAAAGATATTACAACCACAGATGATTTTGCATCCAAAGCTAAAGACAGACTAAAAGAGAAAGCTAGACAGATTGCAGGAGTAGTTGCTGCCATTCCAGGAACCACTGCATTTGATGATTTAATAGGACCATCAAAGTAAGTAAATTTAGAGTTAACCAAACAATTCCTTTCACTTAAAAGTGTTGTATTGGTTAGAAAAGTAACGTTTGACCATGGTAACCCACGAAGGAGACCGGAAGATCTTCAGCGTTATGCTTTCTAAGTGGCCTCTGTTTTTGTTTTATACATGCAGACTTGTATCAGGTAAACATTTATAAACTGGGATGTAGTGTATTTGCAAATGTTGATGCATTCAGATTTAATTTTAAAGTGGGGTATAAAACCGTAATTTTGAATGGTATATATGTATATTATTTCTCCAGAAATACTAAAAATGTGATTTGAGGTAATTTTTTTTCCCCTTTGTTTTCTTAGAATAACAGTTGGGGTTGAACTGTTACAAAAAATGGGCTGGAAAGAAGGACAAGGAATTGGACCACGCGTCAAAAGAAAGCCACGCAGGCAGAAACCTGGTAAGTTCAGTGAAGTTCCTGAACTCATTCATAGAAAGTTAGCATTCCTTTTTTTTTTTTTTTTTGTGGTCTGTATCTTTAATATTAGAAAAATTGAATAAGTAATTTAATATGATGCTGTTTCTGTCTCTTACAGACCCTGTAGTGAAAGTATATGGTTGTGCGTTACCACCTGGACTGTCTGAGGGTTCTGAGGTATTAAGTTGTTCATTGACTTACGTAAGAACACGTGATAACGTATTTAAAAATAAACTTCTTTCATGTCTTTGAACAGTATTTAACATTCACTTTGAAGTTTAGTTAAAAGTATTCATAAATACTTATTATGCGTATTGTGAAGAAAGCTTTTAATGTAACAAAATCTATTCTTTTGCTTCCCTAGGCAGGTGTAGTTCATACATATCTTCATATATAATTTAGGAAACGCAAACTTGCCTAGTCTCAGGTCAACTAAATGTTGTAAAAGCTCAGTGTACAAAGTTTTTAATCATATTTGGTGTTACATGTATTTTGTACAAGGATGAAGAGGATGAATACCAGCCAGAAAATGTGACATTTGCACCAAAAGATGTAATGCCAGTAGATTTGACTCCAAAAGAGAATGTCCATGGACTTGGCTATAAGGGTTTGGACCCCTCACGAGCTTTGTTTGGTGTGTCTGGAAGAGAACACCTCAATCTTTTCACAGGTGATTCTGAAGACACAAGCAATTTACTTGGTGATCTGAGACACAGTAAAGGAAGAAAACTAGGTATTACGGGTCAGGTAAGGACATTTTTTTTTTTTAATGCATTTTATTATTAGTGCAGTAAAATCTAAATAAATTCTAATTTTTCTTCTGTGGAAGGTACCTAGTACCTCGGCATTGTACACACCTTAAATGTGGTTTGAGAACAGGATATTTTTTTTTTTTTTTACTTAATATGAAAATGTTGGCAATACCTTACATGCCTTCGCTTACTGATATTGTTAGAGAACTGTAAAATATCTCACTCTGAATAGTTGGGTGGAGAAAATTGTTGTGTTATTTTGATTAGAGAAAGTTGATGTTATTATGGTTTTAGTTTACATTTTTTGTGTTAATTTTACTGAATCCTTTCAGTAATGTTGAATCTGTTAGATTCTGCTAGATCTGTTGAATCTGCTAGAGAGATTTTGCTTCTTTCCATGGTATTTTTAGTTCTTATGTAGAAGGACTGTCGGTTTATATTTCTGGGAATTATGCTTGTTTAGTTTTCATGCCAATTTACATATTTTTTTCCTTTTGAGAACTTAACCTGCTCTCAGTCAGGCTGCAAATGTTACCTTGTGGAATTAGGCTGTTGTCCTCGTCCTGTAAAGACCAAACTTGCTGTCCCTCCTGCCAAGGCAGTGGAATAGGTTTGCTTTTGTATTTGGTGGGTTGGGTTTCTTTTCCCCCAGTAGTTGGTAGTACTTTTTTTTGGTGAAGCTTTATGTTTTCCCCACTATATGTATGTTTACTGGACACCTTATGTAATATGGATGGATAGATATACCTGTAGGTTTGTTCTGGCGTGTGACTTAAAAGTATTGTTTTTACACTTTTGAATTGTAAAACATATTTTAGGCTTTTGGTGTAGGAGCTTTAGAGGAGGAAGATGATGATATTTATGCAACTGAAACACTCTCAAAATACGATACAATTCTAAAAGATGAGGAACCTGGAGACGGCTTATATGGCTGGACAGCACCTAAGCAGTATAAATCCAAAAAAAGTAAGAACTGTAGTTCTATCTAAAGAGCTGGTGTAATTTGTATTGGGGAAACAAAGTATGACATAAGTGTAGTCTCTATTTTCCAAGTATTTTACTTTTAAATAGATTAGTATCTTCTAGACCTGATGTCTGTAACTTCATCTGGTCTTTATTCTATATTGAATTGTCCAAATCTGGAAATAATTTCCAAAGTCCTTCACTAATCCCAATGTAGATTAAACCCTCAAATTATATTTTTGAAAGGACAATATGTGCTGCTTTGTGAGATGCAGCATTCAGTTCCACTGAAGGAAACAAATGATTGTGAATCATGGCTACAAAATATGACCCAATACTTGCAAAGAGAATTTGTTTTGAGATATACTTGTGTTTTTTCAAATAACATTTGTAAATTTTATTTTGATGCAACTTTGTTTTTAGTGCAACTTTTAAGTGTATGAAATACTGTTGTGATTTTAGAGTACCCATTCTGTTAGTTGTTCGCAATTAGTGGCACTCATGACATTAGCTATGCACAGCAGCGGTACTGTTGCCTCACCATTAGCCATGTTCATCTTACAGCAGTCTCTCTGGCAGTCATTTTTTAGCTGTATAATACTAACCCAGATTCAGAACCCTTAAATTTAAATGAAAATGTTTCTGCCAAACATACGTGTTTCAAATACTGACCAGCTCTATGGTTCTTTTGTAGGGTCTGAAAGAGATGTTAAATACCTCGGCAGAATCTTGGATGGTTTTTCCTTGGCATCAAAATCATCAAGTCCAAGCAAGGTAAGCAGATACAAAGATATCAGTATTAAGAATAACATCAGCAAATTGACATGTTAGCTGTATGGACTTCATTGTTGCTCAGTGTTTTTTATATTCTTAGAAATAAAATTTCTAGCTAGTGATAAAGATTGCTGAATGAGCAAAATTACAGCGTTGGAGGCTATTCAGTGCAAACGTGAAATTTGTCAGACTGCTGGATGAATTTAAACTTTGCCCGTGTACTGGCTTTGAGCAAATGCCTTTCACGCCATCCACTGTTACTTGGCATAAAGTTGGACTAATGGTTTGATTTAACTGTGAAATAAAAAAAAAAAAGTACATCTTTTGCTTCTAGGTCTTTCAGATGTAATACTGAGTTTTCTGTAAAAATCAGGCCCCGTGCTTCATCCACTTTGCTGTTTTTATGACAAGTTAATTTGTTAGCCCCATTCTCAAGTGTGCATCATTTATACTATATATATTTGCATAGATTAGAATGAAAAACAGAGTTGTATGACATGGTCCTTTTTCTGACGAAGAAAAAGGAAGGACACTTGTGTCGTATATAAAATCTCATCGTATAGGAGGTGTAGGGATAGCCTTTGAAATAACAGCTTGAATGAAGAATGTGAGCGAAAAGGACTTTAAAAAAGATTAAAATGCAGTAAGCACTGAAGTACTTAGTAGTCCAATAATTAAGTCATGTTACTTCTGTTTTTAAAATTTGGAACTATTTAGCAATACCAAGAGCATTTTCTAAAATAAAAGCAATGCATGTTAAGGCTCTTGTTAACTCTGCTGCAGCTTGTTTTTCCTTTTTTTCATAATCATTGCATATTAACAGTAGAACAATCTGTTCCCAAAGTTTGTGTTATGATGCCACTTACTGACTGGGTCTGAAAGAATCAGTAGCTTGTAATATCCGTTTCTGCTGCTAGAGGTGTAAACTTAGGCATTTTTTTGATTGAGGTGACTTTTTTCTCGCGCACATTTGAAGGTGTTAAATACATAGTTGTATCTCTCTCAGTGGATTTTTTTGTTTTCTTTTTGTCATCCCCCTGCCAAGGTTTATCCTCCGCCTGACCTGCCACGAAATTACAGACCAGTCCATTACTTCCGGCCTGTGATAGCAGCTGGGAATGAAAACTGCCATTTACAGAAGGTATTGGAGGAATCGACTGGAAAACTTGCGAGTGATCTGGCACAGCAAAGCAGGCACACTTTGGATGCGTCTCAGAGGAGGGAACGACTGGGAGAGGCTGCTCTGAAAGGTATTGATACACACGAGCACACCTTTGCTTGTGTTTCAGGCCCCCTGTTTATATTGCAGTAAAAATTTTGTCTAACCTTGAATACTGTTTTCTGATATAAAAATATTAAATCTAGGTGGATTAACTAGAATACCTTGTCATTGTCCAGTTTCATCTCCCAGTTGAATTGTTGACATGTCTTTCTGTATTTTCATTTACTTCAATCTTCTGAAGAAAAGTTTGTGTGGCATTATGTTTTATTATGTTGGTTTTGGGTTTGTTTTTTTTGTGGCCTTATTATGAATTAGGAATATAGCAGGCTGTGAGTTGTTAGTTCTTATTTTTTCCCCCTGTAAAAATGAGGTTTCACTGAAATACATGGAAATCCACTAACAATGTAATTTGCAAATGTGGTTCACATTTGTATCTACAATAGCAAAGTGTACGAAGTAATATGTCAATATGTGGTAAATAGCATAAAAGATGCAATAGTAGCCAATTTTTTTATCTGACTTCTCTGCCATTATACTGATTATTGATGCTTAAGAGCCTTTTCTCCAAACGTATATGTGTAGTGGTAGGCTTTTTTCCTCTGCTAAAGTGGTATAAATAGTTGTAGTAATTTTTTGTTTCTATTTATTGTATACTGTTTGGTGTTCGGTTTTTTTTTTTTTTTTTTCTTTTAGGTCCGGCTCCTTCTGTTTTGGAATATCTGTCTGAAAAAGACAGAGAAAGACTTAAAGAAGTGAAACAAGCATCTGAACAACAAATGAAAGCAAGAACGTTGCCTCATCAGTCTCGCAGCAGCAGATTCCAGCCAGCCTCCCCAGATGCTGCTGCTCACAAATGGCAGATGCTGGGGGGGGGGCAGTTAGCAAATGCTGGCTCTAGTGACTTCAAACCATTTGCAAAAAATCCAGAAAAACAACAAAGATACGAAAGTTTTCTGAAAAGTCTTAAACAAGGAGAAAAAGGTAACTGAAGAGATTAATCCTGACACTGTAATATTTCTATGAAAAAATGTTTTGATTTTGTCTTTCCTTTCTTTTCTTATGCTGTTTTTCATCCTGTTGTGTTCTATGTTCATTGTGAGATCTCTTCCTGAATTCCTTCCTCCACTTCTTTTTAGGGCCAATATTAAAAGAAACTTACTGATATTTAATCATGTTGATGAGGAAAACTGCTCAGTCATTTTAAGTGTCGGCAAGATTTGATTTTGGGCATTACAGTTGATACTTTTATGCTGTAGCTGAAGTGAAATTCTCCAGGATGTTTTTAGTTGCCTGTATTTCTGGATTTCCCATCTTTCATTTGGCAGAGTAGACTTCAGCTTTGGCCGATGACATAAACTATGCACTGAACAAGCGTTTTCATTTAGTTTGTTTCTGTTTGAGGAGTGGAACTGACAGATCCCAGAGAGGCAGAAAGATTATTGGCTCACAGTGGAACAGCAATTTTTTTGCCTTTTCCCACACAGGATGGTAAAAATCAAAAGAATGCTCATACCCTGCACTTCCAGAGGAGATAGGGACCCTGAAGTGAGTGAAGTAACTCACGCTTGTCAAAGCTTCTGTTGTATGTCCTTTGGATACTCAAGCTGGCACTGTCGGTTATATTCTTCACAGAAATATTTATGGCTGTAAAATCATAGCATACATATGGAGCTCTTACTCAAAAAAAAACCAAACCAAAACCAAACAAAAAAACCCCCAACCCTTTCATCTGTTCTTCTCATGCTGTGTAGAAAACCTGGTTTTGTTATTTTAGGATTTTTTTTAAACAATACTTTTCATGGTATGAAAAAAGATTTCCTGGTCGGTAGCCTCTCTTGGTTAGCGCATTGGGACAAACTGCTTGAGCTTTGCACCCTGAGTTCCTCCATCCAGGAAATGGGGTTTTCCCTGTGTAAAACTGAGTGTTCTCTTATGACTGTAATGTGCCTCCTTAGTTATAATGATAAAAAAGTGAAATACTTAAATAACTTGAATGATTAAGATTTTGTTTGTATGAGTGTCTTTGCTTGGCTGCTGTTACTGTCCATTTCTCGGAGCAAGTGTGAACCCATTGTTTTAAACAGGGTCTGTGTTGTTCACAGAAACCTGTGTCTAAATTCTGTATCTGTCAGCGGGCACTTTATATACCAGAAAGCCCCTCAAGGTTACCAAAGTCTGGCCACGCTTGCTCGCTGGTTAACTCACCATGTTTTAGTTATTTGATAAAGCTTTGGATTATACTGTTTGTTCTAAACACCTATTAAATACATTAAGTATTTTGAACATTCCTTAGAGGGCAATAAGTAAGGAGTCAGCAAGAATGACAGTATTTGCCAAATGCAAGATAGCATTAAAAGTAAAATTGTTTAAAATACCTATCCTGCAAAATTACCTCTGCTTATCAAGGAATAACACAGTTGAGATTAATACTGTCCTTAAACTAAATACTCATTAAATACTTGCAAGGATGTTTGCTTATTATCTTATTTTTTCTTGAAAAAGCGTCAGGGCTAAATCAAATGTAATCTCTGCTAAACATTTCTATCCTTATCTTACAGTAGGTAATTTCTCTCCTTATAGTAGATACATTGGAGCGTTATTTAGACCCAAGTATGACAGAATGGGAGCGAGGAAGAGAACAAGAGGAGTTCTTCCGTGCGGCCATGTTCTACAAATCCTCAAATTCAACACTCTCATCCAGGTTTACCCGCGCCAAATATGAAGATGATGTTGACAAAGTGGAAGTTCCTCGGGACCAAGAGGTATGTGCTGTTTACGGTCTTTTAGCACCTTGGAGCTGCAGTTGCTGCCTTAACCCCAACTTGGAAAGTTCTTTTTCTTTAAAACTCTTTTGTAGATACAATGTCCAGGTTTTGTTGCCCTTCTGTTTAGCAAACTTCTGAAAACACTCACTGCATACAAAGCAGAGGTTTGTTAAACTACACTGAAATATTTATCTTTCTGTCCTGTTCTTAGTCTTGAAACAGTCTATTTAGTAAGTTGTTACTTATTTAGCAGCTATAAACGTTTGACTTTTTCAGAATGATATTGATGATAAGGAAACTGCCGTGAAGATGAAGATGTTTGGCAAACTCACAAGAGACAAGTTTGAATGGCATCCTGAAAAGCTGTTGTGTAAAAGATTTAATGTTCCTGACCCATATCCTGAGTAAGTTGATTGATACTGTTATTTTTAACATTTTTAGAAAATTCTGAGTATTTCATGTGCTTGTGGAAAATCTGGCTGGATGTTTTCTTCTTGTGTCATAATAGGCATAACATAGAGCTGCCTAATGTTTTTATTTGCCTCATTAAACATGGTGACCTCTGACAAAACAGTATGCGTTTTAAGGACTGCTGTAGGCGCTTCAACTTGCGGTAGATAATTTGAGGCCTTTTCTGTGTCGAAAATAATAATCAACAAACATCTTTATTTCCCTCTAGTTCTACCATTGTTGGGTTACCAAAAGTGAAACGAGACAAGTATTCTGTGTTTAATTTCTTAACTGTACCTGAGCCCACCACATCTGTAACTCAAGCAACAAATGAAAAAATCCAACAGAATAACAGTCTCATCAGTAAGTTTGTTGTTACTTTATTACTTTAGCTATAAATGAGATAATAAAATAGAAGTGTATCTTTGTCATAGAGGACTTATCTACCTATGTTTTTTAATTTGAAAAAAGAGAAACAGAATTGAAAATAAATTCAGTGATACAAAAACTGAAATCAGTGATATAATGCTAATTTCTTCCACCTAGAATACCTTAATAGGTCAGATATTTATTAGAAAGATTTAAAAAGTATCAAACTATACTGAAGAAGCAGAGTAATTTAAAATCAGGTAGCCAAGAAATACAGGATAATTTGGCATGCAACTGATTTGAATGTTTGGGTCTTTTTCAGAACCAAAGAAACCTTCAAGATGGGATGTGTCAGATAAAGAGAAGGAGAAGAAAGATTCTATCAGTGAATTCATTAGTCTTGCTAGATCAAAAGCTGATGCTCAGCAGCAGCCACCAGTGCCAGCAACAGAAGAAAGCGGGACTAGGCTGAGTGAAACTCTTCCCACCGAGGTGAGTTCACAACTGTGTCAGGACCTAAGGGAGTAGCTGTAAACTTTCACAACCCTGGAATGAGGTTAGGTGACATGGGAATTGATTTAATACAGATCTGTTTGCAGGAGAGCCAGCTTGAGATAAGCAAAGATGTGAGATTGTACTTGGAAGAGTTTTGAGGTTATAACTTCGAGACATGAAACACAGCGTACGAGGACAGCAAGTGTGACTGTACTTGACGTAGCAGCTTAAGAGAAGATAAAATGTAGCTCAGCAGACTGGGAGTTAAATTCAGTCCCTTATACCCATGCACTTTTCTCACAAGCATGTCATATATCTTTTTTTCTGTTTTGAATGGAGATGAGTGCATACTTCAGGGAGAAAGGTGGTGTTTTCCTCTTGCTTAAATTTAGTAATGTATACCTTAAGTTTGAATTAATGAATTAAAATTTATAATGTCCTGGAATCTGTTTCTAACTGTCTGTATAGCACCGATTGCAGTACCCTTTACAGGACACTGACTTAGTTCAGCAGCATTTCAGAGTTTTACTGTTTTGGACTAGCAATTCCTAAGACTATATTTCGCAGCTATTGTGATATTTGATTGTTTTCTAAATACATGTCAGCATGTTTGAAGTTACTACTTATCAGTGAGAGGTTGTTAGTTTCTTTAGTGTTTAAATACGGTTTGTTATGATGCTGTTTTGCAGGTAGCTAATGAAGATAAGGATCAAGAAGAAGAAAGCAGACCATCCATGGACTTATTTAAGGCTATCTTTGTGAGTTCCTCAGATGAAAAATCATCTTCCTCTGAAGAAGAGAGTGATGAAGAACAGCAACCACCTACCTCGGAAATAGATTCAGAAACCACCAAGCAAGTTGATCTGCCAGACAACTCCTCATCAAATGTACAAGGTAGTACTTAATGGATATTAATTTGTATAAATACCTTGTAAAAGCTTCATTCATGAATCAAATACTCCAGGACTGCTACGACAGTCTTGTGTTCTTGTGCAGATCATCTGATGTTGGTGGAGCTGGGCATGTAGAAAATGTGAGTTACAGCACTGAATAAGGCCTTGCATGTTACAGTGCTATTTACATTGTCATGTGTCCTGCGTAGATTTTATAAGCAAACTACACTAAGAAATATGCTTGTTAAACAATGAGGGAGCAAAAACATCTAATGTTAGGGCTTACTTCACTGAGAAATACACAGAATATTTTATACCTATGGTAAATTGTAAGATAGATTGATAAACTATGACTGTCTTGTGATGGATATTTGACAAAATCAAAAATAAATAACTTGGATGAAATGTTGAAATAATTTTACTAAGACATCAAGAAGTTGCATTTTATTTATATTCTAGTTATAAAAGTTGCTGGAATACTTCCACAAGAATCATAGAATAATAGAATCATAGAATCATATAGGGTTGGAAGGGACCTCTGGAGATCATCTGGTCCAACCCCCCTGCCAGAGCAGATCTACCTAGAGCACATTACACAGGAACTTGTCCAGGCTAGTCTTATACTCCACTTCTTAGTAAAGTTTAATAAGCGAGCTGTAAAAAGTTCCCGTATCTTTAGGATGCTGTTAAATTAACAAAATGTACAATATACTTTGCTTACAATGGGAAATACTTTGTCCACTTATGGTCATGGTTCTTTCTGTTAAATTTTAACTTTTAGTGTTTATTAATTTTATAAAACTTGTGGAGTCCCTTACTCATTCTAAGTCATGGAAAAGTAATACTGTGTTACGAAATGAAAGCAAACATGCACTGATATTAATTAAATTAGTAATGGTATCATGGAAAAGGTCAATTTTGGTTAAGAAAACCAACCGTAAACCCACATAGGAGTATGTTGACCTGTTTCAGAATGTCGGCTATCCAGTTGACCAAAGCAGATCTAGGATCCTATCAATTTGCTTTCTTGGAGGTTTTTAGAAAACCTTTTTTAACTTTCTTCAGAAAATTCCGTTCTTTTTTTTCAGAAAAAATGTTACCTTATTTTCTTTTCAAATAAAGAAATTTCTGTTTTTTCCATAGAGAATGCGGCTGCTGCAGCTGATCCTGGCATTTCTTTGCTGCCAACTTCAAGGCAGGAAGTGGATGCAGCAGAAGAGTTTGGACCAAAGTTGCCTCCAGCTTTTTCTTCTGGTAGGTTCTGTAGACTTCTAGCATGTAAATTTTACACATTGAAGTTGTATGCAAGATACATGATATTTCACTTTAAAAAAAATATTTGTGAGTAGGTACTTTACCTCTTAAATGCCTGAGTTATGTCAAACTGGCATCAACAAATGCTTTGTTACCATGCTGTGATCGACTAGCAGGAACCTCTTTGTCTGTGTACCACTTTTTTTGTAGCTCTATAGAGGCAATGATAAGAAACCGTAGTGAAAATATAGGACCAGCCTTACAATTTCTTTTAATAACAGATTGCAAAGGCATTTAATTGCAGTAGGAAGATTGCAGCTAGGAGTTGTAGACATTTCATTTCCATTTAAAATCTTAGATTAATTTTTTTTAAACTATCCTATTACATGAAAGGTAATATAGAACTTAATAATAAAAAAAAATTGACAAAAAAAGGTAATTTTTCTTCATTTGCTTTGTGCTTTAGGCTCTACTTGGCAACAAGATCCAGTGGTGCCAGCAAGTTTTCCTGGGCCTAGTAAGAAAGAAAAACATAGAAAGAACAGAGAGAAACACAAGACTAAGAGAGAACACAAACACAAAAAGGAAAAGGTTTTTAATCTTTAATTTAAAACAGTTTATTGATTCTGTCATCTGTCAGTCAAAACTTTCTATTATTTATGCTAGGTTGTAGAAAATAGATACAGTGGGACTAGAACTTAGGTAACTGAGTTTCTTAGGTGTCTTGAAACCTGAACTTCAGAACAGAAAATGATCCAAGTAGGGTGCTGCTTTTTCCATATATACAATGTGACTATAGATAGAATATTGTGGGCAGTTTAATGTTGTATACTGAAGATGTTGGGCATATTCAAAGAACTGCATATAATTCATGGCTTGTAAACAAATAATAATAATGAAATTTCTGTTTTGAGTGTTTGGGATGAAATGGGTGGGTCTGGTATGTATTTTCTAGTTCAGTCTGAGTAGTGGAGAAGACTCATTGTTAAATGTTCCATTTCAGTTAAGCTTGGAGACTACACTGAAATTAACTTCTTGCTGTAGTTGTCTTTCAGAAAAACCCAAATCTTTCACAATGAAATAAGGGATTATTTCTCTTCTTTTTACAGAAAAAGAAACATAAGAAACAGAAAAACAAAGGAAAACACAAGAATAAAAAATCAGAAAAAGACAACAGTTCAGACTCCACAGATAGCAGTGACAGCCTTAGTGACATAGACACCACAGGCTTGTCACCCAAAGAACTTCTAAGAAGGTAAACAGAAAGTTTACGTAAACACTTGTAAGTTTTGCAGTGGATAACCAAAACCTCAATTGCTGAGTTTTCATTGTAGTGAACCTATTTGCAGCAAATATGTAACAGTCTCTTTATGAATATGAAATACTGCTGCTTTTTTTTAATAAAGTGAGGAAAGATTACAAATGTTACACACCTTAAGCTGGGGGCAATTTATTTTAGGATAGCAGCCCCTTAAGATAAAGGGCACTAAATAGACAACTCTGGTAGTTAATGGAGTTTATAGTTAATGATGATTGGTATTTTTGGAAGACATTTTGAATGGGAATAACTGAACAAATGTAGGTGGTGATTCTTATTTCCATTATTTTGTCTACTTCTCTTTACTTGGAGACATTGGAAGTGACGTTGTCTGCTTCAGAATGAGTCTGCTTTGGTTTGTTGATAATTAGCGAAAGATCCGATTCAAATAGCGCCATTGTGTGGCATTGATGCATAAGCTAATTGTATGCTCGAGCAAGGAGCAGCGAGGCAAATGGAACAATGCCTGAGTCAGGTACATGTCTGCTAAATTGAGATTGTGGTGTTGCATTTTTATGAACTAGAGACTTGAGCATAGTACCAACAGAAATGTGAAAATTGGGTTCTGTTCTGTGTCTCGGATTGGCTGGAGGAGAGGTCTCAGCATATTTGCTGAAACGCCACATCCAGCTGGCCTAAAGGCAAAATATTTGGGGTCTGGGTATTTAGCAGCATGGAGATGTACCCATGGAAGGGCTCGCGTTCCAAAGGACTCTGCCGCTGCTCCTTTGGAACAGAGCATCAGTTATGTACCTACTGGTGTTTTCTTACTGAAAAAAACTGCTTCTCTTGGTTTCTAAATAGCTAAAATGTGTATATGTATTTACGCATTTTGCACAAAATAATTTCTTTGTACAACCAGTTACTTTGGAGGTCTTTGTATTTTTATGTCTCTATCACTGAGAATGGTTTTTAACTTGCATAACTCAGATCTCTGTCTTAAACTAAGGTTTAAGAAACTGCTCAAGTAATTAAATGTTCTTACTGTTGCATGTTACTATCCAGTCTGACTTCTTTCTTTTTCTTTCCCCTTTTAGATTAAAACAACTTCAGTATTGAAGAGGCAGCTTGCTTTCTTTAGTGCTGTGGGACTTTGATCTCAGATTTTTGATCTCCTCCATGATGGTAGATCAATCATGTGTACTTTGAAGCGCTGTAGATACTGTATTCATATTGAATTTGTTTGAAAGTAAATGTACATATGTTTATTTTGTGATGCTTCATATGTTCAAAATGTATGGATTATGTAATGTTGAAAAGACTTCTTTCAGGGCAGCATAGTCTGAAACACTGCAGGCTCTGTTTTAATTAACATGAAACAAGATACTTAATAAACTTAAGTATTAAAAATAATTTTTTGTATGGGAAGCAATTGCCTAGGACCTCTAAAATGCTGGAGAGTAATTTTCAGTCTGAATTAAATTAGGAAGTTAAAAACTAAAGCAATGTAAAACTTACATTGGGTACAAGTATTTTTAAAGAGTCCGATGCAGAATTTCAGATTGCAGTTTGGCAGTATCTGGCTGTACGTGGGGTTGGTTGTACGTCTCCAAATGGTGTATAACCTTTACCCTAGCACATCTGCACCAATAAACTGTCATTTTGACACAGACTGTTAAGGCTGATGTACTAAGCGATTAGTATTGTAATGTAACCTGCCTTATGTATTTACAATGAAAACTGTTTATACTGCTTTCCTTTTTGTTTCATGTTACATTTTAAAAAGCAATTGGTACTTTACTGAATTATTTTATTATAAACTTTGAAATAGTAGGTTTTTGCATGATCAGGCTGTTAAAATAGATGCCCAGAACTTCTCTTTCTGTGTGCACAGGGGCACTAACAGAACATTCCTGCTTAAAATTAGGAACAAAACCCTTAAACCAAAATTCACTGCCATGGAGGGCAGTGCTCTGATGTGATGTGTGTTTCAGTGTCCGCAGCCTTGTGACAGCTCTCCATGTCAGCAAGGTGATACAGTAGCCTCGGGTTGACACCGATTGTGCAGGTTTCAGTGTAATGTCAACGAGAAAATTTGAGCGAGGAAAGGAAAAACAGGAAATTTGGCTGCCAGGTTGCCTCTGTTACCGTAAGGAGACCGCCCCGCCCGGGGATCGAACCCGTGGTCCCGCCGGCGGAGAGGGGCGTGGCGGCCGCCTGAGGGAGCGCGCGCGGACCATGGCGGTGGGGAGCGCCCAGGGGCAGCTCCGGGCCCCGCTGTCTCAGCTGTCGCCCTCCCCGGCCGAGGGGCGCTGGGGCGACCGCGACCCGACGGCGCAGGTTGGAGAGGGGAGGGCCCGGCCTCGGTGGGCGGGAGGGCCGGGGCAGGCTAGGCGCCGTGCCCGCCCGGGGGAGGTCGGGCCTCTGAAAACTGAGGGGGGGCGAGCGCTCTGTCAATTCGCAGATGGTTGATGGCAGCGGCTGGTATCTCTGGTCACACAAACGCGTGCCGGGCAGTCATCAGCAAACTCCTAAATGACTGAGGAAAGGCCTTCTCGAAATATCTTTGATGAAATTTAACTGAATTTTTTATAGTTGGAAGGGACCATAGAGATCATCTAGTCTAGTTCCCCTGCTGAAGCAGGATTGCCCAGAGCTAGAGCATGTTGCTCAGGACGGCATCCAGGTGGGGCTTGAAAATCTCCAGAGAAGGGGATTCCACGACCTCCCTGGGCAGCCTGTTCCAGGGCTCTGGCACCCTCACTGTGAAGAAGTTTTTTCTCATATTTGAGTG
>JAOXNO010000063.1:35310630-35340905 GCA_028565335.1 Limnodromus scolopaceus
ATCCATGCCTAACCTGTATTGGTGCCTGACATTCTTCTTCCCCAGGTGCAGGACCCTACACTTTTCCCTGTTGAACCGCATGAGGTTCTTCCTCGCCCAGCTCTCCAGCCTGTCCAGGTCTCGCTGGATGGCAGCACGGCCCTCCGGGGGGGGGTGTCTTGGCTAAAACATGGGGTCTTGGAGCTTGATGTGCTGCCCTGCGATGGGCCAGAGTTGAGGAAACAAGTGTTTGAAGGACTGGAGAGAGACTTCATGAAATTTAAAGATAAATACTACTTTTCATGAGAGGGAGAAGAATTGGGAAACCAAAGCAAACCTCTCTTCCCTTCCAGAAAAATAAAATCCACATACACAAATCTTGTCTTTCTCAGCCGTGTTTGGTAGAGCTGCTCCAGGCCCCTGCCCAAGAGAGAATGGGAACTCTTCTCTGACAAGTGGAACTTAAAATTTTTATTATCCTCCGGTTCTTGCTTTCATACTCCCCCTTGTGGACTAAGCCATCAAAAATAATTTCAAGGAAAAACATTCCTAAACTTTGCTCTGTTCCTTTACAGATCCCTTTTGAGATTCTGAGAGGACACAGTGACGCTGTGAGCTCCTGCCATTTTTGCTTTGAAGACACAAAAATACTTTCATGCTCTTATGACAGAACGGTGAAGCTCTGGGTATGTTATGAATGCAACAACACCACATTAAATAAAAAATAAAGCTGAAATCAAAGAAGGAATGTTATACAGGCATGAAGATTGAATCATCAAGGAGCCCTCTGAAGATATTTTACTTAGTTTGCAAAAACATTTACAGCTGCTATTTTTAGTCACAGATAAATAGTAAAACTCCTGATTCTGAAACCTCTTGGTACTTATGCAAACAAAAATCTAATTGAAATAATTGGGTTAATCATAGAAGATTATTTCCCTAGATGAAGGTATGATGACTGATTCTGTGATGCTTTGTGTGAGTTACTCCGCATGTCAGCAGTCCTCCTGGCGTTTTTGTTTGAGTGTTTACAGTCAGGCACCATGATCCATTTGTAAAACTTCATTTATATTTTTATTTGTATTACTAAAGAACTTTGAGGCTTTACTCATGGGTTAGGGCTGCACCATGCTTTGAACATTATATACATACGACAAAAAGATAGTCCCTTCCTGAAATCACTTAAAACTCTCTGTGTAACAGACTAAGTAGGTAGAAGCTGATGGAGAAATGTAACCCTCAGGTTGTGCCAGGTTGAGGTTTTGGATGGATATTAGCAAAAGATTCTTAACCCAAAGGGTTGTGAAGCCTTGGAAGAGGCTGCCAAGGCCAGTGGTGGAGTTGCCATCCCTGGAGGTATTTAAAAGCCGGGCAGACGTGGTGCTGAGGGACATGGGTCAGCGGTGGGTTGGGCAGTATAGGGTTGATGGTTGGACTCGATGATCTTAAGGGTCTTTTCCAACCTGCACAATTCTATGGTAAATGAACCAGCAATGCAGTATGGGCCATCATCTCAGCACCTCAGCGATCTGCAGTTGTAGGAGTCACAAAACAGACATTGAAGTGGGATTTTGTATTACAAGAGAGATTTCTAGTTATTTATAGGTGACTCCTGCAAAATGTGAAGGACAGCAAAAGAGATTTCAAATTTTGAAAATGTAGTGACTGAGTGACAAAGGCTGGCATCAAAGGTAAGGCAGAGGGGAGGTGATACCTGGGATAAATCACAAAGAGCTTTGTATTTGAAGACGAGAGGCTTATATTTGTGACTGAGAATGAGGAATCAATGAAGGAACATAAACAGGGAACGACATAATGTGGACAGTAAAGGGAAATCTGTGGAAGAGAGTTGCACATGGGGAGACCGTGTTTGTGAAGAAAACAATGCTGCAGTAATTGATGCAGGGATGGCAGGCCTCGAGAGTATGAGTTTTAACTCTGTGAAAGAAAATGGAAAGCCATGTATTAGTTTATGAAGAAAGACTTGCCAGGATTGAGGTATGGATGTGGATGTGAGAGTTTAAGGAGAATGCTTTTCAAGAAATTTCTGGTGAAAACTATTGTGATGGGAAGGAGTTAAATACAAGTCTGGGTACAATAGATGAAGAACCCTGTTTCAGTCAGTCTTGAAATGGCAAGAAGGAATAGAGAGTCTGAAATTGTAAGAGTAACTAAGAATAACTACTGAGTTCACAAGTTTTGTTTTCCCTTACTTTGTGATGCTTTGTATGTTTTTACAATTTAGCAAAGCACTTGTTAATCAAACTCATTTGGATTTATTCAAGGATGTTGAAAAAGGTTTTCTTATTCAAGTTTTTGAAGAAGCACACGCTGCCCCAATTTCTGAGTGCAACTTGACTCCTGATGACAGAAGGTGACAATTTTCTGTCTTAATTTATTTAAAAAAAAGTAAAAAGTGATGGTTTCATGATTTCAAGGCTCAATTTCAGTGCATGTGGAAACACTTAGTACAAAATTTAGAACAAATAAGTTAAATTTTCCAATCCTTCCTATGATTTCCTAACTTGTGCTACCTCAAACTTCTTTTGCGTACTTTTGTGCTCCATGGTAAGTCTCTCTGTTACAGTTTTCCCTTACATCTCCCTCCCTCTGTACACTCCTACTTTGCCACTCTCCATCCTTGCGCTTTCATTTATGCTGTCCATACTCTGCTGGCAGACCCTTTACTGCCAGACTCCTCCATCCACATGAACTACCATAAATCTCACCTTATTCTCACCTACGGTTTGTACAGGAGCTCTTAAATCTTTTCTGCTTTGCATATGATGTCTGCTGAATTAAACAGGAATCTCTTTATTGTCTAAATTGCATGTTGGAATAGTCTGAAGATTATGGCCCCTTTTAGGGCAAAGAACTTGTCTAATAGTGTTCTTGAGTTACACGGCACTGGAAGTCTGTCTTTGCCATATGTTATGAAAGGAGTATATAAATATATATGTCTTGTATAAAAGAACAACGTTGAATTAGCCAAGATTCAGGGACTCATCTGTCAGTGAGATTTATACCTTCATAAAAGACCTCTTCTCTCTGTATTGTCTATTGATATTCCATAGCCTTTCCATTAAGCCTGTCTTGTCAATTAAAGAAGAAATGCATCTTAAGCCAGTATCAATCTTAATAATTAAAACAACTGCAGCATATATTAACATTCAGTTAAGTAGGTCACGCAGTGCCTTCAGGAGTACAATTTCTGGCATATTTTATCATTAGTTCATAGTTTAAATATTTTTTTAATCAGATTGTAGAGTTGACAGATTTGCTTTCTGATCACTGAGTAGCACACATATACGCTGCCTATAGAAATTCTGTATATTCCTGAAAATTGCTAAACAACAAATGCCATTATATATGGCCCTGGAAATCACTTTCCAATCGAAAATGCTACCAGTTCAGAAACTTCATGTGGTCTTTTACATTATGTGCTTCAGTTTAGGAGAAGAGCTGGTGTTGGTTGCAGGAAGTATACACATATGGGGAAAATAAAAAGATTTTAATAATATAGTTGTATTTGTAGTTGTTAGGACATCGGTGCATCGAGTTTCCTAGGCAAAATGCACAAAAGTGACAGTTTATGAACTTTATCATAATAAAAAGCCACAATGGTACTAAAAATATTTGTTACTTCCAGTGACTTCCAATATAAATATTACTTTAGATATTTGGGAATATTTTAATAAAACTACATGAGGGAAAAAATTTTGCCCTCCCATTTTATGGAAACCTGCCAGTTTTAGTAAACTTTATTGAATAGCTTTGTTGTCTAATGTGGCTTTGTGTTTGTGCAGAGCAGTGTTTGTGGTACAGGGTTACCCGGCAACATAATCACCGAAAATCCAAAATACCCTGCTGACAAGAGCACAGCACATTCATGAAAGAAAAGACATCATAATGGCTTTAAAATTATTCCAACATTAGAAATAATTAAATATATTGTAATGGATGAAATGAAATTGAGTTGACTGCTCGTACTGAAAACTACAGATGTGACATTGTTATTATTAGTTTCTATCTGAAATATAAATAATCCTTTTTTCAGCTAAGCTATACAATAATTTTTGCCGTAGCCCCTAAAAATCCATTTTAAATTAGTGTGTGTGAGGATGTAACATCATTGTCATAATTAAATGTTGTCACTTATTCTTTAAATACATTCTTTTAAGTGAAAACATTCATCACTTTTCATTAACATTGTTTTTAGAGTGGTAACATCATCACATGATGACACTGTCAAGGCTTGGGATATGGAAACAGGAAAAATGCTTGTATGTATCCTTTCGAATGCCTCTTGCAGAAGGTACAACTGTGAAATTCAGGTTTATTGCTTTGTTATTGTTAAATAAGAAAACAAAGCATTCTTTTTTAGCACAGTACAATATACTTAGGGTTGGTAGGCTTGATTTTTAGTCCTAGTTTTGGTACTGATAATTGCTTGATCTTGGGTAAGTCTCTTGATGAACATGTCTCAGTTATTTCAGATACAAATAGGTGTGATAATAATAACTTGTCTCAGAAGATACATTTTAAATGGTAATTTAATCAATCTTAGTATTTGAACAGGGTGGCTTTGTCTAATTTTAAGTTTATTGCTTATGCAAAAATAGAAAAATTGGATATAAAGACATTTATCAGCTTTCACCAAAACAAAGTGATATCAAAAACCTTCTTTCTGAATCTGCTTACAGGTTATGGAAAGTCTGCTGTAAAACTCTCTCTAACCCTCAAGCATGTTTCTAAAACCTTCTATTTTCTCTTTAGTGGACAGTAGAACATGAAGGCATTGTAACTTCATGTAATATTTCTTGTGATGGTAGATATGTGGTATCTGGTTCAGACAAAGGAAATTCCATATCTGTTTTTGATGCAGGAAGTGCAACAGTACTGACATGTGTCCAAGGTAAGAATTATTACTTTTATGTATTGTTTATGCAGCTCTTTTTATTTCTTACAAAAAATTGAGAAAATTAATTAATTCAGTTCTAATATCCTCATTTCAGAAAGGCAAAATAAAGTTATCCATAAGACATTAAACCTGGTATTTTTCAGCATAGGTTTATAAAAAGGAGATAATGGACTAAAATTAGACCAACGGTGATTCTTTTTTTGGAAGCATACTTTCTCTTTGAAGGTAATTTCACTAGTGAGACCTCAGTCCCATGAGGTTTCAACTGGGGACAGCACATCAGGGAGTTTGCCATTCCTGCAGAATCAGCTTTCAAATATATGAGCAGTCTTACAAATGTTAAATTAGCATATGGTTAATGTGCTCCTGTGAATCAGAGCCTGATGGTAAAATCATTTGCGTTTAAAAATAAAAAGTGCCCAAATGGATTGAAATAGCTTCATTAGAACTGTCTCTGTTAGGTGACACTATTAGGACATTATTTTGTTTATGTTATTTTAATGGAGCTATTTGCTTTCTTAAAATATAATTAACTGTTTGAGTGCTGCCTAAGAGTCTGAGCAGTTAACTGTCACTGGCGTTATGGGGCCACACTTCCAGACTTATTTTCAGGCATGGAGCAGAGAAGGAAGTTACAACAGGGCAGCACGTAAACGTACGTGAGCTGTGTCTCTTGGGTGCCTGGGTACAGGTTGGTGTTTCATACTGTCTGCAGTAACGCGGAGAGGAGCCTGAGGCAGCGAAACTGCAATTTGGAAAAGACAGGGTTTTGGAAACAGATGGATGCATAGATGTTGCATGTAGTTTTGCCTTTCAGACCTGTGTTCTGAGATCCAGATGTAATTACTCAAAATAACTAATAGTCTCACTTGATGGTTTTTGTGTTAGGTCATCACAAATCTACAATCACAAGATGTGTTTTCACCCTGATAACCGAAGAGTGACTTCAGTATCATACGATAAGACCATAAAGCTATGGGATATTACAACACGATCCACCTCAATTACAATTAATGAGTAAGAAACAATACTATAATTAATTATGCATAGCATATTTGCTGCTTTTACAATTACCAGTGAAATTTATGCTGATTTGTACTAGAGAAAATGAACAATATTTGTTGAACTAAATAAAGTAATATGCAAGCAAATGACATGCAGAAACTGTGAATAAAGTGGTCTACTCAAACTTTCTGCTGCAAATAATTGAAAAATAATATTTTGATGACTGTAAGCGTTTCTAGTACTGTTTTTTTAGAGCTTCTAGGTTCTTGGGTATACATAGAGGCAGAAGATAGCATATGCAATATGGTACTGCAGTGTAAACTTCACATTCTGATTTCTACTAATTAGGAAAAATGTATCATCATTGATGAAAGAGAAGATAAAATATTTAGAATAGTGAAGTCCTTAAAAATGTTATGAAGTGAAGCAAAAATAATACACAGGAAAAGGAGAAAATATATTTAGGTGTTGGGAACTGATAAATAATCGTGAGTTCTTACAGAATATTTTGTGATAATTAGGCTTTGCACTGCAACCAGATCATAAAATTCCTGGGCCTCAGAGTAACCACAGGATGATGCGCTCTGCTCCTCGTGAGCTCCAGTGGAGACCTCACAGGCTTCCAAACCATCTGTTCCGTTGCCTCACTGTGTTCATCATTAGAGAGATTTTCCTAAGGTGGACTATTTTGGCTGCAGCTTGAGCTCACCTGTTTCTGTTTAGATCCACTGCAGACATGGAGATCAGATTATTCCCTTGTTTTCTTCTACATTTTTATATATATCCAAGAACTTCTATTATATCTGCCAAGTCATCTTTTCAGTAGGTTAAACCATCCTTATTAATTTAATATTTAATTATTATTTCCTATTTTACTGACCATTCTTGTTGATCTCTGAGATCTTTCCAACTGGCCCACGTTTTTCTTGAATTATATAGCCCCATAATGTAAACAGTATTCCCTTTAACTGGAAAAAAATCAGAAATTAATTATTATTACATGCTTCTCTGTGGATGTGCCTCTGTTCATACATCCTGGGATAAGAGTTACTCTTTTTTGACAGCATGATGGTGAAGAGGAGTCCCTGTTTATTGCATCCATTTTTTTTAGAACTGTGATGTAGTCCACTCTTCCCATCCCCTGTCTGTGCAGCTGATTATTTGTATGTTACTACAGAATGTCAGACTTGACAAAATTGATCTGATCAGGCAGCATGCATATTAGATAATTGATTAAAGACTCCTGCAAACTGCAGTGACGACTGAGTTGTTTCCTATAGAGACTGTTGTAACCCTTTTATTTTCTTTGATAATTTCTTCAATTTGTAAAGATAATTTTGAATTTTAATCTTCTCCCTTGTATAACTGCAGACCCTCTTTGGCTTCATTTCATTTCTGTACTCTTTATCTCGTTATCTACGTTGTTAATGGCAGTATGAAATAGGACTGGATTCAGGACAGATGCTGTGAGCTGTGAGCTCAACATGTACTTTCACTTTCACAGTGAACCAGTTATGGCCACTCTCTGAGTACAGTGGTGGTTTTTCCAGATCATTTTTCCTTATCTGCTTTTGGAGAAGGTGGTGCCAGTGCCAGAAGCATTGCTCAGTATCATCTCTTGAGCCTTCACGTGCTAAACTCTTAACATCTCTCACTGAAGTCAGTAATACATTAAAAGCATTATGTCAATTTAGGATATTGTTAGTTTAAGGAGGAAATATGCAACAATAGAGATGCCAAATCAAACCTTAAAAATATCAATGGCTTTAAATAAACTCAACCAATTTAGCTTTGAATTCTTAAAACAATAATCAGAGAGAGTCTGCCTTTAAACACTGTATTAAAATTGTGTTTGAGGGATTAGGCATTACTTTGGATGGGAAATTCAATCTGGAAGATTGTAATGTTTCTTTTAAATTGCAGTGACTCCAGCATTGTTTCCTGTAAGAGATGCTCATAATCCTTTCCCCACTGCAGATTTCAGGAAGCACTCGAGTCCTTGCCCAGTTCTGGAACATGCAGATTTCTTTTCTGGTGGATATCACAGCTTCCAAAATTGGACTTTAATCTAGAATTGTTTAATATTTTCCTCTAAATGTTTGAGTTGAAATTTACATGCTGAGATAGATGCATGCTATTTATTTAGTGAAAAATGGGTGGTGTTTTTGGTAACTTGCTTTTAGTAAAATGTGATTCTGTTTTAGCTGCTGAACAATTTCAACAAAAGCAGAGTAGCTGGTCACTTGTCACTTAGCAGCAAGGGTTCAATCCTGCAACATGACCTAGCCCAGTAAGGGATTTAAGCCCCTGCTGGCTGTGAGGCTGCAAGCAGCTCCAGAGACTTTACAGAACTATTCATGTTGTTAAAATTCAGACCATGCTTGTGGTGCTTTTCTGGCTGGCAACAGGGTGCTCAGTGTAGCAGGAGGCTCTTTGGTTACAAAAGCTCGCTCTTCCTGTGTTTTTCATCTGTGTTTCAGGGGACACAGCAACGCTATCTCGGATTGCTGCTTTACCTCTGATGGTCATTACTTGTGCACAGGATCCTGGGACAGAAGCTTAAAAATATGGGACATAAAGACAGGAGAATTTCGGTGTCATGAACCTGTTTCCTTGAGCCAAGGACATGAGGGTTCTGTTAGTTCCTGCCTTTTTAGCCAAGATGGTGAGTTACCTTAATACTAGTGCATGAAGTATCTCAATACCTATGTGTAGGACATCTCAGATGAACCACAAGTGTCCGCTCTAATCATGTAGGTAATCAATTAATCATTTTCAAGATAATATGTTTAATTATGAGAAAATAATGTCCAGGTAAATAAGTAAATTGAAGTTGATGGTCTGTGTTCTGTATTAACCAGGCAACTGGAACACTTGCTTAATTGATATACCCATCAAGAGATACAATAAAAGAAATCATAATGGAGTAAAAGCACAACATGATGCTAAAGATTAATTTAGCACTTAGGGGATATTCTCCTAACATTAGTTAGTTGAAAAAACATGTTCAGTAAAAACGGTACTGATCTGTAATAATTAGGAAGATGTGTATGTCTATGCTGGTATCCCCAAAAGTAATGTTACTTCACAGCCCAAACACCGTACGCTCGTAACATACTTCTGGAAAACTTCATGGGTGTTCTCAGCTACACCAATGGAGCACGTAAGCTACCATGTTCAAAGCAGATGATACTTATGAGTTATAGCAAGACAATCTGGTACCTGTAACTTGACGTCTCCTTAATGCTTAGATGAATAGGAGGAAGAAACAGACTCTCTAGTTTACCTATATCTGAGTGGAGGTAGTGAGGAGCTATTTCTTACTGCCCATTACGTTCCCTAGATCATAGACAACTCCTGGTCACCGCACAACATGAAATGACTGTTACTGCAAACTCCTACTGTGCTGAAACAGCTTCTCTTCTCTTCACTTGGGTGGACTAATATGAATTTTTGTACATGTGATCTCATCGGCTGTTTTCTCTTGCAACTTCTCACCTGAATACTCCAGTAAAGATGACTCCTGAACTGCTGACAGTGCATTAATCTGCAGTCGTACCCAAACAGTGCCTTCTGAGTCAGGCAACGCAAATAACTAAATAAATAGCAACTCCGAGCAGGGGGCGAAATGTACCTGTGGCTTGAAGACACGCAAATGCAGATAGGCCTATGAGAATTGGAATTTGAAAGAATGCTTCTCACGCTAAACCCACTTTTTGCCTTTATTCCCAGTTGACCTAACAATTCTAAAAGTATTATCTATGTTTTAATTTTTAAACAAGGTATCTGCTTTATTTTCGAAGTCAACAAAATTTTCATGTATGTTTTTTCTACTCAGTTGTGTGTTTGCTAAATTTATGTATCGATATTAAAAAAATTAAGAACATTAATAAGTAGCCAAAAGGAAGTTCTGCTGTCTTGTTTAAGGCATGACTCATTGTTATAATTTTTTTTATAAAGTCTGACTCCCTGCTGGAAGGGGCCTCTTTTATTAGTCTGTGACAAAGCAAAGATAAAATATATTATTCTGCTTTTATATTTCAGCATCACTTGTTGTGTCTGGCGGATATGACGAAACTATAGCTGTATGGGATAGAGAGGCAGGCTCTAAAAAGCTAAGCTTAAAGGTACTGAGCTCTTATTTGGTCACTACTTTGATGAGGAGGTGTAACATGTATTACTGGTTTAAAAGCATTGTATATTTCATTATCTGACAAATACCCTTTACCCATCCTTTTTAGGTACAGGCAGGATTGGATTGGATTTGCACACTGGATTTGTGCAATTTAATTTCCTAGAACAGTATATTCTTACACAATTAGCTACAAAGAATACTACCTTTGTCGAGTCAGTTGTTAATAAGTTATTACATTTCTCTTTTTATGAACAACTAATTCAAGGGTTATATTGAATGGAGTTGTACCTCTGTTTTAGGAGGCAGTTTCTTCCAGCAAGTAACAAGAGCCTGGATAGTGCATATATTCATTTTAAAATGCCACACTCTTGTATATCTACATTTTACATCTTCACTTATGTCCACAGGAAACAGTACACTTAAAATGGAAGCTTTAAAAAAAAAAAGTAACCATTGGTGTTGAGGTTGTCAAGCTGTGCTCAGTCCTTGGGTTACACAGTTTACATTATTGCTTATAGTGACGGGAGGTGGTCGTCCGTGGGAGCTGTACAGATTAAACCTTTTGAGCACTAACAGTACACATTCTGCACCAGCATCGGGGTGTTACGTTATACAGCTACTGCAGATTTCCCAGCTCACAGCAATCACTGTAACTAAGTTTCCCATAAAAAAGAAGGCATCTGTTTAAATGCTAATACCTTTGTAACTATGGAGAATTCCAGCTTAGTATCCGTGCCTTGGTATAATTATATTCTGAGCTCATAACTAAATTTAAAAACACATTTTAAAGACTGTGCTATAAACCCCACATTTTATGTGTGCATGTTTGACAACTACTCTGTGCTGGAAAACTATATGTTAATCTTTCTGTTGTATTTCTCAGGCGTGGCATTTGTCTATCAAAATGACACCATGCCTTCCTAAACTCTAAGAATTTTATCTGTTAATGCCGTTCCTGTTTGAATAACCTCCCTAGCTGGAATAAATAATTCAATTTAGGTTTTCACCTGTTTCTGTTCTCATGCCGAGGCAGTGCTGTTGGCCTCAAATGGGCTGTGCTGCTGTTGTCAGAAGGCGGATGTCCGATACAGCTGCTCTCACAATCAGCTTCCTTCCCATAACACGGGGGGAAGCTCCTGGCTGTTCCTGCAGCATTTTTCCTCCATTATCACGTGATAAATACCCTCAAGATTTTTTTTAGGAAATGAGTATTAGAAGTCAAATCTCTCTTTACAATTCTTTATTAAACTGTTTAAAAAAATAGAAAAGACCTATGCTTCAATGTACCTTAAACCTATAGCTGTCATTCTTCTGAGCGCTACAACTGGGATCTGGGTACCAGAGATCGTAACAGCCACTCTTTTCAGGTTTATGTAGGAAAGTGGGAACTTCCCAACAATGCTTTTTTCTTCACTGGATATGAGATAGTCTAGATAAGAATATTCTCACTGCATTTCAAAATGTATTTATGGTACAAATATTTTTTTATTATACTAAAGGGTTTTTTTCCTTGTGTTATAGTTAAATTTTGCTTTACTGTAGGGTCACTGGGGCTGGGTGACAGATGTTGCGATTAGCAAAAACAAGATATGGATTCTTTCAGCCTCAAAGGTAATCACTATTTCCTGATGTGGTTTCAGGAGCTAGCTTATAAATGGATGTGAAGGTTTCATCCCTTGTTTTCAGCTTTTTTGGATGAAATTTAACAATGGTGAAGTTGTTCATAAAAGTGCTAAGTTGTAATCAGTATTTGCCTCAAGTAGTTACAGAAAATCTTTAGAAGTATTTAATAAGCATACTTAATTTTGGTTATTTTGAAATGTGCAGGCAGTTTTAAGATTGGTAAGGGTTGTTTCCAAAGACATCGTATTTAAAAAGCTTAGCTTTCATATTTGAGAGGGCTCATCTGATGAGATGAGTTTTCATCCTTATGGAAATGATGTAAATCACTCTCTTGGTAATATGCAAATACCTCAAAAGAATTGCATCTTTTTCTTAGGGATTCTACTTTGAGATTGTGGAATATTGAAAAGGTGGATCATATTCATTCAGTGACAGAAAGCGGAAAAGCAAGAGGCTCAAAAATTGCTCAGGTTCTCACTTTTTTTTTTAACTACACCTCTTTCTTTTTCAGAAAGAAAATCTGAATGTTAAAGGAAAGCTGTCAGATTTCTAGGCTGAGAACACAAACTGTGCTTGATCTCTATTTGCCAAGATTGGCAAATCCTTTTTCGGGAGTGGGATATAGAAATAACAGTTCTTTTTTAAATTGATTTTGGTAGGGACACCAGTTTTCATATACAGGTGCATTTTTATTTTTAGAAAACAGAGCCACATATGTGTACTTCTAAAAATAAACATATTTTGTTTTTCTACACTTGGTGCTTCTGCAGAGTAATTGGCTGCTTATATAGGAGTATACATAGCAGATAATATTCCTGTGCTCATGGACATAAATCAGGTTATATGAATTCTGAGGAGTGTCTTTTTAAAGCTGGGACTGCAGTATTCTGTCTTCTAAAACATGAATTATAAATAGATGTTAGGAAAGAAGAACATTAACAAACTTGATGCCATTGAAACATGCTTTTTATTACAGTCCCTCAATTGGTTTTGGTAATGGATTTGCAAGATCTTGTGTATATTTTTCTCCTTGTCAATAACCGTTAAGTAAAACTACATGAAAAAGAACTAACTTTTATTATTATTATTTCTATAATATTTTAATGAGAATTTCTTGCTGAACAGGAGGTACTCAAAAGCAGCGTACAGCTTTTTAAGCTTTTAAGTAAGTTTTATAAATGTGCTAGCAGTGAAAACATGTACATTCCTAAAAGTATCAATTAACAGAAATTTGAGAATAAAATTGGTATGGGAAAGGATTTTTTTGTGCATTTTAGCAATACTTAAAGCATACCAAGCAATTAGAAGAATGTCTCAAAATTTCAGTAAATAGTTTTGCAAGTTTCACAACTAGGAATCAGTGTTATGTTGGCTCTGATAGAAGTGGATTAAACTTCATGAAAATGTTTGTAGTCAGCAGAAAAACTTTGTATTGACTACAGTTATTGTTATGTATCAATTTTCCTTTTTTTTATTTTTCTTTCTACATTTCTCCTTTAGTCAGATAACAGTCAGGTAAAAAAAACAGTAAACAAAAGGAGCCCCAAACCACCTAGTGATTATCACCCAGACAGAACAGCCAACAGCTGAAAAAAATAAAGTCAGAGTTCACATAAAATAAAGTTTTGTTCAGGAAAAAACCTCCAAGCCATTCTTCCCAGGAATGAGTTTTGAGCAGCACCATCTGTGTCAAGTTCCTGACAGCTATATGCACTCCGATCTCAAAAATCAGGCCTAGATATATTTGTACCTATATATATACACCTGTCACAGATGATTAACTGAAAAGCCTTTTTTTTGTTATATTTATACCAGTGTGAAGAATGTGAAAAACCTTTCTTGTGCCTGCAGCGTAGTGACTCTGAGGTGATACCCAGGTGTGTGTTCTGCCGTCTGTCTGCTCCAGTGAGACACATCTTGCCGTTGCCACCTCCTGTTTCTCCTGACCTTTGAATTAATCCAGCAGTCTTGGGATGGTAATACATTTACGTATAAATGGAGTGTCTGTACGTCTTTCTGTAATGGACATACAAAGCTAAGAATTTCCTCTGACCTTGCTTTACCGCAGTATTCTGCATGAAGAATAATAAAATGCATTGTACCAATCCAGCAAATAGCTGTGATGTAGCAGATAAAGAATAAAACCCCCAGGAGTACAAACCTTATTTATGCTGCATGGTACTAGAGAATGAAATTACTAACTTGTCCTTTGGGAAATTTTAAACAATTTAAAATGAATACACTAGTTCCAAGTTCAACTTACTGAAGAAAAATATGTGGATATCTAAATTATTGACAGGTTTCCTTCTGTTCTTTAGATAGACCACTCTTCTTCACCATGGCAAGCAAAGAATCTTTGCTGTCAGGGGACATCAGAAAGAGTTTTTTTAATAAGTCCATGAACTTTTTTCTAATATGTTGCCATACTCCTTACAAAAACTCTGTAAAGGAGCTTTCAGGCACCGAGAGAAAAGTGTGGCTCGTGTCTGAGGTGATACAGCACAGATGAGCTCTGGGTGATAAAGGCTCCCTCCAGCAGGAGCATGGGATTTTGCCCACCCTTTCGTAGGAGCAGCCCTGAGAGGATTACAGCTATTCAGGGTGTGTGAGAATGTCAACTAATAAAAGATAAAGTGTTTCAAAATGTTTGGAAGCTTTTTTCCTAAAGATAGTATTTTCAACCTTTTCGACATTTCTTTCTAAAGGGAACTTAAAGTGGGGCAAATAGTTGGAACTGGGCACGTGACAGCCTGGAATGCAGGCAAGCTGTGGAACACAACGAAATCTAAGTAGGTAGATTTTTTTCCTTTCTTAAATTATGTAGTAACAACTGCACTTGAATCCAAGGTTAAATGAAGAATATTTCTAGGGACTAGTTACAGTGTTTTACAGATTTATGGCTTTAAATAGTATTCGGTGATAAATTGTACTATTTTCCAGCATTCTTTTCCCCTCTTTACTCCTTAATTAAATGTTATTGTTCTGTTACAGGGGCTAAGAGAAAATGCTCTGTGTATGCTCCTCATGTGTGGTTTTTTTTCAAAAACAGATAACATAAAATATGCGAGTTTTACAGCTGAATTAATTTGGCTTTAATGTAGTTAGTAATACTGAACCAATTTTTGTATGTTAGAAAAGATTAGTCCTAGAATAATTAACATTGTATTAGGATTGAAAGCGTTCTTTGTTTCTTTCTTTACCGTTTTCAGGTGGAAAAAATCAAAGCTCCAATTCTTTTCTGCCCCTGAAACAGGAAAAAAAGAGCAGTTGCTGTGTGGAGGGTTGGTTTGTTCAATAGGTTGGAAGTTTTCTGTCGAGCACGCGCGCTCTTTCAGTTTCCCAAATTGAGAAAAAAACAAGGAAAAATGAGCTCTTTCATTCTGTTTTTAGTAAAACGGGTAAGTTTCATTGCTGATAGCTGTTTTCAGTCCCTTACCATCCCCCAGTCCCACGGCCAGCCTCGGCCACCGGCACCGGGGCCGAGTGACTGTATTGGGGCCGCTCGGAAGCGTCGGCTATCGCCCGGCGCCGTGGCTTAGTTGGTTAAAGCGCCTGTCTAGTAAACAGGAGATCCTGGGTTCGAATCCCAGCGGTGCCTGCGCGGGGCAGAGACCTCGCCTTTTGCCCGCGGGGCGCCGTTTTTTTCCGCGGAGGCGGGAGGGGTCGCGCCGGGGCGAAAAACCCCATCTGGGCGTAAAAACCGGGGTGTGGTCGCTCAGGCAGCGCGGTGCTCGCCCTGAGCGCGCCAACAATTACACCTCCTCCCCCAGGAAACGCCTCTCGAATGCTTTTTTCTTTTGTTTTCTTGTCTCCAAATAGCCCTGCAGTGAGGCAGACGTTTCTAGAGATACTGCCTTTTTTTTTTCCCCTTGCGGCCTGAGGGCGTGTTGGCTCGGTATCTGATGCTGCGGCAGTTGCCCCAGCAGTACCCAGACCCTCTTACTCGCATGTTTTAAAGATGTTTTCGGGAAATTCCTTTGTCTGAGCCGCCTTCTCCCACTCCTCAGCCAAATGTTGCACCATCACACCAAGGATCATGTTATCACCTGCTCTAAAATACAGCAAGTGGTGCTCATAGACTCCCCCCATCCCTCACGCTACTGCTATTTGCAATTTTGTATTTGAAAATACACGTGCAATCAGGCATGGTGTGTCTAATTCCCAAGGAGTGAGAGAGTGCCTGGTCAGACGGGCCCTGTGCCTCCAGAGACCTGTTCTGGGGCTGCTCTCTGCCTCCGCACATGCTGCTCTGAGCTTTTGATCTCTTTTGCCATCTGCAAAATTATGAGAATACTTACTGATCTCACAGAGTTGCTGGGAGACTTAATTAATGTTGTATGAAGCACTCTGTGCTTTTGGATAAAATCAATATTATTAAAGCCCTGTTTTTATTTTTGTTCTGGGTAAGCTCAGTGGTTCTGCAGTTGGGTCAGGCTGGTACTGAGCCTCTCCAGCAGTGTTGGCAGCCTCCACCAACAAGTGTTTGCACCGTTTCTGGGAAAAGGTGCCTGGCTGACTTCATCTCAGTGATGGGATAGAAAAAAAACCTTGCAAATAAAACTTTGGAAGGGTTTAAATAAAAATGTTCCTTGAAAATTTAGTATGTGGAACTGTTTTAGTTTTCTTGTTGAAGGTGCTTATTAGCTATTCAGATTATTTTATGCTTACCTACAGAAATATATGTAATACATGTTTTTACAGGCCAGCATTTTCCCATCAAGATACTTTTCCTTATTTTTAATAAGCTTTTGCCTTAGACAACTGGCAAAAACTCCATAATTTGTACCTGTTATTGACTGATAGCTGAATTAAGAGCACAAAACTAGCCTGTTTTTGCAAATCAGCTGCTGAGATACTATCAAGGTGCTATGGAAGAATAACATGCGAAGTAATATCTCAACATCTTAGCATTTGTATAAAAATAATGTGAAATGGTCAAATAAAAAGCCGGTGTCTGACATTTTAAGGAATTCTCAAAGTGGCAGGAATTGCTCCAGAAGATCTTTAAGTCCTGTGCTGTAGTGACTAATAACTTTTGTAGGAGTTTCCGAACCAGCTTGTTCTCTGAACTTGTATCCAGAACTTGTCACCATCATGGTGACTCCGTGCTAATGACTCGGTGAAGTTGGGTATGTTAAGTATCACTCAACGTAGGAAAATAACGATACTCCAACTGAATCAGACCAAAGGTGCACGGAGCCCAGAGTCCCCTCTGTGGCCGTGGGCAATGGCACGCATGGAGGGCAGAACATGAGCGCAGGGCCAACACGCAGTGACGTGTTGCTGGAACACCCACAGCCCCCGGTGGGTTCCAGCTCAGGGCCTTGAACTCTTATAAACAGACTTGATCAAATTTAATTTTTCATTTCTCCATGTTTGTGGATAGGACAGAGTGAAGTGACTCCTGCAGGCAGATGTGCGTGTTACAGACATCTGTATCACAGGGACAGTTGCCTAAAGAAGGAGAATATTAAGGGGAGTCAAATGTTTAGTGGCTGTTTATTGCAGCAGTGACTATAGGCTTAGGGGAAGATCTTTTCCAGTTTGCCTGTGAGCTGGCATTGCTGCCTGCACATTATTCACAAAGATTTGGGTGAAAACATTTGATGGAGACATCCCGTGAAGCTGTGTTGCCTCTTAACCCCAGTTTGTAAGGCTGCCCTTCCCCATCTCCCGACACGCTGTCCTGTGATGTGTGGGGCTTCGACAGGCACATCCAGTCACAGCCTCCTGCCTGTGTGTAATGGGATGTGATGTGTCCCGCCAACAGTGTGATGTGTCAGCTCTGAGCTTTGGGGAGGACGGGGACTGTTTGGGATACTGTAGTCTGCATATTGGGAAATACACGGTTATTGCTTTGCTGCTTGTAGAAAATATTGGAATGGATGGTTTAATTTGTAAGTAATTTGCAGAAATGATACCTAATACTTTGCAGATTTGTTGTAAGATTTTCATTGCCTGTTTTTACAAAATGAGCAAAGACATTAATGTGTCCTAGTGAGAAGGAAGTGACTTGCCCGCATCACCCAGCAGATTAGTCTCTCCTGTATTCTGCTGTTGGCATTTACAGCCCAGACCTCTGTGGAGGTAGAACCATCCTGTGAACTTAGAGGTGGGTGTCCCAGACTGTCACTGGAAAGACAGACAACACAACAGAGGGCAGAGAGAGTGAGAGACAGGCACTGAGCAATTTGGGTTCTTCCCACTGAGGACTTGTGTTGCTCTGTTCCCCAAGCAACCCAGCTCGTAAGTACACCTGAACAGAAAAAAAAAAACCAAAATCATTTTGAAAGCTTGGCTGTATTTCAGTATGAATGAAAACCAAGATTCTTCCAGCAGTGAGGCAGGTTAGCTAGGGAATTGCAAGTTGTGTGCATTCCTGCAGCAAAGAGTGGAGTTCGTGGAGTGGCATGCAAAAACGTGGAGTTCTGTGAGACCAGGGGGAGAAGCGAGGCAGTTTTGGAGATGTTCTCTGAAAAACATTACACTTGGCTCACGTTCAGAAGTTTACTGTATTGAAGGTGTTTTCACGTCTCATATTTTAAATGTACTTTGCCTGTCTTGGCAGTTTGGGTTTGTTTTATTAGATGGTGAAGCCGTTACAATTCAGTATTTTCAGCTTAGCCTGCTATTTCTGTTCCAGTAGGTTACAAATAGATTAACAGATGTGTATGTATAAAAATTAACTTTTATATCTTGTTTTTGTGTAGGAGCAGTATAGCTTTGAAAGCTCCGTAGCCTGACAGGAGTCCCGTGTCCTAACTGTGATCCAGGTAGTGAGAAGCTGGACTTTGCAGTGAGAAATACCTGCCTGTAAAAACGTTGCCTAAAGCTTTCTTGCATGTATAGAGCCTTATTGTTCATTTCGAGAACTGTTTTAGGAACAATTACCTTGAACAAAGGGCAAGTGCTGGTAACACCTGTGAAATAAAATCTGCCGAGGTGGCTGTGGGAACGTGGGTGTCAGGCGCCGGCAGGGCCCATGTCCCCGTGGTGGTACAGGCAGCGACAGCAGAAAAGCCAGACCCTGCTCTCTGCTTTGGCTCATTTGGAAGCAGTTGCCTCCCCGAGGTAACAGGGAGGCATCCGTCTTCCGTTTTTGCAACAGGTCTTTTCTTTCCTTCAAAAATCTGTAGTTAAGCTGCAGTTAAGGTTTAAATACAGGAGGCTATTTTTAGTATCGGTCGGTGAGGTAATCAAGAATTGACCCCACTGACGTCAATGGCAAAACTCCCACTGACTGCGCTGCAGTCGGATTTTCATTCAATAAAAAGATAATGAAGAATCTTATTCATAATGAAGGGAGGAAAAGATGAATCAGCCCAGGCTGTGTGGGCAGAGTTTTCCCTGTGTTATTAACTGTGCAGTGCCATCAAAACAACAAGGTCTGTCCTTATAAGCTGTAGTATTTACCCTTATTCTTTACATACGTACAACTAAACACAATTAGCCCTCACGTTATTCCTGCTGAAGCGTGTGTTGAGCTCGCGTTGTTGTCAATGGAAACTGTTGAGTGCGAGTTTTTCTGAAAATCTCATGATAATATTTTAACACAAGAAGTAATTTCAAATTTTCTTCTGAATTACAGCTTTTTTTTATGATGTAAAGGTTGATTAGGTATTGTTTCTGGATGTTTTTTTTTAAACAAATGTGCTTTTTGGTATGTACACTATATACAGCAAAAATCTTTCTCTCTTTTTCTCCTGTGATAGCAAAATGTAGTGGTCGAAACTATTGTAAGAGCAAATAATATGACCATTTATATCTATAATTTCATTTGACATATCTCACTGAATGAACATACTAGAATGTTGTAGCCCAGAAATAATTTATTATACTGTCCCTAATTATTATGGGTTTGGGTTTATATTTGAAAAATGTCTGATATAAACTGTTCAATTAAGTGAGTATGTTTATTTTTGAGGAATTATACTATATATAGTGCTTTTCTGTTAGGATAAATATCCACTGTCAGAAATTGTCAAATAACATGTTAAGTCAGGTCTCTTTGGCCAGCCCTAAGTAGCTATTCTTTTCAGTACTAGATTGTCTGTCTTTTTTTTTTTTTATTTATTTAAAATTTTAATTTGCTGGTTATTTTCAGGCAAAACAGGATCACTTAGTTTTTTCTTTGGTATGGGATATGCTCTTTTATTCAGTGCTTCTCGTGGCCATTTGGTCTTTATTTAATAAATACACATTGTTGGATTATCTTAATTGAGCAGGGTACCAGTATCCTATTATTTCCCTACCTTTAAAGCAACCCATACCCGATCCTTGTGCAGAATTATCTATATTAGCTGTTTTCCAAAGTTTGTTCTTCTGTTTTCTAATAGAATGTCCTTTAAAGGGTAAGAGCTGTGTGTCCTTATTGGCTGTCAGTGCCCGGACACGAGTGATGGAGGTTGGGATTATGCAGACACCTCAAGTACCATTATTACATTACATCCTTTTCTTTTTACCTGAGAAAATGTATCCAAGGTATTTCTAGCAAATTCCTTAAATGAAACTAGAGTATGTAAGGTTTCTGTATTGAATGAAAAAAAAAAAAATGCTCAAGATTGGTACTTCTCGACTCTAACCATCTGAAAAGCTATAGAGGTCTCTGTGTTCTGCCGTCTTTTGACTGCCCAGAAAAATAATCCCTTTGGTGAGTAGTTAACCTGAACGTTAACTACGTTGGTGAGGACCAACCTGAACGTTGGTCCAAACGAGTGTCCTGCCTTGGGTGCCACAGCCAAAACCTGCCCCTGCTCTGAGATGGCAAGAACAGGGTGAACTTTGTGTGTTCCTTTGATATTGTGTCCTGTGACGCCAATGCCATTTCTCCTGGCAGTTTCTCTGGCTGCCATCCGTGGGAGTAGAACCTGGGAGATAAGGAGAGAATTAATGAATGAGTAGTTGCAAACACAAATTTGGGATGATTAGAGCCCAAGGCTGCTGTGACTTTGCACATCTCTTAAAAAAGTACTGGTAAGACCCGTAATACTGTAATTTAGATGCAGTGGTCCAAATTCAGTGTTACATGATGAGAGATTGGAGAAGAATTTAGTCACTTCTTTTGATACCATCTTGTTGAATCTCTGACTTAATAATTTCCAAATGATTTCACATAAATTGATTATGCAGCTGCTGCTGGTTTCTGTATTTCAGCAACTCTGAACGCGGGGCCCTCAGGAGAGCACAAAAATAGATTTGGGGCTGTCCTGGCACTGCTGGCTTCAGGCCTGCCTGACGCTGGCCATCGCTAATTTGGCTGCAGAGCTCTTGGCTGGTGCTGTACGGTCAGAAATTGAGCCAGATCCTTGCTCTGTGTCTGCTCTTCCCTGTGAAGAACTTCAGGAAGAACATTCAGTAATGACTACTGGAGTGAAAATTACCCGTGAGGAAGAGAGCATACTCTATTCAGTAAATACAAATACTTCTGAAACAAGGTTATGTTGTGGTAATATTAAAATTGTGAATGCTTGCACATGAAGATTTATGTATTGCTAATGTTTTTTACATTAACTTTTTGTTCCCTGAACTCTGGATGTTACAGAGCTTAGCAGAAATTCCAGCAAGCCCTTCTGTGCTGGAATGCATGGAGTCAATTGCCCGCAAATACAGCCAGACTTGTGCCGAGCCAAATGTGGGCACTGCCGTGAGTAACTGTAATTGTTTCCAAGTGGGATTGCTCTGCTTTCAGTAAATCTATAGACATGGGATGAAATATCTAAAATTGCTTGGCAGTTAAGTATTTGCTAGTGTGCCTACCTTTTGAGAAACAGGAAACCTTTGTGACTCGTACCTCTGCATTGCTGCAATCAATGGGCACCGCTTTGCCGTGAACTTCCCTGAGTGCAGGAGTGAGAGCGAATAAACTGATTGGAGCATGAAAGTTCTTTGCAGTCAGGCAGAGAAGAAGAATTGAGTCTGCAATTGCTACACCACTGGTGGCTGTGGAAATGGATCAGTGCCATGCTGCCTAATGAAATAATGGTACTAAAGATTGTCATCTTTTTCCAAGCTAGTACAATGCCACTTCTATCGACGTAACTACCACTATTTTTTTGTAGTTAGAGGACAGGAGCATTGCATGAATAAGATAAAAAAAAATAACAATTACCATAATTACTTTCATTCCTGAAAGTTGACAAGTTACGGTAGCAGAATAATATTTTTAAATGCTTAGGTTTTCCTAAGTTGCATCAAAATTGTACATGAGCTGCCATATATTTAGTACTCAACAACATGAATGCATAAAAATATTTTTGTTCATTTGTTCAAAGATGGTCTGTGAATCACGATAGTTTCATAAAAGCTAATTACCATGAACTCCCAAAGCAACTGGTTGGTTGAGTTAGTAACTGAAAAATCCATACAACCTGTCTATAAATGATTCTGACAAAGTGCATACAGATTTAAGTCTAAATAAATACTTATTCTTTTATTCAGATAGGTTTGAAAACTGGTTTAATCTTGATGGCCACTCCCCAGACATGGACAAACCGAAGAATATGCTGCCATGGGAAAAAGTGCTGCAGTGAAGGATATTTGAACACTGATGGCTGTAAATGCACGTGCCAGTCTGGGTATCGTGGGAATTTCTGTGGTATGTATATTGCATTCCCCTGAACTCCTCTTGCATCTGTACAATATCAAAGTACTTTTTTGTTAGCTACTTTTAATTTAGTATTTGTGACCCTGCTGGTTCTGTCTGCCAGCTTGGCTGCTTTCTGTTTAAGAGAGTACATAAACGTGTAATGTATAAATATGGAGAAAACCATGTATAAATTGTTTTTTATTACTGTTGTCTGTTGCAGTATTCTCTCCCCCCAGCCCCTTTGGAACATCTGTTTACTTTTGAGATTTCCCGTACTGCGAACTCTGTACAGAAATAATATATTTAGGAAAGGTAAAATATATTTAGGAAAGGTAAAATTACATAATTCTGATTTTAAGTAGGCCCCCATTTATAACATTCCAGTTCATCTGCCTACTGCTCCAGATGTTGCTGGATATTATCTGCAGTTATTCTATTACAGTTTTTTTTTTTTTTTTTTCAATTTTATTTCCTTCTTTCTGTTAAAATAATATTTTTCATGGACTTAGTTGGCTTCTCTATCTGGCACCTTCATCTCCCACTCAATTAAGGGAATAACTGGGATGTTTTGACAGCCCCGTGAATGTTCTGGGAAGGGCTGATGCCCCCGGGCAGTGGTGCAGGCAGCCTCGCTGCCCTTGCCCCCAAGGGTAAATAAACACATGTCAGCTCAGGGGACACCACTGATCCACTGCGAGAGGCTGATGCATATGGAAGAGGATCCTGGATGACGCTACCTTCAGAAAAAAGAAAGTGCAAGGGCAGGAATTTTCTCACGTTTTCCTTGACTCTTTCGATTTTTGACAAATATTTTCCTGCCTCTGTTTGGCATCGTGTTTACATCTGATGTTGGGTTATAACAATGTGCACAGTTACACAGTCCAGCTTTTTAGTTGTGTGGAGGGTTTCCCAAAAATCTCTTGAAAGCTTTGTGAAAACAAGTACCTCTGCTGTCTTAAAACAGCTTTGATCCTCTAAATCGCTGTGTCCTCATACCCTCTCTTTAGTTCTTTCTGTTTTTCTTTTTCTTTTTTCTCTTTTCTCTCCAGGCACACTGTAGACTATGTGTGTATGAATCCACAGGGCTGCTGTCTTCTTCATTCAGCTGCTTTCTTATGATGTGCTTCATTATTGCAATGATTTTCCCTTCACAATCTCCAGCCCATTTACCAGAGGCTCTTCTTTTATTTATGTGCTTTGGTCAGAACGTGCAACTGGCATCCATAGCTCTGCTGCACCGACTGAGTCATAGTTAAAGGGTATATTGGATTACGGGGAATTCTTTACGCAAAAGAAAATTTGACTTTTCATGGTTTTAAGCTCCATTGAAGGTTGAAGCAGCTTTGATTCTTTTGCAAATCTCTAATATTAGTTTTGTTCCATGGTTTATGCTTATCCTCTTTTTTGTTTTCTTCATATCTTTCAGTTATGTGGTCTGAATTAGCATCCTCATTGGTCAAAATGTTACTCAGTTTTATATTAATCAATAGAGTTCATGTGCATGCTTCAGACAGCTTTTACTTTTTAGAGATTTTGCACACTGTTCAATACTGGAAAATGACCTGAGCAGCACGGAACAGAGATGAAATCATTATACCTTCAGGCCAGGTATAATTTCCCACCTGTAGCAATTAGCCCACCCTCCCTGATGACCTGCTTCCAGTTTTTGTTCGGGACACTGAGCGTTTACATGACAGATGCCCATTCTTGCTGCTGGTAGTACCACTGAGGTGCCAGAGAGACAGTGTCTGTTTGGTGTGACACGGCAAAGCCAGCAGAGATTTTTGTATCATGGAAACACACCTCATGCCGTGGTGGTGATGGACTCGACGTGTCCCGTGTCCCTTCTGTGGTACGTGCTGGCACAGTGTCTGCGTAATAACCTGACGTTCACACGTTGGTATCGCTGTTTCCTGGGGCTTCACACTTCCTTTGACTTTGACTGAAATTAGCTGACCAGATGATTGTCCTGATGAACCAATGCACAGTCATCCTTATGTCCTGGTTAATACAGTACCATGCGTCTGGCTGTATCATCCCTGTGAAAAACGGGGATTTTTGTAGGTGAGCTCATTCCTTTACATCCTTTCTGATTTGTCCTGGGGATCAGCCTGGCTGATGCACACTTTCACATTTCTCCTGTGCTCTCTCTCTGTGCATGTTAAGAAGAGCTTTGCAATCATTTGGGAAATAAACTGTAATTTGCTCTTTTATGAACCCAGAAATCACTGTGCTATGAATATGTATTGAGAACTTAGAGAAAAAAATGTGGAAAGATTGTTAGTAATAATGAATTTAGCTGATTCCAAGGACACTCTCATACTGTAAAATCATGAAGACTTCTAAAATCATGTGGGTTTGCAGTGAATTAAGTGCAATGCTTTGTGCAGAATGGGTGTAACAGAAAGTTATTCTCAAAAATGTGCCACTGGAACTTTAAAAATATAACTACAGTAGACAAATACGGGAAATGAAGCCATAAATCAGTGTTAGCAACAATCCTTGGGACACGTGGCACACAACTTACATTCTCTAGGACCAAACAGAGCCTCTAAGGAAGTGTCTTGGCCAAATTTTAATGAAAAAGGGGAGCTGTAGCAGTTACATTTTAGGTATTGCCAACATGATGAGTAGTAGAAAAAAATGAAAAATGATGAAATTGTCAGTGAAACATGAGAAGGCTGGTTTTGCTTACCCTCTGCTGGGCTTTTCCTGCTGAACTGGTCGCTGGATGCAGTAAAACAGCCGTCTATGGTAAGTGCACGGGACAGTATGGACTAGAGCTGCGTTGGGTTTGCAGTGCAGTCGCTGCAGTGCTCAGAGCCCAGCGCGGGATCCTGCCCCGGGGGCTGCGGTGATCCCCCCCCGGCGGTGCGGGGGGCCCTGGCAGAGCCCCAGCTCCGAGAGCCCGGCTGCGCCGTTCCCTGGAGGCTCTGGGTGGTTTATAGCAGCCTGACATCTTGTCACAAGCCTCCCTGCCGGACGGGTGGGTGGGTGGGTGGATGCAAGGCAGCTCTAACAATTATGGGTGTCCCAGCCAGTGGATGACATTCCGGTGTTTTCCAGGCTGGGGGTGGGAACGCGCGGGGCAGCCCGAGAGGGAGCTGCTCCATCGGCAGCCCCGCCATCTGCGCTGCGTCGTGTCCTCTCCACGCAGCACAAAGGCCAGTCACTGAACTCCTCTGCAGGTGTCTCTTAGCCCTAATTATGTTTTGCTTTTCCATGCATGCTCGATTTTAGATACGCCTGATTGCATGCAACACCTTATTTAATTTCCATTCTTTTTCTTTCTTTTTTTTTTTTTTTTTTAATCAGAATTGGAGGCTGGAAGCACATTGCTGAGCAACCTCACGTGCTATTTTCATCTGCTCTGATAACAATATGCGTACTGAGCAAAGAAAAATACCCGTTCTCTCCCGGGGAGATAGTTTTAATGCACATTCACTGTGTTCATCCTGTGACTTAGAGAAGCTTTCATGTTTCTAATTCCAATCTGTTCCATCTCCTACTTAAATTCTAAAATAAGCCTGTAGTAATTCATGCAGTGAGCGTACGTTTGGCTAGGAATGTATCGATAGTTTGTTTCATTGTCTTCTGTAGAAAAGAAGTAAAGTGATAAAGACAATTATTTCAGGCCTTACTGAGCCCATTATTTCCCTGGATTTCTGTAGGTGAAGGGGAGTCTGAAACCCCATCCGTACACCTGAGCCGTGACTCAGCCGTGTCCTGGCGTTGCTCTGCTGTCCCTTACAGGCAGAAGACACTCCGGAGTGACTCTGCCCCTCGCTCACCCGAGATTTTGTATGTCAGGGGAATAGTCCATCCTTTAATGATTCCAGCTACCAGAGAGAGCACCCCTAATGCAACCAAAGCATAGAAGGATTTATCATAAATGTAATTAAATCATCCAAACTCAGCTCATCGATAGACGTGAAGCTACGGGCAGAAGAGAGAAATCGGTTCAGCGTGGCAGCAGATCCGGGGGCTCGCTGCCATCTCGCAGCGCGTTCCCAGCACGCGGGTAACAAAACTACCATCTTCCCAGTTTAAATCAATCCCAATACGGTTATTAAATGATAGCGTCACCAGGGAGGTGGGAGGTGCGGTGCCAGTGTCCGTGGAGCCACAAGTGCAGTGAGTTTGTGGGGGCTCTGCACTGGGGTGAGCCCTGTGTTAAAGTGAAAACAAACCCTAATTTAATTAATGGAGCAGGTTATATAGACCTTTGGTTTTGTTAAGAGACCTAAGTTATACGTATAAAAAAAAATAAGATGATGCAATTAATGCTGCCTCGATAGTGATTACAAAGACAACTGAACCCTTTCAAAAGAGCATGATTTTATTTTATTTTTCAAGCAATTACCCTAATGTAATTGATACCCATAATCTGGTCTGCTTGAGACAAACTCAGGATTTGATTGAACATTGAGAAGAATGTCACAGAGGAATGTTACAGCTTTGCACTCTCTTTGGAAAAAATGCCTATACAATAGTGACCTTATTATTGTATTTCTCCATCAAACAATTTGGATTCGTTTTCCTGTAATACCAAGTTGCTTATATTTATTTCCATCGCATTTTGTAAAATGAATGTAAATTACAGCAGGGTTTTTTCAGCTCTTCGTGAATACATGAATAACAAAAAAAGAGTAAAGGAAACTAATACATGAATAACTAAAGAAGAGTACGAAAAAGAATTTACTGTGGAGTTTAGTAATGATTTATAACGGATCAAGACAGGAATAGTGTTAAAGTTGGACCAGCGAGTATCCTTGGGAATTTCCTTCCCTTTCAGGGAGGGTGCAGTTGTCACTAAACGTAAACCTTATTAAATCCAGCCAGATTGTGTTGTGTGGTGCTGCACCAAAATTTGGTGCAAAAACTAGCACCAAACCATGTGAGACAAATAGTGCACGTTACCACACCACATGTTTTCTGACCAACTTTTCTTTAACGCCAGGTCTCAAAAGAGAACAGCGGTGATTAAAATACACGGGATTGTGGCTTCCTTCTCTCCATGACTCCGCATGCGCTGCCTTTGCATTGAACCCGCTTTATGGTGAAAAAGAGGGACAGGTAAAATTACAGTCTTCGCTTAAAGAGATCTCAGCCAAATTAATCCAAAGAAAGAGATGCTTGTAAAAAAAGCATGAGCTTTTATGATTACATAAATTATATACAGTTGGAACTGATGTGGAAAATGTAATAAAATTACATGTAGTCAAACTAAGACAGAGATTACACACAGAGACAAGAGAAGGTTCCAAATTATTTTAAGATTTTTAGTACTAGTATTGATGAAATCCATAACCTCTTTGTCAACATTGCTGTATTGTTTTATGATGTCTTAATCTCTTTAGTGCATCTTTTAAAAAGTAACTTAAAAAAATAACTTTGATTACACTCCGTGAAACTTTGAGAACTTTATTTCTTTATTTTGGTGGTGTTACATGACTTTTTTTGTGATCCAATTCTGCCAAAAGCATTAAAATGAATTAAAGTGCCTATAGCTCCAGTATATATAATGTGTAACTTCTACTAATGAAGTTTCCTAGAGCCATCTTCGTATCCCATGTTCTGAGACTGGAGATGAAGGCTTGGCCCTTGGCTTGCAGCGACGGTTTAGCTTGGTGCAACTCTTTAAAAGTACTTTTAAAAGGCTCTGCACATCTTCCTGAAGCAGAGCACCTGGAATGGGAGCTGCTGGTGATGTCTGCAAGGTGTTTGTGTGGGTGCTGTAATAGGATCGGGAACTGCCCTGTGCCGGTAGATGCAGGAGCATATGCATATATAATTTCATAGGTAATTTCCTAATTTGTGCATATGTTTCTGTGAACACAAAAGCGTATGACTGAAAACCAGGACTCAGAATTTCAAGTTTGTCTTACGTAAACACCGAAGCATAAAAGTAATTCTCAAACTGAGTAGGTTTTATCTTAAGAACAAGTTAGAGACATGGACAGAATCTGCTAAAAAAGACTATGCATCTCTCGCTTTGCTTCCGGTCCTGTGAAGTCTGCTGTGTCAGTGAGATGCAAGGACATTATTTAATGGAAGTGAGAGATGCACTTTACTCATAATTATCATAAAAAGGGTTAATGCGGAATGTAGAGGTGACTGGATACATTATTTTATTACAATACTAGACTCACTGAGGAAAAGCTCTTTTATGACACGTTCCATTATTGCTGTTACAGACCTGTAAGTTGAAGATTGCTGCTCAAAAACCCAGACAAAATGATTTTACAATCATGGGCCCATTAAAGGTTTAAGAATTGTCTGGTTAGATTAGGAAGAATTTAGTTGTGGAAAATGTTCTGTGATTTATTATGCTACTTAAAAAGTGGCCAGACACGTGAAGCTGTGTCCACAGAGCAGCTCGGTCCCTGTGTGGGTGTGGGGCCGCCTCACCCGAGGTAAACCCTGTTTGTATCGATCTGCTTATTGTTTGTGCATCTTTAGCATAGTAGAAGTATTTATTTTAACATCCAGTTCTCTCATCCCGAGTAGACAAGACGTGATACTATTGATCCTGGGGCCCATCATCCATTAGGCATCCATTAAGATGCAGAGTGACAGACAAATGTGAATTACAATTACTATAATTCCATCAAAGGCCTGCTAAGACAAGGCCCAGGTCTGTAGTGCCATGAGGACAAGGATCACCCGAACCCCCAAGATGTGACTGCAGCCACACTCTGAACTGTAGAAATAAAAAGGCAGGAAGCCATACCTGGGCACGCTGAGGAACGTCCTTTGGTGACCCATGGTGGTTCCAGGCGCTCAGGCATGGACCCTCCATCCCTCCCTCCCTCCATCCCTCCCTCCATCCCACCCCTTGGCTGCAGCTTTTCCCTAACGAGGAAGAATCAGGAAAAGGGAACCTGAGTCCCTGCTCTGCCTGTGATGTGCCTCCTACGCCCCGTGCGACCCGCTCCCCGCAGACGCTCCAGAAATCATCTGCTGTCCCCATGGCCCTGGAAGAGTTTCAGCGTGGCATCTTCTCATCCACCTCTGCCTTTTCTTTCTCATCTGCTTTAATTTGGTCTTTTTCTTTGTTTCCCTGACTCCAAAACTTTCTGCTGAGTGGATTAATTTTACACAACATGCAGGGCCGTGAGAGTAGCTCTGTGAAATGGTTTTATTGTAGACACGTTTGAAAGTATTTGTTTAACTGAGCTGTGTGTTTAAAATTACACTCATGAGCTTATAGGCAAAGGAGGATCATAGTTCTAATTAATATTTTTAAACTGCACAGCACCCCAGGCAAGTAAGTATGCTTTTCTCTCATATTTTAACCATATAAGCAGATGCATAGAATTGTGCAGCTGTTTCCCTCAGTGGGGCACACGTAATTAGCAGATATGTGAAATACCTGTGCGAATGCGCACCTGGGTGTGCACCCATCGGCCCTCTGCTGAGATGAACATGCAGAGCCTGGCGCATTGCCCACCACGGCCTGGGGAAACCCGGCTCCCCTGCAGCCGCCTCTGCCCCTGCCCAAGCTGATCAGCATTCTCGCACATGCTTATTTTTAAGCTGTTTTGGGGCAGCACCTGACCTAATCCTGACTGGCAGGTGACGATCAGCAGTTTGGAACGGTGCACAGCTTTCAATACAGCACAGCAGTGGTGGTTTCTGTAGCTGTGTCTCTTCAGCAAGAATCCCACCGGTGGTGCCTGTGCTGCTGGAAGGGGATGTTCCCCGTCGGAAATGCCTTGGCTTTCACCCAGTTCCTCTTACTGCCCTCTTGCTTTTCTGACTTGTACCCAGGAGTCCCCCTGCGACGTCATCGCTCCAGCAGGTCAGGTCAGAGCGAAGAGCTGTGCCTGGGCCTGGCCAGGGCCCGGTTTCTCGCTGTTTTTATAGCGGGGTTGCACCTACTGCCTTGTGAGCTCCTCCGTGTGTGGCATCAGGCACAGCTGGACCTCGGCGTGGGATGGAAACCCCTAGAATCATATGGGGTTGGAAGGGACCTCTGGAGATCATCTAGTCCAACCCCCCCGCCGGAGCGGGTCTACCTAGAG
>JAOXNO010000063.1:35345750-35361452 GCA_028565335.1 Limnodromus scolopaceus
CCCCTGCTCCCGGTCCCTACGCTGCCCCTCAGTGCCCCCTGCTCCCGGTCCCTACGCTGCCCCTCAGTGCCCCCTGCTCCCGGTCCCTACGCTGCCCCTCAGTGCCCCCTGCCCCTGGTCCCTACGCTGCCCCTCAGTGACCCCCATCCCTGGTCCCTACGCTGCCCCTCAGTGACCCCAGTGCGTCGCTGGGGGCTTGTCGGGGCCGCACAGGAGGACCCCGATGTGGTGGTCCCCCACAGGGCTCTGTGACCTGGGGCCCGGAGCAGCCCGTGTGAGGCCCCAGAGTTGTGGTCTCCCTTTAGCTGTGGTTTCAGGAGGGAGAAGGTCCCAATGGTGGCCGCCCGGGCGCAGGTCGGGGAAGGGCTGCCGCAGTTTGGTGGCAGTTCAGGTCCGCTGCCAACTGAAAACGGTGACTGGACTCCCGTGGGAAAGCTGAGGGACCAATTTTAGCTTTTCTGTTCCTACCCCTTTAGCGGTGGGTGCCTTTTTCTTCTTGTGCTGGTTTGGGTTGTGCCCAAAGGTGGTCGGGGCAGGGGTGATGGTTTGGTGGGATGTTTGGACGCTGTCACGGACAACGGGGCCCAGGCTGGTACAGGCTGCTCCGAGACATAAATAGTGTTAATTGCCAGCAGCTTCCCAAGTGACTGTTGGGAACAGGGACGGTTTCTCTTCCTCTCTTCTCCTATTGTTCTTTTTTAAATGATGTTTTTTACTAAATGCTTGCCAACAGATAGACTATAAAAAGATTTAGGACTTAACACATGCAAATAAAGTGAGTGCTGGGGCTGGGATGTTGTAAATTAAGTTTTGGTAACCTTTTAAACCTTTCTAATTCTTTTTAGCATTTGTCATTTTATTAACAGGCTGTCTTTGCAGATTATAGAATGCTGCTAAATTGAGAGCAGTTAGTGCAAAGTGCTGCAGTCGTTAGGGAAGTGCCTTAAAGGGAATATGGGGAAACTAGTGTGGAACCGCACGGGAACGCTGACCTCGGGAGCAGCAGTGACACAGGAGAAATTGTTTTTTGGCAATAACTACTCATACCAGACCCCTCTAACAGCACATACTGTGAGAGGAGACTTCTCTGTAGAGAGTGAAGGGTGTTTGGAAACTACTTTGTCAGTCAGAGGTGTGTTGCGAGCACAGCCTTGTCCTGTTGGGATTTTAGCAGTGGGCCTTTCTGGAAACTCCACTGCCTTTGATGGGTCCAGGTAATTGTGTTTGCTTTAGCAGTTTATTTTCAAGGTGACATTTACCTGAGAGGAACAAACTTTGCTTTATTCAGAGTAGACTTATTTAAACATAATAATCTCATTAGTTATTTTCCAGCATTTAAGCAGGTGAAGTGACTAGCTGTGATGACGAATGTTTTAGTGTCATTGTTCTTCTGTCTGCCCCAATTAAAAAAAACAGCCACGGAAGACAACTTAGAATAGGTTGGCAACTGTTTCTTCTGGTAGCATATTTGACAGATACTAAACTGACATTGTGTGTTGGCTTTTTTTATAGCTGCAGTGAAGGATGATAGTTGATTCATGACTCTCCTGTCTCGATCAGCAAATTCTTGCTGGAAGATGCAGTGCATTTATATCAACCCCTGGGAATGGTGACCTACGGGCTGCCACCCTCTGCCCCTGCCACCTGCCTGAACATTGTTTTTCTGTCTTTACACAGTGAATCTCTTCCTGACTGGGAAAATAGAGAGCGCTGTTACCTCACTAGGTAAGACAGACTTTTCTTATTTGCATTTACTGTTCTTTTGAGTTGTTACTGTTTCTTCCCCACGCCAACAGAACTAACAAAACAGCATGGCCTTTGTTTGAGATAGAGTAACAATGATGTTTTAGGAAGTTTAGAACTTCTACATCTTCCTGTGGTTACGGATCCATCGGTGTCGCTGTGCCAGGAAAAAACGGTGAGCTTTGGGCTAAGGTCATGGTACGTGCTGATGTGTTCGGGGAAAACTCTATGTTTAGGAACTGTGCCTGGGAACATCGGGCCAGGGACAGTGGCCCATTCCCAGGGGAGCAAAAATAAGAATGTTAAAAATGTTTCATGAATGTCAGAGTGGAAATTCGACCAGAACCGTGGCACTCAGTGTAATTTCCGTCTCTGAGCAGCGCTGTCGCTTACTGACGTGGGGGGACGTTGCAGTCAGGGTGCGCTTAGCCACAAGGGCCCTCTTGTGCCTGCTGGTCCCCAGTGGCGCTGGTGGGTGTGCTGTATGCCCAAAGAGGGGGCAATTTAATTTAAAACTGAAAAACCAAATATAGGAAACGGGAGGAAAGGAAATGGGAAAACACAAAAATAATTCTGAGGCAGTGGGTTGATTAATGTGGGAGCTTGAGCATTCAAGTCATCATAGGGGTTTGAGAAAAGGTTTAAATCAGGAAAAGGTGGTAATTGGATGATTAGGTAACTTCCTTAAATTTAGCTGAGGGGAAGCGTGGATGCACCATACAGGACACGTGCTGTTTGGAACACAGTAGTTCCATTCTTTCACTGGAAAAAACGTAGAATGTCATCCATGTGCTGGGCTGTTCTGCTTGGATGGTTCCTTGGCTTTTGACAGAGTTTGACACCCGTTGGCTGTAGGTATGGTACATGAGCTTACAAAGTGTAGCTTAAGTAGTCATACAGTGTCTGGCCTCCAGACTGGTGATGCTGCCTCGGATGAGGTACTCGGCGCTTCGCCCAGTTGGCTCTGCTGCTTTCTGAACCTGTTCTTTTGCTACAAACAGAGAGTTGTAAGATTGCGCTTTTATTCTTCCAAGCATGCTGAAAACCTGGGAGTACTGTAGCCTTCGTGCTTTCTTGTCTTGATGTGCTTTTGAGCTACTTTTTCTCCTGACAGCCTAACTGGAGCAGAGGAGAAAAATGATGATAAAAGGTCATTGCAATAGAGGGATGGATGTGCAGCTTCTCTTCACCGTGGGCTGGAGGATGACGGGTCAGGACAGCGTGCTCGTAAGGCAAGTGACCCTGCCAGGAATCGTCTCGCAGTTGGGAGGAATTCTTGCTGTCCTAAACACGTCATGACAAGGCAGCGTGTTACAGAGGTGATCTCTATGGTAGGGTAGAGTGCGGTTTCTTTTCAGAAAGCAAGTAATAGCAGAAGTGATGAGTTCTGGAGGAGGCAGGTCGAGCCACCATCACCATCTCAGCTGTATTTGTACAATGACAAGCTGCTGCTGCCAAGGATCAGCCCTCCCTAGGTCCCTGTCCCCGGGCTCCCAGCAAGACCCGTCAGCCTGTTGATGCAGGGAGGGCGAGCTCAGGTTCTGCCAGACAGGATAGTCGGACCCTCAGGCTGGTTCTGGTGGTGGGGGCAGGATAAAGCCTGGGTAAAGTGCAGGGGAGCACTAAGTCCTTTTTCCTCTGCAGGCATAAGGGCTCTGCATTAAGCAGTGTGTCCAGACCCGCCTTGAGGGAGCTTCGGAGAACTTGGGGGAGTTTCCTGCTGACCCCGGGTGGCTGCTGGGGAGGTGTGTCCTTGCTAAACCTTGGGGTTTGAGAGAACCCACCCCCTGTGGCGGGTGCAGACCATCCTTTATCCTGGGGCAGATGGCTGGGATGTGTCCCCTGGTGCTGGGGCAGAGGGGTGTGAAACTGCAGGATTTATCTTCTCCTGGGGTTGTCTAAAAATTTATTCCTGCACAGCTTGGTGCCCCCAGCGCTGTCCTCTGGTGGAGCTCAATGTCTGTTTTGTCAATTTTGCAAAAACAGGAGTAATATTATTCATGTGAAGTTTTGGAAACTTTCTTGCAAGTATTTGTGGCGTATTTAACTGGCAGGGGGAGCCTGCTGCTGTTTACAGTAGAAGAAATCCATTTGATTATTATATAAAGAGCCTCATTAAGATTTATGCCTGCTTGACAGAAACTGTCTCTGGACTCAAACCTCTTCTACATTTGGTTTTGTTTTTTTTTTTTTAATCTATAAAAGATTCATTATTGTCTGTCTTCAGAATTTATCTTTTTTTAAAAGCACCATCTCAGTAAGATTTTTGGTGGGTTGGTTTGCCAATCCAGGGTTAGGTATTTTCTTACATTTCTTCAGTAGTCCTAAATGTAGAAAATGTAAGCCATTTGGGGCTTTTAGTAAATTGGGATTTTACTTTTCCTTCTGGGTTTGTGCAGAAAGGCTGCAGAAAGAGAGTTACAGAACAGTTCTAAAAAAATGTTGTCACTGCTCTTCTTGTGTGTTGTCGCTGATGATAAGGCCTTCACAGCCCGGGACTGTACCTTTCTATTTAGAGACTTCCCTTTCCTTTAGATGTTTTGGCAATTTGAAAGGGCTTTTGTTTATGTTCCTGGAGGAATCACACTGTCATGCTGAAGCCCAGCCGGATGACACAATACTTACGCATGTGTGGGAGCCTGCAAACTTCACGGCTGGGAGCAGTGGAGGGAAGTGGGGCCCCTTTATTGACACTGAAACCCCAACAGTGCCAAATGGTGCCCTTGTGTGGTTTTGCTGTTTTGTTGCCAGCGCTGGAGGCTTTGTTCAGTACTGTTTTTTCTGTCAAAATTGAAGTAGGTGAAAGAAGAGCCGCTGGAAGCGGCGCTCTGGTGCTTTGCTCGTCAGGCGCCTGGCAGTCGGAGGGAGGGAGCAGAGAGTGGTTCGGGAGATCTGCTGGTACATTGCAAATCCCGTAGTAATGAGCATCGATGGGAAATGAAAGGCAGCAGAAGCACAAGGCAATTAAGTGAGGTCTGGGTAAACACCATTGCAGTTTTGGGGGGTGGGTGGGTTTGCGTCCCCAGTTTGCTCCAACAGGCTTAGGGGACTGTGGGCACATCCTTAATATAGCGTAACTGTGTTTTGGCAGTATGGATTCAGATTAGTGGTCCCTTGAAATCAGGAGCCTTTGTAAGAGCAAAGCAGTTGTCCTTTTAATTTTGAGTAGGGCAAGTCTGGAAGGCTTGTTGTGTGTCAGAGGGGTGAAGCCATGGGAAAGTGTGGAGCAGCAATGACCGCTGCCACGTGAGCTGCCTGAAACGGCATATAGTGTCAGTGCAGCCCTTACATTGCTTATGTCCTTAGATTTTCGCAGCTACAGTTCTTCCGTTAAAATGGAAAATCTTTTTTTTTTGTCTGTTCTTCTTTCCGTGTCCCACGTTCGGAGCAGATGTGTGGTGTTAATAAGAAAAAGCATTTCTCGCTGAGAACCTGAGCTGTCGTGTTACATCAGATCCAGCGCTCGCAATTTAGAAAACCGTACATTATTGCAAAAGAAAAAATGCCAGTGATGTTACTTCAAAAAAGCTGGGATACTTCAAATAACTGTTGTTCAGGATCTTTGTAAATGCTTCCTAAAACTGAGAAACAAGTATTTGGGGGAATAACAGCCCTGCTGAACTGCAGTGCTGAATGCGCGGGTGGAAGCGCTGCTGCAGAGTCACCAGCCTGTCCATGGGGCTTCCAGGCTACAATAAGCTTTGTGTAATTATGATTCTCTTCTCTCTTCTAATGCACGTACTGTGAATAAGGGATATTAACCCAGAGCAGTATTTGGTACAAGGGGAACAGAAATACTTGCAGAGCAGTTGCTGGAAGCCTCTGGACTGTGCTGTCTGGTGTGTTTGCTCTCTCTGCCTCGTGCATTGTGTTTCCTTCCCATTGAGAAGTTTTAGTCGCCTGGCAGTTAGGAAATGCAGTCTTCCCAGCTCCTTTTGTGTGGGTGCTAGCTCCAGGTCCTCTTACGCTGCTGGGATATGCTGATGCAGTGACAAATGTGTGGAGGAGCACATTTATAGACCTAAGCAAACTGAGAGGTGGAGTGGAAAAGTCCTGTGGATCTTACATTTGCTTCTATAATTCTATAATTGCATCTGCATCTCAGCATTTTGCCAGCATCTAGCGTGGAGCCTCTCTGGTTTTAGAAATGTGATAACAAAAATGTTCTTGTTTTTTGTAACTGTTTTACTGCCGAATATTTATTTGGAAAATAGATGTTTTCACGTGTTTATGTATTTTGTATGCTTTTGTGGCCTTTGAAGCTAGTAGGAATTATATGCATGTGTTTCATTGGAATGCTCTGCCTGGAGAGTAAAAATAATGCCTTTTTATATGTTTTGCCTCAGGCAAGTTACTCACCTCATGATTTTTATATTCCTGTGGCTCTTACTTGAAAAGTGCTTACTGTGAGCAGGCGGGATAGTGCTGGGCACAGATTTCCTGGTGGGGGGAGGCTGCAGCCTGTCCCCGTCCCCAGCCCTGTTGCCTGGCACCATCTCCCCATCCCTCCGGTGCAGCTACATCCCATACCGACACCGAGCTGAAAACGATGTGTTTATGTGGCTGAATTTCAAGCAATACTGTAAAATCTGTGATTTATAACTTAGTATATTTGGATGTGTGTGCATATGAGGAAACGAGGTATAGGCAACCTTTTTCTTCCTTGCCACCTTTTTAATATACGAGAAAGTAAGCTTCTGTCAGAAATTGGAATATTCAGCTGCAATCCACAAGTCATACTCTAAACAGTCATTTGTTTTAAAAATAGTTTAAAAAATATTTTTGGAGAATGTTCAGAGTAGCTATTGCATTACAGAGAATTTCCCCTCTTGTAGTCTGCCGAGAGTATATCTTCCCATCAGAACAGCTTTCCCACTTGTCCTTGGAACATTTCACTTTCATTTTTGAATTGCTTAATTACAAATTATAAGTATTTGATGTGGCCTTAATTGCCCTGCTGTTCTCCATAGGAAGAACTGAAAGTGCTTTGAAAATACTGAGCTTTATTTATCCCTATTTGCTCCTTTCCCTGCCTGGAAAATCTCTACCATCTATGGGAGTTCAGCAGGAATTCAGAGTACGCAGTAACGTTCAGTGAAAACATTTAACATCGCAGTCCAGTTTCCTTTTTCCTTTTTTGTCGGGGTAACCACTACAAACTCTTCGGGTCTGCCATATGGTTAGGAGAATAAACAACGTGTCCAGGAAAAGGTTACAACAAAACCAGCTTCTAGATATTTTCAGTGAATGTGGATCTTCTCCAGTCGCTGGGTGATGTACCCAGGCTCTGAGAAGCCAGTAAGAAGGATTTCTGTATCACATCCTCTTGGCAGATCCATGCAGTAATATTGATTGTAGCCTTTGGTAGATTCATACAAGGTTATTGATTGATCCTGCATTGAAATGCAGGTTACGCTTACCTACACTTAGAGTGGGTGTTTTAATTAAAAACCGGGCTGGGAAGAAAGCGGTGAGAGGATAAAGCTGTTGACTCTCGTTTGTCTGCAATCCCCAGAAATTGCTGAAAACTCTTGTCGTTAATGTGAATTGTTGATTAGGCAAAGCATTAACAATCATATTTTTTCCCCCTTATTAACAGCCGCTTGCAGTGGAGAACTGGAGCAGCACACAGAGAGACGGGGAGTCATCTATAGTCCCTCTTGGCCGCTGAACTACCCCCCAGCTGTGAACTGCAGCTGGTACATTCAAGGAGACCGTGGAGACATGATAACAATCAGGTATGGTTCCACCTTCCCTGGAGATACAGGGATGCTTTGCTGGAATGGAAGACACTGTGATTTCCCCCTGGGCAGAGCCGTGGGAGGCTGTTTGTGGGCGCCGAGCGTGGCGCAGGGAGGCTGGGGGTGACCGGCTGAGCACCCCTCCTTTTACTCATGTTCCACTGCCCCTTCTTTCTGTGGGCTGCTCTTGACACCCGTTATTACATATGCAAGTCGCTTCTAGTCTTTTAATGTATTTATCTTCACAATACCTGCGTGAGATTTCATCCACCTCTGGTAGGTGAAGAGGTGGGGAGCAGTGGTATATCTACTCACATTAAATAGTCCCTTTCTCTTCATTGCTTATAAATAGGAATAGGTGAAGGCTGTAAAACCTGGAACAGCCTTGTGGGTTATGTACAATTTTCAGAGCAAAAATGGCTTTTTTCTGTAAGGTCTTGAAATGGTGCTATGTTTAATTGACAGTTGAAGGTAATCATTGCTTATTGTTACTTGTTAACCAAAAGACACATGCTTTTCTGCTTAATATTTATTTCCAACAGAATTAAATAATAGCTAGCATTTTTGGCACAATTTCAGCCCATTCTATAAAAATACTACTCAGGCTAGAATATATTACAAATGGTTTGTTCAAAATGTTTAGGCTATAATATCAGCATATTGCGAATGTGCTTAATTTCTCTGGGCTAATCGTAGTGTCCTCAAACTAAGAGTTTCTTATTTAAAAAAAAAAAAAATCCGGGAAAGGTTTTTTTTTTGTTTGGTTTTTAGTACTGTTGTATTTGACACCATCTGCTCATTCTTTGCTCAGCTGCTTAAAAGGACTGCAAACCTCTTCAACTGCAGATGCTCAGCAATTAAAAACAAATCTGCCACAGATGGAATAATAGGAGGGCTCCACCATCCATGGTTCAAAATAGGAACTACTCATCAGAAGTGAGGAAGTAGGTACCTGCCAGCATTTGAGATCCATAAATAGAAACACACTTTTAAACCCCATTAAATTGTATTGGGGGAATTTGTTTCAAAGCAGATTGTGGAAGCTGCGAGGCAGCACACGAATGAGAGGCAGGAGCTGGCTCTGGAGAACAGCGCTGCAGCTTGTGCTATGGGAACCTCTTGCAGCTCCCAGTTAGAATTAGGGTTCTCTCTGCAGGTGTGGGTGCAGCAGAGGGTAAGGACATAAAGGGGAGTCGGATGAGGGAACTGGTGGTGATGTGTGTATGCAGTTTAGATGTGTGCACAGCAATATGATTTGAAAGATTTGTTCCCAATGGGTTGTTCTCTGTCTCTGGGCACATGCAGCCACGTCCTGCCCTCCCCTGCCCCTGCAGACAGGAGCTGTGGTACCTCCTGGGGAGCGCTGCAGCGGCTCTGGCTGTCCATGTGCTGGGGATGACTCACTCCCCTTTATGAAATGCAAAGTGTTATAGCATCTGAGGGTTTCTTTAGAAGGTTGCAGCCCTCGTAATGCCAAGGACGTAAAAGAAAACGGCTGACTTGCCTTGGCTGGTGTGGTATAGGCGAGCTGGGAAAGAGGGTTCAAATACAAACATTTTTCCTCTTAACAGCTGGATATGCTGCGTGCCCTGACAGTGAGCTGGTAGGGGCATGGAAGAGTAGCTTTTTTAATTTTCCTAGGAAAATCAAACACAGATCTTGTGATAACATCTGGATTTTGAAATGTTTTAAAAAAAACCCACCCCACCTCCTTTGTGGTGTTATGCTGAATGCATTTCCTTTGATCTTGAATTCTCATTGACAGTAACAGAGCGATGTCGTGTGAGTATCATGTTTAAGATACAGCAGGAGTCATTAAGGGATGCAATTGCAATTGAAAGTAGTTTTGATTTCCGAACATTTGCAGTCAGTGGTCATTTTTTGTAAACCTGTTATTCAGCAGCTTTCACCAGCACAGTGCCCAGTTCTCCGTGTGGGTGGAAGATGCTGGCTCCTGTGGGCATGTCCTTCAAAAGCTTTCTCTTCATATCTGCCTTTTATGTGTGTGTATTGATTTTCTTCATATCCTCACGTTTCCATGCTTATTGTTTTGCTTTATAGTTTACTTTTTAGAAATCCTTGGGGGAGACTTCACAAGAACAGGAAATACATGTTCTTTGTGCTTCCACCTCGCTGTTAATTATGCACGTTTCAATACTGTCTTCCAAGTGTGAGTCTGATGGGATGGTGCTGCTGAGACCTGGGAACAACTGTTTTCCAGGACTATGTTTTGTCACTTTAGATTTGGGTAATCAGTCTGTTAGTTGTTGTTTTGGAAACTACTTAATTTTTCCTCCCATTTCCTCTATTTTTATGCCTGTTTTCACAGAAGACTACATAGAAATCCTGTAAGATGAGATAAAGATGCCATATGCAGCAACTGCTTTGTACCATCCTTTACAGGCTTTCACTGAATTTTACTGAATTTTTAGAGTTGGAAGAGGTCATCATCATAGAGATCATCTAGTCCAGTTCCCCTGCTGAAGCAGGATTGCCTAGAGCTAGAGCATGTTACTCAGGACGGCATCCAGGTGGGGCTTGAAAATCTCCAGAGAAGGGGACTCCACGACCTCCCTGGGCAGCCTGTTCCAGGGCTCTGGCACCCTCACTGTGAAGAAGTTTTTTCTCATACGTCTATTTTTCTTCATACCTGAGAAAAAGGTCAACATTGCTTTTGCTTAGCAGTTGCTGTTACCTGGTGTTTGTAATTAACCTGATGTGGGCAGAGTATAAATGAATTGCATTTTATTATAGGAATTTATGGGACCGAGGGTGAAATGTCCGTGCTCAGAATTCAAGATAAGAGTATTGAGAAGTTATCTACTTAGTGACCCACTCCAGCTGTCTCTTACTAATTGGGGGGGGCGGAATTGCCTTCATTGGCTTTCACTTCAGTGATGCACGTCATTGGCTTTGAAAAAAGAAATTTCCAGATACCATCTGAGTTTCAATTACTGAGTAAAACCAAGAGGCCTGTTCAGGTAAAGGCTTGCTGTTCTGTAATTGTGTGAAGAATTAAAGAGACTGCTTCATGGTCTATTTACTAAACTCACAGTGTTCCAGAACTTGACGTTAACTGGAAAAAAAATATGGCAGTATCCCTTTATGTCATTCAGTTGCATGTGCTCGGTGTTGGAAAAGGCCAGCCCCAGCGTCTCTTGCCGAAGGTTTCACAGTGAGCTGGTGCCTGGGAGCGCAATAGAGCTTTCCTGACTCCCAGGTCCTCCTGCTTCAGTGGTTAAGCAGGAGTTTTTAATGAGCCAATTAAGTCATCAGTTGTTCACAGTCTGCACTTGCTGTGAGAGGTTGGCAAATAGAAGTAACTTTTCTTGGTTAATTGGCTGGTCTGTTTTATTTTGGGACTGTGCTCTACTGATCTCTACCCATAATATTTAGTCTCCAATTTTTTAATGAGTTTAGAGGGCCAAATTGGACTTTTTTTTTAAAAAAATTGTTTACTAATTACTTTCATTCAGGTTTTACATCTGCTGGGCCTCCTACAGTTTACCCCTTTTTTGTTCATTTTCCTGATCATCCCGTCCTTGTCCTTTTCCAGTTATTGAGAACACTGCTTTTTTTTTTTTTTTTTTGCTTTAATCTGTAGTTGCTCGTGCTTAAATTACTAAGAGGGTTGTAGGGAATTCCCTACATTATTTATAGAAGTACTTTTTTTTTTTTTCTATCTGCTGCTGCTCCTTTCAGTGCAGATGGCAAAAAGCTTAGCTCTGCTAAGCATTAGTTTTGCAGATAGCACAATTTTTTTCATACTTATAGAGCGTTAATGAGTATTTATGATAATCTGGTTTCATGAGGTTCTTTCCAGCAACTTAAAAATACTTGTCAGTTAATGGGAAGATATCATTGTAGGCTAATGTTGCTTCATTTGAGTAAATCGGGCAAGATCTGATTGCTACGCCCATTCCTGTAATTTTCTGTAAGCTTCTGGAGTCCTGCTCTGTGCTGAAGGTAACCTTTATCCAGTTTTACCTATTTTTGCAGAATTCTGTAAAAACGGATTTAGCACTGCATTTGTAAGTTCATGTTGAGTTGTTCTGATCTCAGAGTCTGAATGCTTCCAGTGTTTAATAGACTATTATTGTACTTCTGTATAAAATCAGAGGATTTATAAAAGAAATTAGCTGTGGTAGAAACTGTTCAAAAGCAGGATAACTGGACTGGGTGCTTTCAAATAGCATCTTTCAGAAGAAACAAAACCTGAAAAATTTGGTCCAGACCAGATTTGAGAATGGACCCTTCTTTTGCTTTTCCTCCCAAACCCTCTGCTTCCCTGCCCACGCTGTTTGAAAACTCGTGTTTCTGGCCGGTGCTGCCTGAGGTAGGGCTGAGATCCCCCTTAGCGCTCGCTGCTCCCGTGCGGCTGCATTCCCTTCCTTGTTTGAATCACAGAAAATGATGTGGGTTTTGGATACAGAGTACCTGAGACCTCCCTCAAGAGCCATAACTACAGACTTCATTCAAGACTTTTCCAAGGACTGGGAGGCGTTTGTAAAGTCCTACAAGCAGCAGGAGCCACCAGGCTTTGTCCCTTATTCCCACTGTGTACCATCACTTGTTCGGCCACTGCACTAATCCTTTTGACAGAAAAAGTTGCATTCCGGTTTGAGAAAGTTCAACTGAATAAGTGAATGTCCCTGTGCTCTATTTTGTGAGTAGCAGGATTAAATTATTCTTCAGAAGGCTGTAGGAGCCGCAGCACTAGATCTAATTACAGATGATGAAAGAAGTAAAGTAGCAGAGGTTGCAGGCAGTATCCAGGACTCCTAGGTAAATAAATCAGAGGGCTGTTTAATGTCAGGTTAGTGGGGCAGAAACTTCTGACACAAAACCTTGTTGTTGCAAATGCAGCATAAAGCGAATCCCAGTTCCACGTATTTACATGTGCACACGTATGTATACGTGTTGTTTCATATTTTTTTATGAAGGAGGATTTTTTGTGGGGAGGTTGGTGGTTGGCTCTTTCAAATACACCATGCTTTTGGTCTTGAGTAAAATCACCATCAATTTAAATGGGGCAAAATTTGCTTCCAGTGGAGACAATATAACTTAAAAGGATGCTGGAGTGGAGTGACAATGCCTTAGTCGAAGCCAAATTTGTTCAAAATATGTCTGTTGGTTAGTTTGCGTGAGGTAGAACATAATTGCTTTGGCTTTGCTTTTGCCCTTAAAAGAAGAAACTTTGTAACTGTGATGGTATCTATTATATGTAAAGCTTTACATCAGAATGAGAACATCTGTATTTCAGAAAAATTATGTTTATTCAATATTGTTTGAAACTCCTAGGCATCTGTGATTAAGATGCTTATTGTTTTTGAAAAAGAGCTCATTCTTGCCCTTTTTCGAGCACCCAGGCGTTTGTTTCAGTAGGTTGTGCATCCCCAAGAGGCAGGGTGTTTTCAGGGAGGCTGTTAAAGATGATGCTTCCTTGCAAGATGAGCTTCTGCTCCTCACCCTTGTACTCAGTTGGTTTTGTGGCTAAAGCTTGGATTTCTGAGTGGAGAAGTGTGGGATTCTGCTCTGGATCTGTTTCAGATCCACGGCTGACGCTGGGGAACATCAGTTACCCTCTGGGTGCCCGTCCCTCTGCTTTGGAAGGGGGAGGCTAAAGTTTATTCCTCTTCCACACCCTTTATAATAGACCAAAAAAAGCCCTTTATTAGCAACGTACAATACTATGTTCTCAAGGTGCGAGCAGGAGATACTGTTGGTTACAGACAGGCACAGGCTCTCCGGCGGTCGTGTCTCTGCAGAGGAGGCTGTGACCGAGGCGTGTGCCTGTTGCTGGCTCCTCTGTGTCTTCCCTTGTGTGAACCTTAAAAGTGTTAGAACTTTTCTTCCCCCTCCTCCCCTTTTTTCTTTTTTTTTTTTTTTTTTTAATAGAAAGAAATGCATGTTAATGTAAGGTGCAGACAGCTTATTATATAGGCAAATTCTCCCCGGGGTGTGTGCAGTCTGTGTTGTGTATCAACGCTCTGGGCGAGTTGTTTACCTGATAGACCATGGTAGCTCTTCCCAGCAGAGTGGGAGAGCCAGTGGCTGCGGGACCCGGCCAGAGCGCTGGGACCTGGGCAGGAGAGGACAGCAGCTTGTTTAGCTCTTTAAGGTTGGACCTGGTACATTGGAAATAACTATAGAAGTAAGAGATCAAAAGATTTAGAAAATGATCTTGTTTGTATTGCACAAGCAGGAGTTTTCCAGCCATTTCCCCCTCTCCCCGTTTCTGAGTTTCCATTTCTTGATCCAGTGACTGTTCCCTTTTCTTAAAAATTTTTGTTGTTGGGCAGATACGTATTTCTAATACTTATGCAAAAAATCTTGATGACAATAAAGCCCTATAAACAACCCTCTAAGTAGATGATAGAAACCTTTTTTTTGATGTCTGGTACCAAAACGAGTTCCCGAGAGCAAACCTCATGCAGTAGCTCAGTAATGCCGTCTCACAGCTCTCCCAGCAGACGTGATGTGGGTGCCCGTAGTTTCACTGGTGCTTTGTATAATTCCTTTTCATACTGTAGTGCCTCTTTGTATGCTTTCTTGGTCATTAAAAGTGTTTTTTTTTGCAGAACACCTGGGGCAGATACTCTTTAGTTTACCTTTGCATGGCTGAATACTTAAATCTTTTCATTCTGACTGCACAGTCATCTAAAACTTCCTTGCAAAATAAGCCGCTTTCAGGAGCTTGGTAAGATCGCTTATAGCAAAGAGTTAGTTGCTGTGGGAATATTTGTTGCCACCTGGAAAGACACAAAGAGCATGGGGGGAGAAAAAAAGTTAGACGAAGGATGTATTTCTGGGTGGATTGTCCTTGCCTGCACTTCTGTTGTTGGACATCTCTTAATTTCTATTTTAATTTAACGCTTCCAATGCTCTCTTACTTCTCGTTCTCAGCTGATAATTTTTTTCTGGGGTGTTACGAAGCTGATGTGTTTGGCAGAGCCTACAGTTGTGTGTAGGGTGGGTCTCCTGCTTAAATGAATTGGCTAGTTTATGTAGTTACAGCTCTTTCACCTTCAAATGGCAAGATCTGCCAGGCATTCACAGCCTTTTGTAAATACAAGTGGTATCAGAAAATTATCTTCTTGTTTATCTTTTTCAAAGAATTCATCTTTTCCATTTGTAAAACATCTTTTCTGGAAGGAGGTCTGTATTTCCTAGCAACTTTTCAGCCTTTCTGAAACTTCTGCCCTAGGTGTTCTGCATGGGGTACGAACAAACTTCTACCAAGTTAATTTTGTGTAACTGAGTTATGCAAAAGAGGACCAAAATTCATTGAAGTGCCCTGAACAATGTGCCCTTTCCTAATGAGTGGTTCTCTGTGCAGTGCCATTGTCAATGAATGCAAATGCAATCTGTTCCATCAGGCTGAACAAACACCCGGAGTGGTTCCTGAGCCACAGGGTAGGGAGTGTTCCCTGTGGTGCCCAGTGCTCTGCAAACAGCCGGGCACCTCTTTGCACCAGGTGAGCTGCTGCTGAGTGGTTACTGGCCTTGGGTCAGCGGAAGGGCTGGAGGTTTGGCTGGGAAAGGTTACAGGCTTGTTTGCTCTGCATTTGCATTCCCAGAAAGGGAATATTTTAGTCTGTGAATTAAAAGATACTGGTGTTAGACTTTAGGTTCCACGTGCACGTGCACCCCTTGCAGTCCTCTTCTCTTCTTGCCCTCTCCATGCCTACCCATATCTTGAAGAGTTGTTTTTTGTCTCTCATATTTATTGCTTTAGGGTTCTTTTTACTGCTGCCTGTTGTTTTTTTCCAAGACTGTAGTCTCGTCCCTTATCCCATAGTTTCATGGCTTCTAAGATAGGAAAAGACTGCTGAGAGGTGGGTCCAGGACAACTTCATGAAGTTCAACAAGGCCAACTTCAAGGTCCTGCACCTGGGTTGAGGCAATCCCAAGCGCAAATCCTGCCTGGGTGGAGAATAGATTGAGAGCAGCCCTGAGGAGAAGGACTTGGGGTGTTGGTGGGTGAGAAGCTCCACGTGCCCTAGCAACATGTGCTGGCAGCCCAGAAACCCCCCACACCCTGGGCTGCATCCCCAGCAGTGTGGCCAGCAGGGCAAGGGGGGGAATCTGCCCCTCTGCTCCGCTCTGGGGAGATGCCCCCCAGTGGTGCCTCCAGCTGTGGGGCCAGAGGAGGCCACGGAGATGCTGGGAGGGCTGGAGCCCCTCTGCTGTGGGGACAGGCTGAGAGAGTTGGGGG
>JAOXNO010000063.1:35361692-35387459 GCA_028565335.1 Limnodromus scolopaceus
TGGCTGCCCCATCCCTGGAGGGGTTCAAGGCCAGGTTGGAGGGGGCTTGGAGCAACCTGGTCTGGTGGGAAGTGTCCGTGCCCAGGGCAGGGGGTGGCACTGTGAGGGCTTTAAGGTCCCTTCCAACCCACACCATTCTGTGATATGTTTCTAAATTAATCTGTCTTCTGTATAATTTATTCTGGAATTTTACTTTTGCTCATATCTATGTTTTAGAAAGCAGTTTTATTTAAGGACTCTTGAGTAAAAGAGGAATCATCCTTTCAGCTGCTTGGCATGCTGTTTATGCCTGTGAGATGGGTGGTTTTCCAAATTGGGGGAATTTGAGTGCTCTGTTTATATACACTCAAGGTACTGTAGGTGTTTCATTATCTGTGGATGTGATCTCTTTATGTCAGCACTGCTTGGTGCAGAATGTCAGCTGCTACAGTCTAGTTTCTCTGTGTTTGGCTTTGTTCCGGATACACTTCCTCTTTGTAACTTCTGTTTTCTTTTGTTACTAACAGTTTTAAGAACTTTGATTTGGAAGACTCTCAGAAGTGTGCCGTAGACTGGTTGATGATTGGCCCCTCTTCCAAGAGGGAGGAGTACAAAGTGTGTGGATCTTCCATACCTCCGTCTTTCATCTCTGCAAGGGACCACGTTTGGATATTTTTTCACTCGGATGCATCAAGCTCAGGACAGGCTCAGGGATTTCGCCTTTCTTATATTAGAGGTAAAACCTTACAGTTTTGTTGGCTTCACTTATACTCCCTCTGGCAAAACTTGAAGACAGTAGTATTTTTTGTTGACAGGAGTCTTGGGCCAGCCTGGATGGCTGCAAGGTGTTAGCACAATAACACTGATGGTATTTCCACTTGGCCTTTTAACAGGATTCCTGAAGTGTGCTGTCCTGCCCGACTGACTTATGACATGCAGGGTCATAGATGTTAAAAAGTGACATCAGATGATTCCAAAAATTTTGATACTGACTTTTCTCTCCCTGCCCTCTTTCACAGGAAAGATAGGTCAGGCTGTGTGCCAGTCAGATGAATTCCGTTGTGCAAATGGAAAGTGTATTCCCAGTACTTGGAAGTGTAATTCCATGGATGAGTGTGGTGATAACTCGGACGAGAGAAACTGTACTGTCCCTCCCACAGAGCCCCCGTCCAGCATCTGTCCCTCAGGAATGTTCCAGTGCAGCGCAGCCCACTCCACCAAGTGCTTGATGAATGAGCTGAGGTGTAATTCAGTGAAGGACTGCAGCGACGGTTCGGACGAAGATAATTGTCCTGATCTTTCCTGTGGCAAAAGGCTGGGTAATTTTTATGGATCTTTTGCTTCCCCAGACTTATTCCGTGCTGATCACAGCAGATCAGACCTTCGTTGCACGTGGTATGTGGACACACAAGATAATCGACATGTTCTGTTGCAGCTGGATTTGCAGTTAGGCTACAACGACTACGTGAAGGTGTATGATGGCATCGGAGAGAGAGGTGATAAATTAATGCAAACATTTTCGTACCACAACAACAGGCATTCGGTGAGCGTGGAGTCGTCGAAGGGCCAGCTCACTGTCTCATACCACGCTCGCTCCAAGAGCACTGGCCATGGGTTCAATGCCACCTACCAGGTGAAAGGCTATTGCCTGCCTTGGGAGCACCCCTGTGGAAGCGATGAGGAGTGTTTCACGGATAAGCAGCACTGTGACGGCTGGTGGCACTGCCCAAATGGCAAGGACGAGGAGAACTGTCCCGCCTGCCAGAAGAACGAATACCCATGTGAAGGAAACAGTGGGCTTTGCTACTCAATACTTGACCGCTGTAATAACCAAAAGAACTGCCCAGATGGCTCGGATGAAAAAAACTGCTTTACTTGCCAGCCAGGAAACTTCCATTGTGGTACAAATCTGTGCATCTTTGAGACGTGGCGCTGCGACGGCCAAGAAGACTGCCAGGATGGAAGCGATGAGCATAACTGCCTGGTGATTGTTCCCAGGAAGGTCATCACCGCTGCCCTCATCGGGAGCCTGGTGTGTGGCCTGCTGCTGGTGATAGCACTGGGCTGCGCATTTAAATTGTATTCTCTGAGGACCAGGGAATACAGGTAAGCATCTTGCTTTTATGATGCTTTAATAGCTGGGGTGGTTTTTTTTTCCTTTTTTGCTTAAAGGAAAAAAAAAATCTATTGTTAACCAGAGAATTTGCAAAATTCTGTGAAATCAATCCAAGGAATTGATGACAATTAAATAGCAGCCACTGCATTAGGCTTAGAGAGGAGGAGTTAAGATTTTCAAAGGTAGCGAGGGGAACGTCAGCTCTTCTGTGATCGATGAGAAATGTTACATTTATTGTGCAGCCTGGCAGAACCTGTATCTACCTTAAATCAAAACTGTTTGGAGCAATTTCCTGTCCCTGTGGCTCCCCTCGCCTCCACCACAAGCTGATTGCTGAACTGTTCCAGCTGAATCTGGGCTGAAATGACCCCCGACCCTCCCCAGATACTCCAGTTCTCAGCTCTGCAGCGTTGGGCCCCTTCTGGGCAGGAGCTGTTTCCTCCACTGTGCCCCTTCCCCGCTCCCGTGTGCTGTGTTGTACGGAGAGCCTGTGTGTTCCTGTGCCTCCTGCCCTCTGGAGCGAGCCATGAGGGACTGTGTGACGTGAGGCTCTGTGCCGTGCTGCCCACCCGGCCATGTTGGTGGCACAGCGTGCTTCACCCTCCCTCCTGCCCAAATCTGCCCCGGGAAGGAGCCGCCATGCCTTGTTGGGATCCCCAGTGCCTCGGTTCTCTGCAGCTGCAAGTTGCCCTGTTTTGGGAGTGTTTCCAGGTCTTAATGTTGTCTCTTCCAGAAATAACTTTTGGGCCCTTGCTGAACAAGTCCCCACAGTTACTGGCTTATGCTGGCCGATGGGAAAAAAAACTTCTGTTGCCGCCGAGTCCTACCTGGGACTGCACCAGAGAGTTTGCTGATCAGGTTGACTGATGCCCGTGCCCTGTACTCTCATTCCTTTTGTTTATTTTAGCATCCTGATGAGATTTTCACAGAGCCTAATTGAAGGTTTGCATTTTTGCTGCGTGTGAAGCCCTCTGCACTGCTTTTATACCTGAGTGTGAGGGAGGCAGGACAAACTGCCTGTTATTTCTCTTCCACATCTTCCCTCTGGTTGCTTGCAGAGCGTTTGAGACCCAGATGACGCGGCTGGAGGCAGAGTTTGTGCGCCGGGAAGCACCACCTTCCTACGGGCAGCTGATTGCACAAGGACTCATCCCCCCCGTTGAGGACTTCCCTGTCTACAACGCCTCACAAGTACGGAGACACTAGAGCCAGTGAACCCACCAGCAGCCAAACGACTATAAATTAGATAGAATCAGTCAGAGCTGTATTCTTTTCAGTAGCTGTGCTAATTATATGGGAGTCCTATAAAAATGCGTATGTTTTGCTTGGAGCTGAAGAACCAGTTACGCATCTTGGAGCTGTGGGTAGAGTTGAGCACGTTAAGTGTGTTTGCTGGGGAATAGCAGTGAGATAAGCACACGCTGGTTTGCTGTGCATCAAGATAGCATGAACAGAGACAGAGAGAAAGGTCAGAAAGTAAATAGAAAGAAGGCTTTTCAACCTGAAACTATAACGTGCCTGAAGCAATAAGAAAGTAAGGTCTCTAGCAGTAGTTTTGTGAAATTCTGGTATTATTTTTCACTTACAGATATATTACACTGAGAAGCAATTAAGTCATTCTTCTCTTCCATTGCCGAGTTCTCAGAAATCTCCTGTGCCCTGTCGAAAGTGTCCAACTGTGATACAGCTCCTAGTGTGATAAAGCTCTTGCAGTTTGTTACTCGAGTGAGGAGTAGTTTACCTTGGCCTTTCTTCTCTGCTGTTGTCATTGGCTTTTGAGGATCCCCTGCTATTGCTGGTGGCGGAGGACTGGGCGGTCAGCAGTCTGGTTCTTCAGTGGTGATCTGATAGCCTGAGTGGAGCATCTTCCTGGGCAGACAAGGAGAGCTTAAGCTCATAAAGACTCTAAGGGAGAGTCTCTGGGTACAGGCAGAGCTGTCTTTGGTGTTCTGTAACAGTTCACTAGAAAATACGCATTTACCAAGGAAGTGCAGGGATCAAGCCTGAGAGCTCTGGTAAGGTGGAGATACCGGTGGAAAGAACAGGGCTTGGGAGAAGTCTTTTGAGTACGTGTGAAATCATGGTTTGTTATGTCTGTGTTACAGGCCTCTGTGCTGCAGAACATCCGAACAGCTATGAGGAGGCAGATGAGACGACACTCGTCAAGACGGAGCTCATCTCGGCGGCGCTTGGGCAGGCTCTGGAACAGACTCTTCCACAGGCCTCGGGTGAGAGGACAGATCCCGCTCCTGACGCCCGCCCGCACTTCACAGACTACCCTGGGCGATGGAATCATCAACCGTGCCGATGGGACTGCTCGGAGTCCTCCACCTTCCCCCGAAGGACCTAGTTTAGAGGCAAATGCCCATGGCCTAGCCAGGGCCCTACAAGAAGCTGGGTGCCGCAGCTCGCAGCCAGAGACTGAAATCACAGAGCCATCGCCTTCAAATGTCTTACCCCATACTTGCACAGCAGCACACGCAGAGCCCGAGGCTGGACGCGCTGACAAGCCTTCGGGTGCTGAGACCTCTGGCAGTGAGCTTACCCAGCCCAGTAAAGTGGATTCAGGAAAGACTTTCAGAGATCCTTTGTCTGAAAGTGTGACAGAAACGATCCATGGAGGGTCAGCGCCCAGGAGGACTGTCCCCGAGGACAGTAGTTTAAGTAGAAGTCATCCGCTGAGTGAAGAGCCATGTAGGTTACGCTTAAAAAAGTGGGAGTCTGCTTATTCAGATGGCCCCGTGAATGTTCATATCCCAGTGGATGGACAGAACCGATGTTGCCCTAACTCCTACCGGGAGGAGCCTCTGGGCATTCATGCGGCTTGTTGCCATTCTGTGGAAGTGCCAATGGTAGAGTCCTCTACTCCCCTCTCTGAAATCAATACCAGTGATGATGAATCTTTACTTGTTTGCTAATAAAAATTTTTGGTTTGGCCCTGTAAGTTTTGTAACGTCATTGCTGACATGCCAGTGCACTTTGCAGACGGGTGGTGTGTCTGGTGCCCTCGGCTCCATCTCAGAACCAGCGAGTGCTGATCCCCAGGGGGGCAGAACCAGACTCACCGGGACAAGGCTTTGCCTTCATTGCTATTCTCGAAGCTCCAGTGGGGCAGAAATAGGCCAGTGTGGGATGTCGGGGGCCGGGAGAGCATGAGTGTGTCGCTGCAGCTTGGAGGTATCTCCATCCTCTGGTGTTCCTTCTGTGCGTTTATTCACGCTGCATTCAGGGAATTACCCTTCCTTTGCTTTTCAAGTGGTCTTACTGAAACTAGAGAGAGCTCTGTTGGAACCTGGGGCAGGCACCACTCCTAACTATGACTACTAAACTAGAAATAACATTGTCTTTTTAGACATCATGATTTAATTAAAATGTAATATTTTTAATTACAAATACTTAGAAGAAAATAAAATCCTTTGTAGCATCCTCTTTGTAGAAATTGCTCACTTCCTTTGCTCCATTCAGAAATGGCCATACGTACCTTGCCGTGTCCACTAAAACCAAAGTTTCGGTGCAGAATGCCCAGAATGAGAGGAGGCATCTGAGCTGCCACAGCTTTGTGACAGGAGGTGAGCAGAGTACGTCCAGCCCCTGCTGCAGCAGCATTTCGTTTTTCTGTTGTCATATGTTACATTCTCTTCATAGTGAGGTTCTGAAGGTTGAAGAATTCTTTGCCTTCTCCCTACCTTCTTTTTCCCCTCCTCCCTTCTCTTTCCAGGGACTTTCATGACTGTACCACTTCAGGTGTGCCCCGAAGGGCGCTGAGGCTTCGCAGCTCCTGTCGCTGCAGGGGGAAGTGCTGAGCGCTTGGTGACGGTCAGGCTCAGACTTCTATTTTATTTTGAAATAAAATCTGCTTCACAAGTTTGCTTGTAAATCTGCTACCTAGGTCCAGATGTATAAATCAGGTTTTTGTTATTTTTAGAGGATGCTATTTTGTTTGATTTTTTTTTTTTTTTTTCTTTCAAGAACCGAAATAGGTCATTTTCAAAGCCAACGCTGTGTGCATTGCACAACACTTAAATGTAAACTGGTGCCTTTTTGTGTAATTAAAAGCAAGCAAGTTATTTACCTGGAAGAATGGTGACATTGCTTAGCCAGGAGTGACACTGCCCTGTGATACCTTGGCCCTGCCGTGGTGTTGGCCAGGCTCCCCTGTGCTCTAAGGAGCTCAGCTTCAGCTCCCCCGTGGCACAGGGACAAACTGAAATGCTTTATATAGAGATTAACAAGGAGGTTGCTGCTGCTGCTCTGTAAATGCCCAAGTGCTCTGAAACCCGTTTATTGCTGTAGGAATTCAAGTTGCCCGAAGTTATGAACTGACCTGGTAACACTGAGGTGGAGATGGGCTCTGCTGCCCCCAGACCCCCCTGGCCATAACGGCCAAAGCGTCCTGCAGTGAGTGGCTGCGTTTACATCAAAGTCTCAAAGATGATTTTCCTGTAAGTGGGCTATATTTTGCCCTGGATCTTTTACTAGGGCTCCCTTTGGGAGTGCCTGAAAAAGAATAAGGAATAGGACTTTCACTTCACCAAAATGTAACATGGAGGAATGTGACTTTTTTCTTTTTTTTTTCCTCTTTTTTTTAATCCTCTTCAGTTGCAAATTGGTTTCATCCTGTTCACTCTACAGGCAGAAGATTCAACTCCTTTAGGGCATTAATAGCAGGAAGGGCTTGTGGCAAAATGCGTAATAAGTAAGAGTTGTAGTTACATAAAATAAATACTGCTCAGTCATTTTTTCCAAGTGCTTCTGGGATCAGAATTCATTCAATCAAAAGAAATGTAGTTTTGACAGATCTTGCTTTCATGGCATTTGTAAACATTTTAGGTACATTTCACCTTTACAAGGCCACATGCTGTAGTCATTGCACTGCCAGGGTTGTTCGCATCAAAGGCTTTGATGTCTTTTTGGTTTTTTTGTTTGTTTGTTTGTTTTTTTGTCTAAAGGTAATTTTAAGTACATAGAATTGTATATGTAATGTAGTTAATTATAATTGGGAGAAAGAGTATATTTCAAGGTTAGTATTGTGCAGATATGAAGGACCTTAGAAATAAGTATGTATTTAACTGTTACAGAAATGTATTTCTGTAATAAAATAATGTTGGTCATACTATGCCTTAAACTATCAAAGCTCTTTAAGTTGAAATATGTATTCAGAATCCTGCTATGCTTTAGGAACAACCCTAAACAGCTAACACTGTATTTTACTTTATGATGTGTAACTTCATATTTCTTACATATATCGTACATATTTTGTGCACTGATCCATTTGGTAACTCAGTGGAAATTTCATTGAGAAGGCTTTATTTTTGAAAACTTAAAAAAAAAAAACCAAGTTAATGAAAATTTGATGCTTGAAGCGTACAGAAATGTTCCCAGCCCTCACTACTGGATTTTTGTAGCCTTTCATCAATGAGAGACACAAGCCCTGGGCTCCTTGTAAGCACCTTTTAATCTGCCAGACAGTGTTCTCCCCCAGCTCATTCCTTGGAGGGGAGAGTCACAAATTTACGGTTAATTTTGGGGAAGAAATCCCTGTGTCTGCATGGTGAGCACAAACCGGAGCGTTGCAGGGTCTGGTGCTTTGGCCCTTCCTGCAGCTCTCCCCAGCGTTGGGCGCTGCATCAGCCACCTCGAGGACACCCACCTCCTCTTTCGGGTACGCTGCCGCCCCGTAGGCACGACTTCCTCAAACTAAAGAAAAAAAGAAAGAAAAAATGTGGGAAACTGGGACTGTGCCAGACGTGAACACAAAGATCTCATTATTACATTTCTTTGCTCAGTGGAAAATACCACACTTCAGTCACTTAAACAGCCTAAAGTTAATCAGCTAATAACCTTGATAAAATTTTTGTTATTTTAATAATGCTTTTCTGCTCTCTTTTAGGATTTTTGTAGACAGAAGGAAACACAGTATTTAAGATGGCTTTTATTGTTGTTTGTTTGTTTGGGTTGTTTTAAAGATACAAAACTCCCCAGTCCAAGCAGAGAACCTTCCCTAAAACTCTCTCTGCCTAGAGAAGAATAGAGACAGTGGTTTGAGAACGGGAGCACAGAGGCAGCACTAAGGGATCGGTGACCCCCCTATGTTTTCTCTTATTGCTATTAACACATGGGGAATACTTCTGTTTGAAACTCTGGCATCTTCCAGCTTGTGTATGACTGTAACATCCTGCAAATGTACTTGTTTTCTTTTTCTGTTCTCTGCTTTTTAAAAAAAATTATTTCCATGTTGCATCTATTAATTTAGAGGTAACATTTTACCATGACGTACGTACGGGTGTGTGTTTCAGGTGTGCCATCATGGTTGCCGGTGTCTGCTGGTTCCTGGACAATGATACTAAGCAAGTAAGATGCTGGGCATCATCGTACTTTGCTCTCGCTTTGGATCTACTAATTTTTAATAAAATTTCACATGCCCAGAGACTGTGGGTTTCTGACTGTCACTCAAACACCGACGATCGAGGGTGCCTAAATTGTACATCCACAGCTTTTGTTTGACTGACCCTGCATGTGCCAACCTGTAGCTCAGTGTGTGACATGAATATGAAGGGTGGGGTTTGGTTTGGTTTTTGGTTTGTGTAGTTTTGGTTTGTTTTTTTTATCGTCTGCTTTTTCTGGTAGCTGAAGCTGTGGAGGTGCATCACTTTTTTAAATAGTACCTGTGAAATCTTAGCACTAGCAATTCACTGTTGCGTACAACTGCCTTTACAATGCACGTATGCGTATATCCTAAATAACAAAAAAAAAGCCCTGAAGCGTGTAGGTGGTTAAAAAGCAAAACCCAAATAATTTCTGAAGTAGAGCCTGTTCCTGTGGTCGACGGCAGTGCCGCTCGAGCTGATGCTTCCCCTTCCCAGCCTGTGCTTCGGAGAATACCCCTGGCTCCATCCTGCTGGCTTCTGAGTTACTTGGTGGTGATGGAGATATTTACTCTACAGACTTGGAAATCCTTATCTGTGTTGGAAAGAATTGGACAGATTTTATGGCTGTTGGGATTTATCCGTAGCCGTGAAGGATGGGAGGAGAGAGGTTGGCGCAGAGGGGTAGTGCTGCTGAACCCAGTTGAGAGGCTTTGCTTCGCCATGAAGTGCTGATCCAGCTGCAATGACAGTGACAGGAGCAGTAACAGAACAAACCATATCCTGATGTGAGACCAAAGTGAATATAGCTCATAAAATGGAAATAGGGTAATAAATGATACCTGTGTGTCTGCAGCAGAGTTTGTTGACAGCCTGTGCAATAGACATGTCTTACGACAAACCAAGGAGCTAACTTGTAAAGCCCTGAGGGAATGATGTATTTTTTTAACCAGACCTTTCTCTGGGAGGGAAAAGAACTGCTTTTGCTTATTTAAGATTTTTGGTCTTTGCAATAATCTGAGTTTTAATCTTCTGGGCAGGTGTTAGGATTTAAAATCCGGTACAAATGGCTTTCTGCCCTCGGCAAGTGGGAAATCCCATCTCCTGCCTCTGCCAGCCTGTTGCTCCAGCAAACCCTTCACTAGCCCCTCTGCCCCTTTGCAGGGTCTGGCTCTTGTGACCTTGGCTGCAGGGATTAAACAGTGACCAAGGCCAACCTGAGAGGTTTCTGTTTCATTCCCCCTCCATTTCCTGCCCTATGAGGCATTCTCAGTCTCTCTCCCTTCTATCTCTTGCGTTAGGACTTTAAGAAAAAATTATTTTTGGCCTCTCAGCATCTCTTGGTCACTTTCTAATCCTTTTCCTTGGATTTCCCTTTTTTGTTTGTCCAAGCACAGAAGTTTCCTGTTGCAGTTCCAGCGCTAGTGAGAAGCGTCAAGGCCCGCGGAGGGGAGGTTTAAAGAGCCAACTGGGGTGGGAGGTGGAGACAGGGCACCACCCGTCTGGGGGCTAGGCTTTCGGAAAAGACAAATTCCAAGCAAGGTTTACCTTTTTTTTTTTTTTCTTTTTTTTCCACATTTTCATTTGTGACTTGCTCTTCGCTATCTCTCATAAGGCTGCTCAGCAGCTGAGTAATTGCTAACCTCTTGCTGTTGGGGCTTGGAACGAAGGGGCTGGAAGGTGAGTGTGTTCTGGTTTCTAGAACTCACAGCGGAGAGTGGGAGGTGAGCAATACCTTGGCAAAGGCCTCTGAAAGAGAAGCTGGGGCAGCGTGTTTGCTGGGGGTTCATTTCTTTGCTTTCCCCTCAAAGATGACTCATTTCATTTAGCTCCAGCTCTGGGGCACAGGTTGGCTTTCCTAGCAGCAGCTGGTTGCCAGGAGAGCCCTGGGGGGCTGTGTGCCAGGCCCCCAGTCCCCCCTCCAGCCCTCCCCAGGGAAGGTGCTGCTCCTGGGGAGCTCCTGGCCCGCGCTGGGAGGCTGGGGCAGGGCTGCCCCTCGGAAGGGATTGTGTGGGGCGAGGGGAATCTTTGCGTGTTTTTGGATGCATTTTTTTGTAGAGCTGCTTCCAACGCAAATGTAACGTGAAGCACACGGTGACTCACGGATCCTTCCTGAGCTGGATGAAAGCTTGGACCTGAGATGAGTCTCTTACCTTGGCCCTGACAGATCAAACCCTTCTGCTTTATGTGCTGATGTGAACTGAAAACAACCGATGCCTTTACTGGGGCGACGCGAGCGGCCGGACCAGCAGCAGCAACTGCTGCCTTCTCCCTGTGCTTCCCACTGCTGCCCACCCAGCTCCTCTCCCCTGGGGAACGTCACCCCCTCCCCCCCGGAGAGGGACCATCTCCCGGGGCATGTTCTGTTGCTCCGGGCGCCGTGACAGTGCAGGTACGACTCGTCCCCTCCATCCCTATGGGCTCTGCAGGCTGTGACCCGCAGGGGATGCTCTCGGTAATATTTGCATTATCTCCTTTTCCCTCTGAAATTCTCTGAATGCAGTATTATTGCCAGCACTAAAAGAACAGACAGCACAGAGTACTTCTCTGCATTATAGCCTCTAATATTTTATATGATATTTATATTACATAAATATAACAGCATATGGTATATAGTCTCACATAGTATTGCATTGCTTTTAAAGCTTTGTTTAAACTCCTTCTTTTGGAAACCACTTGCTTTTCCATATCAAGTCTCACCATGTTCTTGACACGCTCGTAGCATCAGCTGCTCAGGGCTTTTCTTTTGTTCAGTGGGCTTTAAAATTATGTCTCCTTTGATCCTTTTGCTTCATCTTTTGGAAAAATCACGCTTAGGGTTGAGTGTACTGCTAAATTTCACTTAGCAAATGAATTTATCTTTCTAGTTCTGTACGTTGATTTCTATGGTTAGAAATTGTACACGTCACAAACCAACTTTTGCAGTCTTTAAAAAATAATATATGTGATGTTGGGAGCACAGATGAAGCTGTTCCTAAAAATGAAATAAGGCAGCGTGGAACAGCTTTGGGAGATTGGTATGCAATTTGAAGATGAGCTCTACTAAACCATCCTGTTCTAAATTCAGCCTTCTAATTTAAGGTCAAATGTTGATTGTTTTAAAGTATGGCACTGTAATCAAGGAAAATCTGGGCCAAACCCAGTTAACAACTATGAGGCAATTGGCCCTTTAATTTTGCTTTCGATTTCCCTAAGCAATAGCCAAGGAAAGTCTTGGTAGCAGTTACAGATTATTATTATTATTATTGCCACCTTTCTCATTACCATACAGACCTGTTGTCTCAAGAGCTGCAAAGTTTCTGTGCTGGCTGATTTCCATACTTTAAGTATTTAAACAAACAAAAATAAACCACACCAAAACCGAGCAGTTCTGAAAGAAATCATTATTACTGGTGCTATAATACATTTAATTTGCCCACTAGATAATAAAATTATTGGGGAAAATTAATCTGTTGGAAATTATACCACAGGAAGATGATTTTGAACTTTGGAAAATAAGACTCAGCCACGAGAGCCTCCAACACAGGTCAAGTGTTTGGGCGCTGCTTCGCCAGCAGAAATAGGGGAGGTGTGCTGTGAATTTAAAAAAAAAAAAGAAAAAAGAGCTGAATAGAAATTATTGTCATTAGCAAATTTTATATATTCATAACATTATTTTAAATGTGGAATCTCTCTTTACATGTGTGCATAAGTACACACAAAACCACGCCTTTTTCTTTAGGTAAATATGTATTTTAATCTCTTATGATTAATAGCTTTATACAGAGATAATAGTGTAAGTTGTGTTTCTTTTCAGTGCCTGCCATCTGATAGTTTGGTGAGAGATGGATAGATATTTAAAAATAAAAAAAACCCTTTGAACAATACACTGTGTTAGAAAGATATGTTCCTTGAGCTTGGTCCTTATTTTGAGTTTATTCTTAAATCTTTGTAGAGCATGTAGTACTTGACACACTAAGAGATTAATGAATCCTTAAATTTTGTACCAGGGCCTGTAACACACAGAAAGATACTTTTAAAATGAAATTCTCATAGCTGTTACCAAGGCTACTGAACCTGATAGTTTCTGTTTTCAAAAGTTGTGAAAGAATAGAAGCGATTCACAATATCGCTCGGAGCTGTTCTTGCGTTTTGCATTTTCAAAAGGTTCTTTGGTGTGAAAGTGGCCATATTGCTGCAGCAGCAAGCCTCTATATATTAATTAAATATGTGAACTATATTTTTTTTCCCTAGTGTTTGCCACAAATAAAATATGCAAAACACCTTCTAAAGAGCATCTGATGTGAGAACGATTTAGGCTTGTTACTTGGCTGAGCACAGCTGAAACAGGGAGTTTGCCTCTGAAGCAGAATGACATCAGCTGATGCCGGTAAAAAGGAGAAATGCTGGGCTTTGTTCCCCTCTTTCCCTCCAGTTCCCACCACTGACCTGCTGACACCTCCGTCCTCCTCCTGTCAGTACCTGCATCATGCTGGGCCCCCGTGTAACGAGCTCTGGCCCCAGCCGGGATATGGGAACCCAGCTCTGCCTTTGCAAAAACGCTTCAAAATTAAGACACTTGAGATTTTTATCACTACTTCTGTGTATTTCTTTCTGTGTCACCAGATGAGGATCAAACAGGCAGTTGATTTTGTGCCCTGGGTTCTCAGGTCCACCCAGGGATTCAGCGTGGAGCACAGGGACACCAGGGCTGGCCATGCCAGTGGCCGCCCGTGGAAGGGTGATCTTCGGGGGTGTAACTCATGTGTTACATGGGGATTCAGCCCACCCAGGGGCTGCAACAGGGATTTTCCTGCTGGCATGGGTGTCCAAGGGACTCCTCACTATCTCTTGATTTCGCCACTTTGATCTTGGCAGCGGGAGCTGCCCTACTTTTGAAATGTCTAAATTTGTGTGTCTCTGATGGACCCTCATGGCTGCTAAAATCAGTATTCTGGAGCTGTATCTGTGCTGCTTTCCCCTGCTGAGCAAGTACCCTGCCAGAAAAACACAACCAGCGCCTTATTTTATATTTTATTTCTTTTCTTTTTTTTTTTTTCCTCTCTTTTTTCTTTTTTTAGGGAAAAAACTACAGATGCCATAAAGGGTGTAGCTCATTTTATGGGCTTCACTATTGGAGCTCTAAAAACATATTTTTTCTTTTTTTCTCCAGAAAACCTTTTTGCAAAAATTAGGATGTAAACAAGAAGCCACTTCAGCCTGGGAGGCTGGGTGGCTATTTCCTCACAGCCGTCTCGCTCGCTGGTGGCCGAGAGCGGGCCGAGGGTGCCTCCTCCTCCTCAGCAGCTTCCCCCTGAGGGTAGACCACAAAACACAGCTTCTGTCCCCAGCAGGTCATGGACTCTGCGAAGAGCAAAGGTGCGGGTGGTTAATGTGGATGCTCAGGCTCTGCTCAGCAGAAGCGCGATGTTGAGGCCATCCAAAGAGAAGGAACGTGCATCCCACCGGGAGGGAAGCAGAGACGGGGGGAGGAAGCCATTCATTAGTCCTTTTGCAAGAGCTCATTTTTCCTTCATGTGCTTAAAGTTGCACACCCGTGTGTCTGCTCCAGGCCAGGGTGCCGTGGGCGAGCTGAGTGGGTGGGCAGTTGCACAGGGGCACGAGAGGAGGCAGGAGTGAGCACAGCAGTTGCCCAAAGGCAAGCACTGCCTGGCCACTTTGTGCCCACAACCGAGAGCAGTTGTGAGGCTCATGTGGCTGGTTCCCTGGCTTTTTCAGTGCCCTTGCACCCGGGGTTAACAGATCCCGGCAGCCCCAAGCAGCCCCAGGAGCACAGCGAGCACAGGAGCACTGCCTTACCTATTAGCCTATTTACACACTTTGGTTTATTTCTCCAGTAGACTCCAAGGAAAAACACTGGCACTCCAGTTAAAATGATAATGAGTCCAACACCACAGACGACCGGCTCAGAGTATAAGCTGAAGATCAGCAGAAATGCCCAAAACGCCAGGTAAGTGATGGGGATGAGGAGATTCACCTACCGGGAGAGAGCAGAGCAGAGCACGACTGTGCAGAGCAACAGCAGTGGCTGATGGGCTGTGGTGGGGCTGTGGGGGCTGCGGACAGCACTGCGCCTTTGGGACCCCCCATGGGTCGTGTCCCCCTTCCCTCCACCACTGTTGTCCTCTCTGCCCATCCTGGCAAGTTCACAAGGCGTCTGCCTGTGTGTCCCGTTTCTACACTCATGGCACTTTGGGACATGGTTTGGAATCTTAAAACACTATCACTACATCAAAAAACAAACCCGCTGTCAAACCAGGAGGATGAAGAGCTCGGTGTGCCTGTCCCACCCTTTGCATCACTATTGCAACCAAGAGATTTAGCTTTAACATTGTCACCTTGATTGGTCTGAAGATTTTGGGTTTCTTCCAGCGCAACACGATCAGGCCTATAATTGTCACTCCGTAGCAGAGGTAGTTGATAAATGACACATAGTTGATTAGCGTGTATGTGTCTCCAACAAGCATGATGATGAGAGTGGCCAAACACTGCAAAGAGAGAGGCATAGCCTTGATTTGGTCATTACTAGAAAAGGTGGCTTAAAACAGGCAAAAAACCCATCAAAGCAGTTGAACTTCTTTTGTCTGTGGCCGCTGCTGGGCACCAGCTTTTAGTCTGTGTTACTTCAGGCTCCCTTTTTCCTTATGTCCCTTTTTCTGAATTGGCTGTTTCAATAGCAAAGGCCTCTTGGGAAGGGGGGCTTCTGCTTCAGGAACCAGGCACCATCACAATCAAACGACCCTTTGGTCCCTCCATTCCCCTGTTCAAAGCATCACAGGCTTGGGAGGGGGATTTCAACACCGTGAGCAGCCTCCCCACAAAATGGACATAAAGCAGGGCTGTATTTTGTATCGGTGTGATGTAAGGTGTTCCCCTCTCTCCCCAGCCCGCCACATGGCATCGCACAGAGGCCACCCTCTCCTGCCGCCACAGGGCTTTGCGGGGACGTCACTGGGAGCATGGGATCTCATGGGTGGGTGGGTGACACCGAGGTGTCAGCCCTGCTCCCGGCGTGGCGGTGATCCCGAGGTGGCAGCAGGGACAGAGGGACCCGCTGCTCCCCCAGTCACTGGTCGCAGTTGCACGCAGGCAGGAGAGATGCCACCCCCCGCCGTCCTGCAAAAAACCCCCTCAGTCTGTTTATTTTACATTTAGCTTGGCCTCTTGATTTTTGAAGGGATTAGTAAAAATACGGGTCTCACTGGTGGTGTTAAAAAGGCCTTTCTCCACGTACAAAGAAACCTTTCTCCATGCAAAGAGCAAGGTGTGATTCACTGGAAGAGAAAAAGGAAGCTGATGTGTTAATTGGGTTTTGCCTAAAGTCTGACCCCGTTTGCTCTTGTAGCTGCCTACACTGTATTATTTTTATATTTCTATTTGTTAAGAGATTAGTATTTCCCAGAAGCATTGGATATGCCCCTGGTCCTCAGCACTGCCCCATTGTCTCTCACGAGATGTCTTGCTCATTGAGAATGAGTAACTTCGGGAGCCCTTTGTCCTCTCCCTGCCGTGGCTTTGGTGGCAGGATCTAAACCAGCCCTGCCCGAGTGGGAGTAGCAGGGATTCTGGGGACTTCCAACGGTTTGTGGAAAGCAGGCAAAATTGGTCAAAAAAGCTCATCTCTTCTCACGTGAAGTATCTCTGTTTCAGAAGCCAGTCCCTGTCTCTGCTGTGGGCAGGACAAGTGGCGATGGCCTTGAGCTGCGGCTCCGTTTGGATTCGAGGGGGAGGTTGAGGGGTTATTCCGCAGTGGGAGCTGCTGGGCCAGGGCCCAGCCGCAGCACTCCAGGCCCACGCGCGTCTGCTCTGGGGTAAAACGTGGTCTCCCAAGGGCTTTTCCAGCTCTGCTGCCTGTGATTCAGTATTTCTAAAAGCAGGTTTCAGGGCGACAGGGCCGGGAGGGTAAAACTTACGCAGACGAGCAAGGCAGGGATGGGCGTGCAGTGCTTGACGTGGATCATGGCAAGCAAACTGGGCAAATGGCCTTCCCGGGCACCGGAGAAACACAGCCTGGAAATAAGGACAGCAATGCTGAACCCACCGGGCGTGCAACAGCCCCGTCAACATCTAGCCATGTCTCTATCCCAACTGCCGCGGAAGGGAGCTGCGGCCTGTGAGTGCTGGGCTGCGGCTGGGGAGATGACTGGAGACCCACTGCCTGCCTGACCTCCCTAAGGTATTTAAACTAGACCCTTCCCTGCACAAGGCCTCTAACGGCTAATGTCGTCTGTGACATGACCGGCTCTGGGACATGGAATTACCTCTGAGGAGGAGAACCGGAACCTGTCCAGTCCCTGTCTGCTGGCCAGCGTTGCCTCTCACCCAGGGTGGGATGAACACCACCATGGCGGTTGTGTGGTGATCAGCCGTGCGTGGCCAAGGCATAAAACCCCTCAGTGATAACATTTCCAGTGCCAAAAGGGGTTTGGGTGAGGTTTAATGTGCCTTAATATTTCACTTTTAAGTGCATAACCTGTTAGATATGCGCTTAGATTTGTTGCATCTCATATTCATGAAATTGCTGAGATAAATAACTTTCTCAAGGTACTTAAAACTTGAGTCGTTTCCTCCAAAAATTTTTTATAACTTTTTAATTAGGTTCAGAGAGGCCAATTAGTACAAATAGACTTTATAGACTACAGTATAATAGACTTTACAGATTCTGACCCCACTATCAGCAACGTGCATGCAAAACGTCTCTTGCCCGAGAGGAGTTTTTCCAGCCTGGGAATGAAAATGTCTGTGACCGGGAACAGCACCAGGCCCTGAAACGCCTCTTTGAGCGAAGCACAGTTTAGCCTACAGCTACTGGAAATTTATTGATGTAAAATGACTTTGGTTCCTCACTAAAGCTGTGTTTGGCTTCCACTGTGAGTTATTCCACATCTGCAGACACTTTCAGTAGCTCATAAGGATTATTTTGCAAGAGATTCCACAATTCAACATTACATGTGCTGATTCAAAACAGAGCAATTCATAACTGAATATATGCAACACGCCCAGCAACAGCCTCATGCTCTACAACATCCAAAATGTCTAGCTAGCATTTCTTTAGCAAAAGAAATTAAAACAGCCCCTCCCCAAATTAGATAATGTTCATAAAATTGTACTCCATCTAACCTTGATGAGGTAAAAAGGTATCCATTTATTCCTCCAAATGTAGATAGGGCCACTGAGACTGGCATAACCCAGGAAAAATAGCCCAGTAACTTTTCACCAAATGTCTAAAGCAACAGAAGGCAGAGAAACTGAAATACACTGCAAAGCACAGAACCAAAATCAAAGTGTATTTTAGACATCCAGGGAATGGTTTACTTACTACCGCCACAGCGTTGGAGGACAAGAGCTCTTGGGGTGACATGGCAGTGAAATATGCAATGTTGGTGAACGTATACACGAATGTCACCAATGGGATGGATATGAATATGGCACGAGGTAGGTTCCTAATAAAAGAATTAGGAGGGCAGATAAGAAATTACAGTCATGCATAGCGAGACCACGACACCCGTGTACAGCCCGGGGGGGTCACCCAGCTGGGTGGGTTCATGGCTGTTTCTCTGGAGGGAAACGCACTTCCATCAGCTCTAATGTGACCTGCTGCAGGATGGAGAAGGCTAAAAGTGCTATGAAATGCCACGTCTGGAGGGGAGCTCCCCGGGACAGAACCACCAGGGCTTCCTTTGGGCCGTGGGCTGGGACTGAGGCACTGTGCTGCTGAAAAATGAAATAGCCGCTTCTCAGCAGCCCGATGTACAGGCACCAGTGGTGAAATGAAACATCTGGTTTTGGTGTACCTTCACCTGCCCCAGGAAGGAGCGGGACCCTGTTGTTCAAGTGGCTGCCTCAGGCCGTCCCGTGCCATAAACCTGGTCTGGCCACGTGGCACCAGGGCAGCTTTCAGCAGCACAGAGGTACCTGACCTCCCATCCAGAGACCTCCTTAGAGGCAGACACCTGAACTGGTCTGTGTCTAATGCAATAATGCATTTTTCTTTGTGTGTCACCTTTGGAAAAAAGTTTTTTAAAAATGTGTTTAACCTTTGGGATTTTGAACGGGTTTAGGAAACATGAGAAGTCATTTTGGTTATCCAATTTTCTTTTTTATATTTTACTTTCCTCTCAGAGGCTGCAAAAATAATAAAAAAGGCCATTCACTCCTTTTTCTCCTATTTGTCAACTAAAGCCATGTTTGCCTTATTTAACTTGTAACTTATCATTATTCAGCTCTGAAATTGTGACAGTCCATTAAAATGTTGATGTTTTATTGAGGGAACACATTACCACGTGTTCTTTATTCCTGGCAATATCTCTGGACACACACTCTGCCACTCACTAGTGATGGCGTGTGCAGAGCGGTTCGTGGGGCTGCAGCTTAATTTCATTTCCATCCAGGCTGTGCAATAGCTTAAATTTCTCCTTGTTTAATTGCTGTGTGCATTGGATGCTCAGAAATAACTAATGTTCCGAGAGCTGCACTCAGCATTTGTTGTTCACTTCATCAGCTCAGAAATGTTGAAACATTTGAGATTTGTTTTACTAAACTAAAATTCACTTTCCCTCCAGCTTTCCCAGCCTGCTCATGATAAATCATTTCCGAGCCCCTGCCCGTAGCCAGGACCAGCAGTGACCCAATGCCGGTGGCCCTGGCTGTGCTGGGGCAGGGAGTGCTGCCTTCACCACCCAACTTTCTAATCTTCTCTTCCAGGTGTCTGTGGAAGATCCCCTTCGGGTGAAAAAGCAAAGCGACTTTCAGCGTAATTCAGTATTTTTCTAATAAAAGTGATTCTCCCTATAGATAATTAATTGTGTGGCATCTCATCAATGGTTAATATCTCTCTCCTTTAGAAAGACCAGTCCCATAGACATGGAAGGATGTCGCTGCAGCTTATTAAATGAATAATATTACCAGATGGCTCCGATGTCTCAGCACTTCAAGAAAATGCGGATGGCATGGAAACGGATACTTGCCTGCGGGGATCAACCAGTTCTTCTGTTACGTAGTTCAAGAAGTTCCAGCCGCTGAATGCAAATGACCCTTGAAGAAAAGCTAATGCTAAATGCCCCACGGATGGAGTCATCCAAAAATTGAATGCGTTGCTTGGTGTCAGCTCTTCGTAGTTTCCTGCACAGAGAGCGCAAGCAAGAAGTTAAGCCACCCCTACCTACCAGAGACACCAGAAAATAGGTAAACTTTTGCTTCTTGTTGTTTATTTTTATTCTTTGTTCCTTATTGGGTTTGGGACATCATGCTCCTCACGTCATGGTCGGCTGACATCACACTCACAGTGCCTCTGCAGGATGGTGTCCCAGGGAGGCGGCTCGGGCTGTCAGCATGGGTGTCCCTCGCTGCCATCGGTGTCACTGCTGCTGCTCATCCACCATCTGCCATCCTGCACTGTTTGAGGATGGCTCCTTGGCCAGGTAAACACCTACCTGTTCACAATGCCTTTTTTTTTTTACAAGAGTGTGGTGCTGTTTAGTAGAAATACTGAAAAATAAAATGTCTATGGGGCTGGAAGATTTGTCAAGATTGTGGGACTGTTACCACTGAGAAAACAAGTTTTCTGGTCTCTGTAAATGACATATTTCATCTTCCTTTATATGACTCACCACATAAGTGATAAAAACATTGTGAGTCTTTTGTGTTCTCTGCTTTCCATTAAGTTAATGAATCAGCAAGACTTTTTTTTTTTTTGCCTATTTTTAATGTTGTAAGTGACTTTTTGTAAGAAATTGGACTAGTGCATAAAACGAAGCAGGTGTCTTCCTGCCCTGGGCAAGGCATCGCTTCTGCATTTTACACCCAGGGCAATTAAAATTTAAGCAACATACAACAGAATAAAAAATGTCAGTAACTGTTCCAAAACATCCTTGGCTGCCCTCCTTTGTTCTACCGAAACCAACAAGGTGGGCTGGGAAGGGACTTGTTTAAGGGGGGAAACAGCTGATTTCTCTGTCATGCCACGCTCTCCATGGCTGTGTGAGTGTGCAGCACTGCAGCCCAGCTAAACCCAGCATTTCTTCAGATTGGTTTGTAAGGAGGAAACGGTACAGTTAAGACGGAAAAATCAAGTCTAGCGACAGTACCATACCCACGTTAGAGCTGTCTCACAGAGTACCTTTAAAGATCTGTATGAAGCCCACAATAATGATAAGGGCCAGGGCTAAGAGTTTTCCTGCTGTAAATATATCCTGAATGCGCGTTGCCCATCGAACGCTGGAGCTGTTCACCCAGGTCAGGAGGACTGGAGAGCAAAAGACGGAATTCAGTGAAATGAAATTATGTTTATTCAAGAACACACAGTCAAAGCATTGACAAGCACAGGCTGAGGCAGACGTTGCTGCGGGGAGCTCTAGCATGGCTGGGAGCGAGGGCGAGGAGGGGACTCCCGGCTGCAGGAGTCTCCCCAGCAGCAGCCTCCCCCTCGGGCGCTGCTGGCCAGGGTCCCTGGCACCAGTGACTGTGCCTGAGCAGTGCTCAATGCACAGGGATTGCTGTCCTCCCCCGGGAACAGCGAGTGGCTTCGTTCCCCGCAGCACTGGGTTGCTTTTGCCAGCTCCATTGGTAACCAATGCAGAGCCTATGGTGTGTGGTGCTTCCTATATGCTCGTATTTGTGAGTGTAAAAGAGACTAGGAATGGTGGTGGGTGACCTATGCTGATGGGTAACCCATACTGGTGGGTGACCCATGCAAGTGGGTGATCTGTGCCAGTGGGTGACCCATGCTGGTGGGTGACCTGTGCCGGTGCATGCCCCATGCTGGGTGCCCGTGTCTCTGCGGGCAGCACAGCACTGCCCCGTCCCACAAGCTCACCTGCTGCCACTTCCCGAGGACCTGGAGAGATTTGGGTGCCATTTTGCCCTGCTTCAGCCCACCATGTGCACTACGGGCAAGTGGGAAGGGACTGAATATGCCACCCCAGTCATGGTGCCTGTCCTGGTCCCTCCCTGCTTGCCTTTCGGGTTGTGGCCAAGGCCCCAGCCTGGCTGGAGCGGCCCTCGAGTGGGTCCCATACAAAACCGAGGCAAGCTTTCTGTGTGCACGAGAAGCAAATACTCACGTAAACACACCATGGAGAGGATCCTGGAGGCATTATAGGGGGGGATACAGTTAGGGAAGACGGGCTGCAGGACATAGTTTGAGAAGGTCAGCGCAATGACGGCCAGACTGGTAGGGTACATGATAAGCACCGCGCTCCACAGCAGCAGAAACCTGAAAACACAAGAAAAACCACAAGAAGCAGCGCTGGGGTGTGCTGGAGGAGGTGATGCATGCTGGGCTGTCCTGCACTTTGGAACCGCTCCCAAGGCACTGGGACTGAGTGCTTTCGTCCCAGCCACACCTAACCATTACCTCTGTATGCCTCTCCTCACCCCTTTTCCCACATTCCCAGTGCAATCTGCATTTTAAGTTAAACATTTTAAAGCAATCACAGTTTAGGGGCATATTGAAGAGTGAGGACTATGCCCAGTGGGCACACTTTGATTTAACTCTGTACATCACAGTGAAAGCATCTCTCTTGCTTCCAGGCTGATGTGTAACCCCTTCAGGCAGCAGTCCCTGCATTGGAGGCATCTCTGAGGAGTTTCAGCAGGGCATGGGCCAGCTGCACTCTTGGGGCTGCCACCGGCTCCCTGTTGGACACCGCGAGGGTTTCTTGTCACCGTTTGGATTGGCTGTGACACCTTAGAGTGGCAATATTCTGTGACTGCCCAGCTGGGGCCACCCGGGCCGGTTGCCTGCCTCCCGCCATGGCTGCAGGCAATTGCACCAAACGAAGTTCCCTTGCAGATATAAAATGTGAGATTTTTTTTTTCTGGTTTCTCACTCTGAGAAAAGGAAAACAATACTGACCTTATAAAAGCAGCAGTGGATCTGGTTACTGTTTTGAAATATTTGATGTACTATTCTTTCTGTAGTGAGAAGTAGTCATTGCAAGAAAGTGAAATCCTTCCTGCCGTGTACATATGCACACAGATACATACTTACAATACAGTGACTCATTCATATACATCCATAAATGCAGTGTGCAGGGGTGGCCAGCACAATGAGGATCAGAAATGACGTTTCCAATAAGACAGTATAGTTTCTTGATTACATGGGCTGCTCTTTGGAGGCTGCTCCCTCCCAGCCTGTGCCAGCCCTTAAATCTGGCACAGCTGGGGGTCCCAGATCCCTTGACCTGAGGGAGGGAGTGAGTGTTGCTCCCCAGCTGCTCCCCGGGCTGAGGTGGTGAGTGTCCTGTCCTTTACTTTGCCTTGTTGTTTCTGGGAAGCGTGGGGCAATCTCACACTTCCTTTTTCTTATGAACTACCAAAGAGTTAATTTGGTAAATGGGCATGATGCAAGAGCTGGTTACCTCCTCAAATGGCACTATTGTTTTTAAAACTTAGAGTTTTATTTCCTTTTGTCCTGGGTTGAGGACACCTTTCCCTTTATTTTATTGTGTGACTCCTTTTTTTTTTCCTTTCCTTCCACTCCCTGCCTTCCCCCCCCCCCAGTTTCTAATGTTTTTTATCATGGTTCAGAGCAGTTTGCTCCAGTAATTGCTTTGTGCTGTTTGGTGCTGAGGGTGGTGTACCCAGTTTGGGGCAGCTCTGCAGACCCCACTTGCTGGGGGAGTTAACCCAGCTGGTCCCCACTGCAGGCTAAACATGACTTAAAGACTGCAAATATAATTTGCTGCTAGAGTCGGGGTGCTGGGGGTGATGAGCGAGGCCAAGTTCAGCCCTTATCCCTGCAGGAGCAGCTGTGTGTGCCCACAGGGCCATGGGGTTCGGTGGGCAGAGGCCACCAGCGCTTCCCTATCGCATTTATCTTTGCCTGTACAATTCATGTAGGCTGGGAACCATGTTCAGCTGAAAATGTTCAGTGGGGAGAATGACTCTGAAAGCAGGATTTCAGGCAAAATTGGCCCTTGCTTCTATGCTGTAATATGGAGTGTGTTACAGTTGGTACTAGGTAGAATGTGGTTTGATGGGAATGTGAATAATTCAGTAGATTTCTGACAGTCAATTTGCTTCATGCTGAATTGAAATGCAAGCAGGAAGGATAACGCCAATTAAGGTAAATGCAGAATTTTAGCAGAGGATGACGAAGTTGCACTGTCAACGGGAAGCTCAGATGAGAGAGGGTATTAAAATAAGAAGGAAGCTTGCCTAAGGTGTAGGCCCCCTTTTACCTTGTTTTTTCCCAGGTAACTTTTAAGCAAAGCCTGGTTCTGAGAAAAAGATACCCACGCTAGTCCCTGGGCTAAGGCTGAGGTCCCTGCCCATCTGGTTGCTGGGGCTGCGCTGCTGAGCACCGTCCTGGCTCTCTTGACTCTGCTGGTGGCTGTGGGACCAGGACCAGGAGCTGGGGGGCTGTTTTTGATTTAAACTGCTTGTGGGGAGGTGGTGTTTGGTGTGGCTGGCAGGCAGGAATTAATCCAGACACTCTGAGTCTTCTAGGAAGTCTTTGCTTTTAAAGCACTGCCTTTTATCATCTGTTGTGTAGGAAGAGTTAAGTGTACAATTTCCTTTGCAAAGAACAACTGTTCCAGATCAGCTATAATTAATTTGAGTGACACAGGGCTGAAATTTCCTGCAGACGAAACTGAGTTTCAGACGTTCTTGCTCTTGCACTGCCCGCAATTTGACAAGCCGTGGTGCAATCCTGAGGTCTGGGGGTGGGCGTTCTGCTCCGGCAGCCGCGTGGGGGGAGCCCCCCAGCCCGAAGCAGGGGGATGCCATCCTGGCACACCTGGAGTTACTGTGCCCGGCTCTTCCAGTGGAGAGCAGGGAATTACTACCCCGAGTGGCTGCGGGGTGGCTCTGAGGGGGTCAGGAGCTGAGCCCTGTCTCACAGGCTTTCACAGCTACTTAGTAATTTACAGCACTACAAGAACCCCAAAAGTGAAATCTCTCGTTGCTGACTAAGAAGTGATCAGATCCTTAGAAATGGGCTGGAGACAGCTGAATGTAGAGAAAAAGGAAGATGTAGCTGCTCTGGTGATTTTTTTTTTTCTTTTTTTTTTTTCCTTCCCCTGAGCATTGGAGTTTGCGTGGGAAACCTGGACTCCTGCATGTGCTGATGGTGAAAGGGCTGGTAAAACACCCCCCCACCTGTGTTCTGAGCAAACCGTGGCTGTGCGTAAGGAGCATCAATAGCTGCTAGCGTGATGGCCCCGCCGCTGTGGGTTTTGTTGCTGAGTCTGATCCAAAGCCCATTGAAGTTAATGGCTGTCCTCCCCTCAATGTGCATGTGCAGTAGATAATGTGTCTAATTATATTCCCCCTCGTACCCCCCCATTTTCGAACCGCACTGGAGTAAGTGACAATCTGTGGTGGGACATGCTGCTTTTGGGAAGAGGTGGCATTCATATGGAAGTGCCAGTCATCCCTGGACCAAAACTGAACTCTTTGTAGATATCTCTGCGTACGAATTTCCTCACCTGTGGAAAGAACTGAACAGCATGGTTTAATCTGGGTCTCTAATAGTCTAGTGGACTTGGTTCTCAATTGGTTCTCAATGAAATTGGTTCTCAAACCATTTGGGATGGTTTGGGTATTTGGGATGTGCCTGTACTCCCAAGAGGATATAAAATACCATGGAGTCAAAGCAGCCTGTGAGAATAGAAAATTAGTGTACCTTATTTGTGCATCATTAACGAAAGGAGAGTTTGAAATAGATGCTGTAGTACAGATCACCTTGTCACGGGGAAAGCTGAACTGGTTTATGAACGTTGGGGCTATTTTAAATGTTATTAATATTATCCTACATTGCTGAAAATATTACTGCCTTTTGAACCTTTAGATTTTTTGCAGCACAGAAACAAGAAAAAGGAAACATAGAAGTATATTTGAAGCCTGTTTTACTTGCAGTTTGGAGTGACAGTTATCAAAGTGCTGGCTTAGAGCCCTGCTGATTCCAATACTATTGATTTTTTTAGTGAGGACATAGGCCCAGTCATCGGTCACTGCTGGTGAAGCAGCTGTGTTTGTGGCAATGTTATCGCTGAGCATTCAGAAGGTGTTGTATTTATCAGAAATGCACTGGCAGGTTTTTCATGAAGCTGAATTTACTCACTGTCTTCTGCAAGAATACCTATTAAGCCTATTATTTTTTGGGTAATGTTCCTTTTATGACTGTAGACGTGCAAGGCCATTTGCAGGTGAGACAGGCTGTGCTCGGGCGGATCCAGCAGCACAGGATGTGACATGGTCCCTGCAGTCGGTGTGCTCGTACTCAAATCACGGAATCATGGAATTGTCAGAGTTGGAAGGGACCTCTAGAGATCATCTAGTCCAACTCCCCTGCTAAAGCAG
>JAOXNO010000063.1:35387559-35408894 GCA_028565335.1 Limnodromus scolopaceus
CCACTGAAAAGAGTCTGGCTCCAACATCCTTCAACCCACCCTTTAGATACTTATAAATAAGGTCTCCCCTCAGCCTTTGTTTGTCCAGGCTAAAGAGTCCCAGTTCCTTGAGCCTTAAATGCTATTTAAAAAAAGATGATTTCTAAGTGAAGATGAAGGCAGGCTGTCTGCTCTCTGGTACCAGAGCAGAGCCCAGTGCAAGAGGAGTCCTGCCCTGGCCAGAGCTGCCGGGGAATGTCCCTTTGCAGGGCCACCTCCAGCCATCACCACTGCCTGGAGCAGTGTTCCCTCTGCTGTCCATGACTCAGAGCAGGGCTGCTGCTCTGCAGCCAGGGCTTCTGCCAGCTCAGGAGAGGGACCTGCCCTGCCTCTCTCTCTTCTATTCCATTCAGCTTCTCATATCACACCTGGCAGTGTGATGAGGTTTTTTTTTTTTCTTAATTTACACAATCAACTATCAATACTGGCAAGCACAGGAGCTGGGGGTATTACAATCAAGTATTACTTTTTTGCTCCTTATACCTATGCAGGAAAATATAGTAAAAGGGGGGGCTTTGTGGGGGTAGGGACAAGACAAGAGAAGTGAAGAGGAAATGTCGTGGTCTGGGTGGGTATGGCATGAGCTCCTATAATAAACCTCTTTGTGTGAATAGACCAAACCATCCAGATTTGCCATTGGGAAATCCTTTGGCAGACGCACTAAAGCTGAATTTTATATTCTTTACTGTAGAAGCATTACATGTGGAGAGAAAATGGAACTTTTTGAGCAGCAGTGTGTTTTGTCTGGGGGGAGGCACCGTGCAGGCTCCCTTTGAGCTGGGATACCCACGTGTGAGCGCCAGTGGGAGAACGGGGAAAACTGAAGGTGCTTGTGAGAACGTCCCAAAGCTTCAGGATTTAGGCGGGGGCACAGCAAAGTGCAGCAAGGTGCAATCCCAGCCTGGCTTTAGTGGAAAATCAGACTGAATGCCCCTCTTTAACACCAAAACCTACCTGGAGGCTTCTTGCCTAAGGCAACCCTTTGTCATACTTATGAGACAGTTTATTTTCTTGGGAGAAAAGGTAAAGTCTCTTTGCAAAGCACGAACAGGAGCTCTGCTCCCTTTCAGGTGACAAGGTTGTGCTTTTTTGATATTGCTTGTGCGTGGAAAGCCGGGAGAGCAAAGGATCTGCTGCTGCAGCAGAGAGGTCCCTGCCATGGGAGGGGAGAGCCTTGCTCTGATCCCTGGTAAATGCTGGGTAGTGATGGATCAACGGGTGTGTGGTTTGTGATGGCAAATGCAGAGCCTGGTGCTTTCTAGGACCATGCAAGTTCTCTGAACATGGCACAGAGTGAGCTGAGGAACAACTAACACCAGCTTTAGTTGTACCTGATTTCTGATTACTTTCTTTTTCTCCCCTAGAAAATATAATTATTTTGGTTTTAGAGTCATAGAATGCTTTGGGTTGGAAGGGACCTTTAAAGGCCATCTAGTCCAACCCCCTGCCCTGGGCAGGGACACCTCCCACCAGACCAGGTTGCTCCAAGCCCCATCCAACCTGGCCTTGAACCCCTCCAGGGATGGGGCAGCCACAGCTTCTCCACGTAACCTCGGCCAGGGTCTTACCATCTCACAGCAAAGAATTTCTTCCCCAGATCTCATCTCAATCTCCCTTCTTTCAGTGTCAAACCCTTCCCCTTTGTCCCATCACTTCCCTCCCTGATCAAGAGTCCCTCCCCAGCTTCCCTGGAACCCCTTGAGGGACTGGAAGGGGCTCTAAGGTCTCCCCAGAGCCTTCTCTTCTCCAGGCTGACTCCCCCCAACTCTCTCAGCCTGTCCTCACAGCAGAGGGGCTCCAGCCCTCCTGGCATCTCCCTGGCCTCCTCTGGCCCCGCTCCAACAGGTTCATGTCCTTCTGATGTTGTGGCCCCAGAGCTGGAGGCAGCACTGGGGGGGGAGGTCCCCCCAGAGCAGATCAGAGGGGCAGATTTCGCCCCCTCGCCCTGCTGGCCATGCTGCTGGGGATGTAGCCAGGGATGCGGGTGATGAGTGTGATGCCTCCTGTAGCTGTAGTAAGAAGGTTTCATCAATTTTTTGTGAAACTCTGGTGGTTTCTGGCCTCCCTCACAGCGGTACTTCAGGGATAGCACTTGTGACCGCTTGTGCGGTTTTATGCTCTTTTGTGGTCCTTGCTTGCAGAGCCCGTTCCAGGAGCGGGCGATGGGGGAAGCTGCTGACTGCCTGCTGCAGCGTCCCAGGGCAGCAGGGGCTTTGCCGTGTGGCTCCCACCCCCATGAGAGAACAAACCTCCGTGAAGATGAGTTGAGGTTTTGGCTAACCAAGGCAACGCTGTTGTTACCTCAGTCCGTGCTACGACACCAGCGTAACTTTCTGTGCAAAGTGGGACAACGTTCAGAGGGGGGATTCCTCTGACTGAAGAAACAGGGACTTTCATGAGAACTAGTACAAGGCAATGGCTTAATTCTGAGGAGCACCAGAGAATTCCCTTGTCACCCAGTGTGTGTTCAGATGCTGGCTGTCCCCAATGCCTGGCCAGCACTGAGCTGAGGAAGGCACAAGCACGGGGACATCCTGTGGGACAGGGGGACATCCCATGGGACAGGGTGACAGCCTGTCCACATTATGCTGATTTACTCAGCAGCCAGCTCAACTGATACAAGCTTGTTTTCCATTTCAAATGAGAAGGAATATTCTTTTCTTTTTTGCTGCCTTTTTTTCTCTTATTTGCAGGTATGGTGCTTATTTTTTCACAAGCACCAGCATGTGGCATGGCCTCTTTACTTGCAAACGAGTGAGCTGGCCAAGAACGTTTTGGTGCTTCTCCAGTGAGCTGTGAGTACACGCCATCAGTTTCATTTTTCTTGTTGAAGGCACAATAAAATATTGTCAAGCAGTCAAATATAAATGATGACGTCTTCTCGCTTGTCCCTCCTTCCCTTAGCCATGCTACTCCGCTTGTGGTATTTTCAAAGAGAAGTCATTCCCTGAGTTAGCATTTCCCCCTCTTTGGATTTACAGCACTAATTTTGTAGTTGCAGTAAGCGAGACAGCACTGTCTGTGCCTGGGACACTTCTGAGGGCAAATCTCCTTCTCCAGTGACTCTCTGTATGCTGCTGTAGGAAGGTCTTGCAGTGTAGTGCCATAGAACTATTTGCTGACTTCTGCACCGATAGTTAAAGGTGGGCTTTGGTTTATGACAAGGAGCTCCGGCCTGGCCTCCCTGACACCTCAAGCTCCTCAGTTCAAGGTGCTGGTGGGCACTGGCTGGCACACAGGCACGGCATGGGGACACAGCATCATTTACAGCCCCGTTCTTTCCTTTCGTGGACTTTACTGAGTCAGGGAGGGAAGCGAAAGCACCCATAGCTCTGCACAAGGGCAATTTGGTATTTCTAATGAGAGCAGAAAGAATGACTTTGCAAAAGCATTTTATTGACAAATGTTCCCTGTCTCTTCCAAGTCAGATATCTTTTCCACACAATATTTAGTATAAACATGTTTTCAAATAACTTTATAGAGATAGAGTACTTACCCAGCTAACCCACCAAAAATCTCTGTGACGTAGGAATAATCCCCTCCCGATTTGGGGATAGTGACTCCCAGTTCAGCGTAACATAGCGAGCCAAGGGCAGCCACCCCACCGCCAAGCACCCAAATAACGAGAGCGAGTCCCACCGAGCCGGTGTGCTCCAAAACTCCTTTTGGTGAAATAAAGATCCCAGAACCAATGATATTACCTGGAAAAGGACAAAAGGTTTGCAGTGAGGTAAAAGAAAGTGAGAAATGCACTTTTTTTTTTTTTTTTTTAATTGAAAATAAAAGGGAAACAAACCCACTGCCCCACCAGCCAAAGGAGAGCCCCCCACCAAACCCTCTCTTCTGGATCTTGCTTGGCTGTATTGTATCTGGTTGTGCCCTGGGGAAAGCCCTGCGGTTTCTCAGCAATCAAGGAGGGTAAGTGTGTGCTCAGCTCTGCTGGAGCATGGTAAGACCAGGGTGAGCATCTGCGTCTGCAGCTGATGGTTTTGTGGCCCCAGCTCTGTCACCAAGCTGCTGTCACCCCCCATGCCCAAGTACTTTATCCACAGGAGTTAGAAGCGTCTTTGTAATGAAGATTTTTCTCCTCCTGAGAGGAATCTAAGCAAGATAAGGCCCATCTCCAGGGTGGGCTGGGAAGTCAAAACCCCCTCTGTAGCGTTATCTGTCATGTATGGGCCAAGAGGTGCTCTTGTCACCGGGGGGGGTTTAAGATTGCGCTTGAAAAGTCATTTCAAAGCCTCGAATGTTAGAAATTAATTAATATTTTACATTTGCAATACCTGTGCTGCTTAGTCATTGCCCACAGATTTTAAAGGGATGTTGTGGGGTGACTGAAATATTGGACAATGTGGACTTTGTCCTACTAGTTTTGTTTAATTAGCGTGTGAGGGGTAGTGCTGGATGTAGAAGGGGCATGCAGATATCACAGATGATCTTTTTTGCATGGGGCCAGGGCATGGTTGTCCTAGACCAGCAGGAGCTGCTCTGCAAGAGGTGCTTCAGAGCTCCTCCAGGTCTGGAAGGAGAGATTTTTTTGTCAGTCTTGGCACTTTTTGAGTGATACCTGAATAGCACTTTTTTCCCAAAAGATGCGAAGACCCTGCTTTGTAGGACTCTGCTGAGGGCTTTCTTCTTTTATGAGTTAGTGTTAAAATCCTCACTGACAGAATTGAGTTTCAGCCTGTGCTGTTGAGCAGCATTTCTTACCAGTGTAGACACAAAAATAAAATACTGGATACCGGTCGTTAATGAGGTCTTGTCATCTAAACCAGCTTCTTGGCAGCCTTTGAACCTGCACCTCATCAAATCTAAGCTCTCCGCCTCCCCTCTGCTTTATAAATGCTTTTCAGCCTGCAATGTATAGCAAGTTCCCTAAATACTTCTAGTTATGCACAGTTTTGCTGTGCTTGGCTTCAATTCTGTCCTCGTGTTTCTTAAAGCAGCTTCTGGAATGGTGGCCCATCCAGCCTCTGCCCCAGTGCTGCTCATAGGGAGCTGTGTTTGCGGCACGTGTGTGGACGCAGACACACTACCTGTGCTTGGAAAGGAGATTAAGGTAGAAAATAGACCACTCTGGCAACCGACGAGCAGGGTGTTTTACCCAAGCCCAGAATTCAGCCTGTCCCTGTAGCCATGCTTGTGGCCCCTGTGGCTGGGTAGCTGCCACCTGCTGCTCTTGTGGTGCCACCGAGCCCAGGAGGTGGGACAGACCCAAACCAGACTCCAATGGGTGTGAGGTGGGTTCGGGCTGCTGTCACCCACGATCCCTCTCCAGCAGTTACTGGCAGCGGGTCTCACATCAGGCTTTTGCCAAACAGGGTGTGAGAGCCCCTGTCCTTCCCCATTTCCAGCCCTTGATCTGGTTACCTTGGGCATCTTTGTGTTGTACCTTTGATGCTGAGCCCTGGGACAGGTGTCCCAGACCAGTCACACTCACAGCATGCACTTTGTGCCCAGGTCAGCACCTTGCGCCAATCTCAAACAGTCAGAAATCGGGGAACCCACCCCAAAATCAGGGAGTGGGGCTTTAGTGAAAAACCCAGTGTTTTCAGCTTGTCTCTGGCTTTGGAAATATGAGAGTGCATTTGGGGTCAGGTTTGGATATTTTTCAGTGTAACTACAGAAGGTGAAGCTCATCTTTTAAAGAAAAGCTGACTTTTCATTAAAATACATCAAGAACTGCATTTTAAGGGAATACAGTAAATATCACTGTGCTTGTGAGAAAATAAAGGGACCTGGTAATACTTTGCTTATTCACTTAGCATGCAAAGTCCTTAGGGCATCTTTTATTTATCTGCAGCACACAATCCATGCGGACTGTAAAAATAATGGATCTTGCAGCCTGTTGAAAGTATTCAGCAGTTCTTTGGGAATGGCCTTACTGAGTGTATTTAGAGACCATATTTCTGATAAAACTAAGCAATTTCCTGGGTGGTTAGCAAAGAAAAACATAACTGATGCTTTTTTACTGCTTGTGCATTTCATTAAAGATCTATATTATACATCTGAATTTCTGAATGGGTCTGTAATATAGACTAGAAATTTATTAAGCAGCTCTTTCCCCTACAAAGTGAAATATTAACAATAAAAAAATTCTGCGCCTTTTTCTTTGGCTGCAGTCAGGTAAATTGCTTTTTAATGACACAGTCTGTGTCATTATTCAAAATGGCTCTCTTACAAAGGAGTGCTGAAGCTTTGCATCCTGCCTGGGAGTTAATAAATAAATATATCTTATTTGAGTATGAAATAGTGTGAAAAGAAGTGTTGAGATTACTGTTTAACAGCAACAAATAAAGCTTAGTCAAAAGGAATTGTGCTTTGCAAATAAGTCCCAGTTAAATATGAGGTGGATTAAGCCAATAATGGTGATGATGTAACTCATCATGAATATTTATGTATGTATTTATTTAGCAGGATACTGCTAAACCAAGCAGCCTCTAGTCCAACTGACTGTCAGTTACGAGGTTGGAGGGACTCGGCTGAATTAAAACCCGCCAACACTCCAAGTGCGTTTCCTTCACCTCTAGTCAAGCATGAATTTAGGCTACATGGCAGTGCTTCAGGTATTTCATGTAATGGCCTTGAACTTCTTTGCTTTTAAATAGCATTCCCAAAAGCCTTAATGAAGAATGGATGAAGAATAAAAGAATCTATAGAGCTTGGCATTAAAATAATAGCCATTTAACTTTGTATGTGAGTAAAAAAATGTAACTACTATACCAGTGGAGAATGAGTTATGGCTCTTCTGCTAATACCTTTGCAAGGGAAAAACTGAAAAATGGCTATAAAAATAACAGTGATAATTTAATGTCTACAGGGATTGGTATTTAACAAAGTTAAACGATCTTAAATTCTGACTTCAGTTCAAATATTTATGTTAAAATTCTTAGCAAGTAAGAACATGACCAGCCATTATAAACTGCAATTCCAGCATTCCAAGTGGATTTTACTGGGTTAAGAATTTATAATCTGATTATACTACACCCAACTTTAAAGATTTTTAAAATCAGGTTACTTAAAATACTGACAAAAGTGTTTTCTTTAACTTTTCATAGATTTATAAAGAAGGTATTTGCCTTTTGAGCACTAAAATACAGGTGTAGTCCACAAGGACTTGAAGAACTAAGTTTTTCTAACAATGAAAGTGTAGGTAGAACAGAAAACTGAGTAAAGGGAAGTATTTCAGGCACAACTTCACTAATATTAAACAGATGTGGTCTTACAGAGGGTGTGATAGTCTGTTTTAGTGCTAGAGTTAGATTTAGGCTGTTTAAAATTTAAAATGTCTACCTTTCTGAAAGGGGATGCTCTTTTATCTTCTTTTTGTAAAATTAGCAATAATTTGTCAATTGCTCTTCTTCTACAGAAGGCGGCTAACCAAGTGAAACTTCATCAAGAAAGCTTTTAAGCCTCTATTTTGGAAACATGATGATCATAAAATAATCTTCTGCTCTAATAGCATTCAAAGGGGGTGACACTGGCAGGGGCTGGCTGGGCTTGTAGGAAGGGCCCATCTGTACCTCAGAGACATCGCTGCACAGGCTGTGCCGTGGGATATTGCCACTCTAGTACTCGGAGTCAAACGCAAACGCTCCCTGGAAGCCATTCCCTGGCTCGCAGCATCAGACTCTCCCACACAGGCATGGGGGCACACGCTATGTCTGACCCATTAATGTACAGGTCTGCCTGTTCCAGATGGCAGGGCCCGGCCGAGAGCAGGGAGGTGACACGGCTGTCCCCATCAGTCCTGCGGTGCCTCCCTGCACTGGAGGCCACAGGACTAGGTGACACGTGCCGAGGACAGACCTGCACTGAGGCAGATCCATGGTGAGGAGATGCCGGGGATCAAGGCCTCTTAGGAGCAGGTGAAATAATGAAGGAGGAGACGGATGTCTGCTAGTGCACAGTTTTATTCTGTTTTATTTGAGTAATGCTGCTGCAATGTGTTTATATCAAAGGAGAAGTTAAAGGCTGTATGATAGGATTTTTGTTGTTCTAAATTGAGAACTCCTTTTGTTCTGCTAATCCTTTCACCGGCTGCAGGCTCTGTCTGCTCTTTTCAGGCACACAGTCCACTGCTTTATTTCCTGCTCCTCTGTTCTGACTCTTGTACTTGCTCTGATTTCTCTACTTCCTTAACTTCTCTGACTTGCTCTCCTCTTCTCTTGCCAGTGTTGGGATATGCGGGCTGCATCTCATTACCCCAGAGAGCAAGCCTCAGCCTCCCAGGCCCTTCACTAGACACTGCAATAAATACCACAGATAAGGCAGAAATACTGGGAAAACCCTTCTAGGGACTGGCAGGCATTTTCTTTGGGATTTTTCTCAAAGGGGCAGCAGTGAGTGAGCCCCAGCGTCTGTGGCAGCAGGGCTGTGTCCTGGCAGGGATTGCTGAACCCCGCAGTGCACCATCCTGGTCTGCCTCCTCCCCTGACAGCAGGGACCTCTGGCAGGGCTTACGGCAGGGCACTGCTGCCAGGTGAGGATGAGGGGTCCACCAGAGACCTGTCCTTCTTGGTGGTCCCACTGCATCGCCCCTGACAGTGGTGTGGGGAATGGGGGGTCCAGCCACCCCTCCCCTGAGGGACTCCAGCCCATAAAGGAGCCACTGTCACCCTTGAAGCCAAGCGCTCCTGTGGCACTGGAGAACGCTTCTGCCCTTCCACTAGTTTCCAAAGAGGAACTGAATGCCAAACCTACCTTGGTGCTGTGAGAGGGATGTGGAGGAAAGCCCTCTACCATTCCTAGGATGCCTTGGTACGAGAGCGCAGCACTACCCACTGCTGTCTGTAAATAGCGCAGCTTTACGCTGCATTAGCCCTTGTTATCTGTCTGACATCTGCTCCCTGTGTTCTCTGGAACTTGGTATCCTGACTTGGATTTTTACCTGCAAACGGCAGAAATGTGTCATTAAGTCCCTCAGTGCAGAAAGGGGCAGTTTCTGCCTGCATGCAGAGGGGTGGGGGTCTTCCCTGGGACACTGCGTGACCGATTGCTGCCAGACAAACCCTGCGCTTAGGGAAAGCAACTGACAGTGGAGCAAGGTTCTGCCGTAGCGGCATGGGAGGCAGACACCAGCCCGTGCAGCTGATTTAACGTTTGTCCCCTGGCTGGGAAGTCCCGCAGGTGCCAGCTGCGCCTCGGGAACAGCTCACGGTGCCCCCCGCAAGGATTCTCAGTGTTTATCAGGAAGAAGAACAATGACAAAACGCTGCTGTAAAGCTCACCAACTTAGCTTTAGTAACAGCCAAAGAGTTCAGCTGTGCTGGGGCGTGCTGTGGGTCAGACAAGGACAGATACAGCTCTTTGCCAGCCCAGGCTCCTCAGCCTTGCTCCTGCCAGTGGCAGGGACCCTTGCACCATCTCTGAAGATCAGTTTGTTTCATGGAAGATGCTGGGGGTTGTTTTTTTTCCTCCCCCTATCTCTAGTCTTCTTGCTCGTTGTGACTGAGCACGGTAAACAAATGTCTTGAACAGTCTGGAAAATTTATCAGCAACTGCTGCCCATTGGGAAAGCCTCTTCCCATCCCCTTCTGAAAGCTGCCAGTCCTCACGGTGCTATCATCACATGCCTAATTAGAAAGGTGACATAAAATGGCAGTATGCAATGTCTAGAGTTACAGAGCACGCTAATACAAGTGCACAGAAGGACCTTTTTTTGTGTGACAAGTCTGGGCTCTACTAGAGAAGCCCCCCTGGTGGATCTTTGGACCATGCCCGTGTAGCTTCTGCAAACCTGGGACGTTATCACCTGGGATCCATTAAGAGCATCTCTGAACTAGGCAGATTCTTAATCTCTGAAGGGGCATCACGGGAATTTAAGTATGTTAAACTTTTAAGGTAAAGCTATGTCTTCAATATTGTCCTGAACAGTAAAGGGGTTACGTGTTGAAAGCGTCTTCCTTTGTCCTAGTGACATGGTTTAGTGATGTTTTTTTATCAGTTAGGTTGATGGTTGGACTAGATGATCTTAAAGGTCCCTTCCAACCCAGACAACTCTATGATTCCTGAACTGAAATTCCAGGTGATATGTATTTAAAACAAAGCAATATGAAAATAGCAGTACCAAGCCATCCAAGCACACCGACGGTTGTGTTATAGCTCAGGTTACGTTACTGCAGAAAGATTGATTAAGAATCTCTTACAAGGTCTGCAGCCATCGCCTGGGATCTTACACCAACCATGTTTTGGATGCAGATGCCAACAAGACACGAGGTCTTTAGCAAAGTTTGCTGTTCTTGCAGGTTTCACAGCTCTTTGATTGGAAATCATTCCGGCTCTCAAGTTTACATTCTTCTGGTTGTAAATCTGTGTAAGCAAATGCTGGTGCAGTTAGTTCTACCTCTGTCAGCAGGGTGTCATTACATCTCTAAATGGCCTTGTCTCCCTTCCAGCAAGTAATACAGAGGTAGGCTTATGTTTCACTGTGGTCAATGCACTGAGATGGAATTTAAAAGCAAAAAAAAGGTATTTATGCTTCCTGGGGTGTGCACAGCTATTGCACATTAATACTTGATTTAAAACTTGGACTTAATTTTAAGTGCATTATTACTATATGATTTTCTTTTGTGCATGTGAATCCTGTATTAGCAAATACCACAACCACCTCTTGAAATTAAGTATTTTCAGAATTAGTAGACTTCATGTTGCTCATTAACGTCTTGATATATCAGGTTTGTCTAAGCAGTAGAGCAGCTGCCTAAAGATTTCATCAAAAAACCATCACTCCTTCCCCCAGACAGAAACACTTGATTACAGAACGTTTTGAACAGACAGAAATGTGGAATTAAATTAGCTAACCCTGCAAAATACAGAGTAATGCAGACCTGAGCACCCCTCTCATCGCAATGTACAGGACCCTGCTTACAATACGCTCTTTGCTCTAGTTCCGCCACAGATCAGGGATGTTTGGTTTGTCCTCTTTTTCCTCTTTCCTGGGTTCCTAAAGCAATAGACCTCTGCTTGAAGCAGGTTCTGTATAAATGTCACTTTACAGTACTTTTGCCATTGGTTTAGGGGTTTTTTAGTTCTGGTGATTTTGAGCAACTACATCTCACCCAAGAAGTCCTCAGGCTCCCTCTGAAGGCCCAGAGGGAAATGTGGGGACTTCAGTAGATGGTGTACTTGGAGACCTGTCTTCAGGGAGGTCCTGTGGGCTGGTGGCTGGAAGTGAATTTGCTCCTCCTGCTCTTCGTATGCCACCTTCCCATCCCTGCCTGCTGCGAAGGGCAGCTGGGTCGCTGGAGCAGCTCCTGTGCCCCCACCACGTCTGCTCAGGGACAATGGCCTTCATTGTTAGATCTGTGGCTAAAGGAATGTATGAGACTGGCCCCCTGTAATGTTAATTAATGAGAAGAAATTACACTTGTTGCCATCGCTCTCTGCTGTGCAGCCCGACGCAGGCAGGTCCGTTCTCACCCAACTTCACTGGGGTAGGACTGCCAGCCCCGCTCAGGGGTGTGGGGAGTAAGGGATTCACATGCTTCCTACCTAGCGGCTTTCATTTAATTGATCCTGGGAATCAGTGAATCCTCCACTCTCCTTGACTTCAGTAGCATTTGAGGGGCTTAGGACCAGTTAAGAAAATGGTCTTTGATCTTCCGTCGGCAGCTCGAGTGAACGAAGGGGAACTATTCCCTCTGTATGCACTCGTAATACATACGGGATTTGGGTACCTTTTGTAATAGTCTGCTTAAATCTTAATGTGTTTGCTAGGGAACTGGCCGCGTCCACGACCAACAAACATGTAGACGTTGTGTCCTACTGGTCTCTGGCAGAATTTCCTGTAAGAAATGGCTTTATTGCAATGAGACCTACTAGCAGTAGTGCAGAAAAGTAGCTCGTCAGCTTTTTTTTTTAATTACAAATATTTTAATTCTGTCATACAAGTAGAAATCCCTTCCAAGCTGAAGGCTAGACATCTGAGGACACCACCCAGAATCAAATATTGCTTTACCTCACTTTTTAAAATATTGGTTCAGCTATTCTTTAATTTACTTGAGTTTAAGTAAAGTGTTTGGAAGCTTAACAAGCTTGGATACTTTCTGCTCTCTTGCACTAACTAATGCTCTCGCTATTTTCAAGACACTTATAAAAAGAGCTGATTATTTACGTTTCCAAAGTGTATGGCTTTTCAAGTTCTCAGACTGGATTTAAGAGTATCAGAAACGATGAAACTTTTGTGTTTATGGAGTCCTAGAGTGCCATTTCTGAAATGGTTTCATCTCCCTTTCATGGACATCAGAACTGTCTGCGTTGTTTTAAATTAGTGACAAAACAAGGCTTGAAACCCCAACCACCAAAGAAACAAGCCTGCTATCAAAACAGGACAAAATCTGGGCAGAGAAAAAAAAACAAGTCATGGGGAAATGGAAATGAACCATAGTCTGAGATGACCTCTCTAAAAACAAGCAAGCAAACCCTATTCTATTAAGCTCTCAGGAGAGCTGCTAAGAAATTCTGAAATAATCCAGAGAAGGAACTCAACCCCTCGTTTTCATTCTTCTCAGTCCATTCCTTGCAACTCCCTAAGAAAAAATGATCCCTTGGGTGTTTTACACATAAGGATGAATTTTTATGATATAAAAGCACACAGCTTGAAGCTATAAGTCCTCATGATCCTTGGCAGCCATTATCTTCAGGTTTATGGAGAAGCACACGTTGACCCTTTCCAAGGCATAGGTTGGCAGGGAGGCAAGGAACACACTTCTGGATTCATCAGCTTTTCTGTGGGGCCCGAGCAGCAGCAATCTCACAGAACCATACTGGACTATTGCAAACACATCTTATATGACATGTGCTATAGATTTTTCTCTTTGTCTCATGGTGGTTGCAGCAAAACAGTTTGCATGTAACAGCAAAAAGATGGAAGAGACTCAGGAACTACAAGAAACTAGCCAACTATTGATGCTTTTTTTGGTCCAATGTGTAGCTTATTACGTCATGCACATATATTCAAGTGCAATGACCGTTTTGCAAAACTGTTTAAGTTCCAGAGAAGGTGTTTTGGTATTCGGAGCTCAGCTTCTGTCCTCCGCTGTCCCAATGCATCTCTACACTTAGCAGCTTTTTCTAGCCTGTGTGGTTATCTGACCCAGAGTTAATGTCGCGAAATTAACACATCTGTGGGTTGTCCAGTGCCAGAGGAGAAGCAGAGGTTTTGCAATGGGCAGTCTTGTGACACGCATTGGCATGGGTCATAGAATATTGTGGATGCCAGTTCTCTGACCCAGTATATTCAACAGAATGAGATTCTTCCAAAACTTGATTTTTCCTGGCTTTTGTGACTCTAAATAAGGTCCTTATATTGTTCAAACATAATTTTTGCAATACATTATATTAAGATGTTTGGCCTGATCTAGATTATGCAGCTTCATGTAACTGATGAAAGAGCTATTGTTTTTCACAGTAGAAAAACTTGTCCAGACCACTGACCTATTTCTTGGAGTCAGAAGTAACCTTTCTGAAGTCTTAGTGATTTTTAATGCTATGTTTTACTCTACTGATCTTGAAGCCCCATGTCTGAAGTGTGATTACAACAGTATTTAAGGATCAGATAAAAAATTTCAACCTAATTTTCAGATGCAGAAAGATTTTTTTCTTTTTTTGGTAAGTTTTGTACTATTCTGAAGAAAGTGTTAAATGAATCACAGCAATTCAGCCGTGGGGGTTATTCCATTACTCAATGATACTGAAATTCCTCAGGCTTAAACATCACCCGTATATTCCTCTCTACTTTCTTTCTCTGAAATCCAGTGGAATTTGTCTCTATTGCCTGAAAGAGATGATGAACCACGTCCCAGGAGCAAGAATTTAATCGGCTCACCTTATCGTTAGATTGGGCTATTCATTACCTTGAAATCTGAAAAGCAGAATCTAGAAGTTCCTGAAGATGGGAACAATTTGTAGGCAACTACTCCTCTAATCTTGCTTTTCAGCCTTGACGTGAAGAGGCCAGTGCCAGAAGAACACATCAGGAGAATAAACTAATAGTGCACAAAGAGATTTTGTGGAGGCTGGCATGTGAAGAAATGTATTTACCATTATACATGGCTTTCCTCTGCAGGAGAACAGGGCTTGCATATTCTCTGTACTTTCTTGCTATACAGAGAGGAATACGGGCATTTAAAAAGGAATTAGGATGCTGAGATGCTCACTCCATGCTGGATTGCTGGCTCCCTGCTCTTTGCCGAGGAGCATCTGCTAAAGAACTCTTTGGGAGACTTCTGGGTTTTTCAGGACCAGCAGAAAAAACAACACTGCTAGGATGTTTTATATTTAGGGCACTTTGGTACTGACAAATGCCTTCTCATTTTATCATGCTGCAATCAAGATCACAAAAAAGTGTGGCAGCTAGTAGAAACTCCCCCCACAGCCCAACAAAAAACGGGGTCTTGAAAGGAAAAGTTTGGCACACAAAAAGCTCCAAACACAAAAAAGCTAAACCTCCACCAAACCATTTCTGCTTGTTGTGAGCCTGCCAAAGCAGAACAGACTTTCTCCACAGAAAAGGCTACATTATGCTAGAAGGAAATGAGCTGCAAGGCACAGGAAAAGGGAACACGAGTGGAGATTTATGGCAGCGCTGAAAGCAGGCACTGTACTGCCAGGCCAGGAGTGAAGCACTACCAAAGGATGCTACCTTTGTTTTTTCATCTGCCGAGGAAGAAGGAGAGTTTCTGTTGCGGGGTATCTAACTACTGGCACCCACTGCAGAAAGCTCATTGCCTCAGCCTTCGGAGTCACTGTGTCCCAATCAGAATTTTCTGCTTTTTTTGGAAGGTAAGAAGTAAAGCCAAAAAACTAGTAAAACGCACCCAACCTAAAACCACCCAAACCACAATCATGGTCAATGAATACCTGACAGGGAATAACCTGGAAACAGAATTGTGGTACAAAGCTTGCAAGTTTTGCTTAAGTGTCACGGACTTTAGAAAGTACAAATTAAGGTTTTTTTTGAAAGGTCTTTACTATACCCCGCTGCTGCTCCTGAAGATCATATAGGAAGGATTTGTTCACGTTGACATTTTTTACTTTGCTTTTTTTGCTGCTGTTTTGGCTCTTGCTCCTTGTATTGTACAAGAGGGACTTCACATGCTGAATTATCCTGGATACAGACTGCAGCAGAAAGGCACATCTGCGGACAAACAAAACTGTTTTCTATGCCCAGAAAGACTCAATTAAGAAAAATATAAAGTTAAGGTTTTTTTCTTTTTTCTTTGTCCCTGCCAGGAATTTCTAATTAGAGCTCCTTTTTGTTTCCCTCTGTAAATTCACTCTTGGAGGTAAGCCGCTAGCCCAGAGGAGCTGCAGGATCTTCCTGGATTTTTACCAAGCTTAATTTGAACTTTGCCATGGTTTTTACTCTCAAGCGAAACGGCAGCTTGCTTTCAGCTCCCTAAACTCAGGTGAAAGGCCACCCCGAACGATTCTGATGGTAACTGTATGTTGGAACAGCCTCGAAGAACACAAGAACACCCCTGAAACGTATCACACCGTAAATGTAACTTGCGCAATGCATTGTGGATGGGCATCTCTAGGTTGGTTTCTGTCTTTAAAAATGTCAGGTCTGATCTTTCTCGGTGGTGTGTGCCTTTTTTGTACTGGGTATCGTACCAAATTATGGACACCTATCAGCTTTGATGTACATACAGAACCGGGAGATGTAATTTTCAGTGGTTCTGAGTTGGAACCTAAGCCTCTGGACTGTATGGAGAAAAAAGTCTTCTCAAGTGCCTCAAAAGTATCTCCGTGATTTCTCACTAGTAAGGAAGATGTGCCATTTATCTTGAACAAAAATTGACTGCTGCCTTTATCTATCCATCATTTGCATTTAGAAGAGGACAAGATGTTGAATTACATTTCTCTACAGTCTAGAGCTAGATCCTGAACTATTGCCCTGAAAAAAACCACATGTATGTGTAAATACTTTGTGTTTTATGTCAGCAAATGCCACGTGGGACTGAACGCTCACAGTATTCGTTAGCAAGGTGCGTAACAGAGAGACGGAAGACTCTTTAGAAACTTTTTTTTTTTGCGAGAGAGAACTGCTGAAGTAATCTGTATTACTCTCACAAGTCAGTGAACAAAAGTGTGTCCTGAAACTACAGCTAGCTATAAAAGTGAAATGCTCTCACACAGATTCAGAGGGGCAGAAGATTCTTGCTGCAACACCACCGTTTTCCCTGGATAGGATCTCAGAGATCAGAAGAAATCACTTAGAGATGTGGGTGTTTTTCTTCTGACATTCTCATACTTCCTTTCCACTGCAGTCCTGTAACTCGGGTACTGCCCCAGTGGAGCCCATTGGGCCTGCCCAGGAATGATCTCCTCATGATTTGATAGGCTACTTGATAAAGGGATGGAGCTGATGGGTGCCAGTTGGTTTGGTGACCAATAACCAGCCTCCTTAAGTGACGATGGCACATGAAATGCAATCAGAGAGATGCATGGAACAGCGGAACAGCTGGCGTTAATACCTGTCCATCTGGGGTTGTTCAGCCTGGAGACGAGAAGACTCTGGGGAGACCTTAGAACAGCCTTCCTGTATCTAAAGGGCCTACAAGAAAGCTGGAGAGGGATGTTTTACAAGGGCCTGTAGTGACAGGATAAGGGGTGATAGCTTCAACCTGGAAGAGGGGAGATTGAGCTGAGATCTGGGGAAGAACTTCTTTGGTGTGAGGGTGGTGAGAGCCTGGCCTAGGTTGCCCAGAGAAGCTGTGGCTGCCCCATCCCTGGAGGGGTTCAAGGCCAGGTTGGAGGGGGCTTGGAGCAACCTGGTCTGGTGAGAGGTGTCCCTGCCCAGGGCAGGGGGTGGCACTGGGGGGGCTTTAAGGTCCCTTCCAACCTGAACCATTCTATGATTCCACTTAAGTTCTTGTGTGCTATGAAAAAGATGAGTAGAAGGCTATTCCCAGTTCCATGTGTTCCCCTTCCTTGCCATTAAGCTAGCGGCTTGCTAGCTAGACCTCTACTAGGTCTCTGTCTGTAAGGGCTGCCTGTGGGATTCAGGGCATGTTAGAACAGCAAGAGACATAGTGGCAAGGAGAGAGCGAACTGACATGCAGGTAAATAGCCTCCTGTAAATGGCAAGGAGCAAAAATCACACCCAGTGCAGCTATACCTTTGAACTCGGTGCTATCTCAGAGTGCTGCCCTTGGAAGTGGTACTTATGCAAGTGAAGACTTCCCTGTAGATGCGTACGCAATTGTTAGTAAATAAGTACAACGCTGGGCAGATACAATGACAACCAAGGAAACTGATTTTGTCGTTCCCTTGGTGGGTTATCGTGACGTGGACAGGAATTTGCACAGCATACTGGGACAAGGCTGGCACGAGGAAGCATCCCTGGGGTCAGGGGAGACGTGTGCGCTCTGCTGAGACCAGCCGTGGGTGCCTGACCGGCGCCAGCTACGGAAGAAAGGGAGTCTGTGCTGTTTTCTGGGTAATAAATTCCAGAAAGCTACTTCCAGAAGTAGCAACAACTGAACGTAGTGCTGACTGGCCAGCTGAACATGGTTTTGATATTATTATTGGACTTGAATTGGGAACCAGTTTCTAAGGGATCTTATACCATTCTGTGCGAGAGCAGAGTAAGCACTGCAAGCGTCTTTTAAGCAACACTAAGTCAGCTGGTGCAGATAACCTGACTGCCTGTGCTCAGCAAAATAAGGAGACATATTTAGTTTTAGCTGATGTATTTTATTGTGGCTCAATTGGTAGGTCTTCTAGGGGGTCTCATATAGCCTGATGTAAAATCATTCACATGTACACAACAGACTTCACCGCGACGTGAGAACTGCACTATGGCTACTTTCATGCGGTTTTACAAACCGCATAAACAAATGTTTTAGGAAACGTTTAACTGTTTGTTTTTATAAAGTTACTTGATCCGTATTTAACAGTCAAACATCTCTTACTAAATGTCCTATACAAGCAATTTGTGTATACAGCTAAATGTACATTTCTAATGTAAGAATGGTGAATTTTTAGTTATTCAGACCAAAAGAAGCAGGCTGGTATCAGACGTTAATCAGGCTGCTGTTTCTAATTCTTGTACTTTTCTAAAGAACAGTGGAGTGTGGTAGAAACTACACAAAGCCAAGTCATGGAGCTTCTTAGTTTTTCATCTACACAGGCAAAACTCTCACTGAAGGCACCAAATAAGTTTTTCTCTATAGCTCATACGCCTCTGCTCATAGAAAAGATACATGTGCAATGATCTTAATTACACATACAGCTCTACAAATGAGAGATATAAAGCCAGCTACGCAGAAAGTGCATAAAATAACTGTTGAATTAAATATGGCATAGATTTCTGTGTCTGTTAAATAAATACTGATTTGTTTTTTCAAACAATTATATAGTATCTCTAAGTTATTATCTACTAGATGATAAAGCACATATGTTACTACCTTTTAAGCTGCATCACTTCATCTGAGTATTGGCAAGCTTAATTTGCAGTGTAATTGAGTACATTAGGAGATTATTAATAGCTGGAGGCCATGAGAGATTTGTTTTCACTGTAGGTAACCGTCTTTGAGACAGAGAGGTTTGGGCACTCCTACAGCAATCTCAGGCACTCTCCAAAATTCTGTGGCAGAGATAAATTGCCAGAAAGATTTGTTACTGCTAATAAACACTGTGTTCAGATTTACAGTCATTAAGTATCAGCCTCTTTTTAGCATTAAAACATAAAGTTTTTCTATTTAGTACCTGCATTTACATTAGGATACTCCAAAGAGGTATCTTCTACCTCAACATGAATCAGTCTTCAGATACAGCTTTATTCTCTAATTAGGCTTGTTTGTATGCAAATTAAAAAATATAAATAATGAAGTAATGAAAAACAGTCTTATGTGTTGAGAGAAAGCTAGGCTGCTGGGAGAAATCAGGAGACCATCCTACAGGTGGATATAGGACATGCATATTATATTCCTAATTTGATGTACTTTGTTCTGCTATTTCTTCTGAATATTTTCTGTGAGATGAACTGGTATTTCTTACAGCAAAGCCTTTCAAACCTCTATAAAGAGAGGACAAAAATTTGGACGGATGAGTTTTGTGCGTGTATTAAGATGGGGCGGCAAGTTATCATGTTGACAAATATCTCAGTTGTAAAAGTAGTAGGAAAATTGTCCTGTAATTCAAAACATGGAGAGAAGACTGGAAAGCAATGCCTGTTTTGCAGAGCATGAGCAGGGGCTGTGGAAGGCAGGATGCAGGGCAGGATGGCAGGATGAGGGCTGCCCGTGCTGGTCCCTGGGGCAGGCTGGGTGCCCTCGTACCTGCTCTGTCACCACTTCAAAAGGCTGTGGCACCGACTGCACCCATTTTTTTCCCCACATTCAATCATTTGGAAAGAAGTCTTCCCCTACAGTAAATTTTATCATACAGAAAATTTGTGAGCAAACTGGTTGCCTAATATCAATTCAGATCAAGTAGTTTAGTGCTTTTGCTGAAAGTCCTAACTAAGATTTCTCTTGTTTAGCTCCAGTAATGGCTTGCAAGCCCATCTGGTGTAATTTATCGTATTCCCTGATTACAGGCTGTCCTGTTTTCTGTAGAGACATCTACAAAGCTATACTCTGGCTATGTATGACTTTGTAACTGAAGACTTTGTGATACATGATGCAATTTTACACACCTGCACACAAACAAATCAAACCCAAAACCAGAATCCTAGGGTTGTGTTTCAAACTTCTTTTATCAAAATATGGGGGAATGTTTTTAGGCTTTATTTGGCAATGCAGATAACCTGCTCTAACACTTACACTGCTTGACAGTATGAGACTTTATCATAAATGTCAATATTTTTCCCTACTCAAATGTCTTTGATTAGATGAGAGGCTGTTTCACAAGATTATTTTGTACAAGTTACATGTATGTATTCTGCTTGCAGAGGCTGATAAAAGGTGACTGGGAAGGCATCGGGGAGGGCAGGGCAGCAGCCTTGAGATACAATTATCTAATACCAGGACTAACAAATTACATAGATGCCATGAATTTTCCCTATGGTCAGCAGCAACTCAGGCGATCCCTAACCCTGGAAGTGCCTTACTTACAGCACCGTGCCTCGTTGAACACCCACAAGTACCTCGCTCCTACACAAGGTCGTCTGTGCTCCACTGAGATCCAGAAATTACATCTTTGCCCTTAAATATGCCAAAGGATTGAACGTAAAGGTATGTCTGTATACCTAGAACATATCTTCCCACAAACTGCAGTTAGAGCTGCCCATCAGATTTTAGTATTTCATGTGGGAACGGAATGAAATATTTTCCTTTTCTATAATAGCCTCGCCCATGACACAAGAGATCCTGTCCAAGGTAAAATTTCTCTCTTTCTTTTCTCCAGGACCTACCCACCCAAACGGGCCATAATTGGATACAGGGCTGACAGCCCAAAACCGCATTTGGATACGATAACCCATGGGAGCCTGCAGTAAAGTCCTCTCCCTCGCCCTGGGGACACCCTGGGCCCGTCACACCTCGGGTGTCCCAGCCAGCCCCGCTCCCGCCGCCGTGGGGCTTTCTGCGGCTCCTTCCAGCAAGGAAAAGGCAACGGCGGGCTCGGCCCAGGGGTGCTGGGGCGCACGGAGTCCCGGGGGCTGCTCCGGCCGGGACGGCACACGCCGCGGGAAGGGGCTGGCCGCGGCCCGCCCCGGCTCTGCCGTGACTCTATCCCGGGAGGAGCCGCCAGCTCCGCAGAGCAGGGCTGTCGCGACAGGCACCGACGGGCCCCGCGGAGCAGGGCTGTCGCGACAGGCACCGACGGGCGCGGCGGGGCTGCCGACGGCCCCGCCACCAGCTCCCGCAAGCTGTGGCGGGTCCGGGACCGACGGTGGCTGTTGGAGAGCCCGGGCTGCCGCCCTCGCCCTGACGGACCCCAATCTCCGCCCGGCAGTGACAGCCCGGCCCCGCGCAGCCCCGAACCCCACCGGGAAACCGCTGCAGGAAATGGTACGGCTTTGTGCCCGGCGGCACGGCGGGGGCCGCTCCTCAGCACCGGGCGCTCGGGGAGCCGGCGCCCCGCCGTCCCGTCCCGTCCCGTCTCTTCCCGTCCCGTCCCGTCCCGCACAGCATCGCCCCGTCCCTCCCCGCCGCCGGTGCCGGTCGGGAGCCGGCGCCCGCCGCACCTGCCGGGCAGGGCGGGCCGGTCCCTTACCGATGATGATGGCACAGGCGCTGACCAGCCCGATCTCCTTCTTCAGCGCCACTCGCTCGGGGCCGCCGGGCGCGCCGCGCTGCTCCCCGCCGGCCATCGCTGCCCGCGCCGCTCTGCCCCGCGCCGCC
>JAOXNO010000063.1:35415787-35446180 GCA_028565335.1 Limnodromus scolopaceus
CAGCAAGTTTGCAGATGACACCAAGCTGTGTGGTGTTGTTGATACACCTGAGGGACGGGATGTCATCCAGAGGGACCCAGACAAGCTGGAGAGGTGGGCTCAAGTAAACCTCATGAAGCTCAACGGGAGCAAGTGCAGGGTTCTGCACCTGGGCCGGAACAATCCTCGCTATCAATACAGACTAGGGCATGAGGTATTAGAAAGCAGCCCTGAGGAAAGGGACTTGGGGGTGCTGATGGAAGAGAAGCTGGACATGAGCAGGCAGTGTGCACTTGCAGCCCAGAAGGCCAATCGCATCCTGGGCTGCATCAAGAGATATGTTGCCAGCAGATCCAGAGAGGTGATTCTGCCACTTTACTCTGCTTTGGTGAGACCTCACCTGGAGTACTGTGTGCAGGCCCGGAGCCCTCAATATAAGAAGGACATGGACCTGATGGAGTGGGTCCAGAGGAGGGCCACAAAAATGCTCAGGGGGTTGGAGCACCTCTGCTACGAGGACAGGCTGAGGGAGCTGGGGTTGTTCAGCCTGGAGAAGAGGAGGCTCTGGGGACACCTAATAGCGGCCTTCCAGTACCGGAGGGGAGCCTAAAGGAAGGCCTGTTTACAAAGACCTGTAGTGACAGGATGAGGGGCAATGGGTTTAAACTGAAGAAAAGCAGATTTAGATTGGATATTAGAAACAAGTTCTTTACAACGAGGGTGGTGGAGCACTGGAACAGGTTGCCCAGGGAGGTGATTGAGGGTTCTTCCCTGGAGACATTCAAGGTGAGGCTCGATGAGGCCCTGGGAAAGCTGGTCTAGTTGGGGGTGTCCCTGCTGACTGCGGGGGGGTCGGACTAGATGACCTTTGAAGGTCCCTTCCGGCCCAGATGATTCTATGATTCTATGATTTTAAGTACTTGTTTCTCAAAGTTTGGCATCTACGCTTAAAATGAAAATTACTACAGTAAGTGTCTTGTTGGATTGGGCCATTAAAAAAAAAAAAATCTAATAGTCCTTCAGCGTATGCTTGCAAAGCACAGTTTCATATAGTACGCCGTGGAGGGAGTGGGCCATCACAGAGAGGGTGGCTGGGACGCATTGCAGTACTGGCCTTGCCGTACGCTCCTCTACCTGTGCCTGGTGCATGAAGAAGCAAAAATAGGAAGAAGAGAGGACCGGGGATCGTTCTGCCATGTGCTCTCCCAGTCTGAGTGTGGCCCAGTTGTAATTTAGGTGAAGGGAGGGAGATTGTTCTTGGATCAGGTCAGCCATTACCACCATGTTCCATAGGTTGCAGAAAAGGGATAGTCTGTTTTAAAGACTTGAAGTAACGTTAGTTCTGCTAATGGCGTTAGTTCTGGAATTCTGCTTCTGAACATGTTTGAGTTGCCTGAAACCATACCTACTGCTTCATTTTGATAGCATCGTTATCGTTGAGAGCCCCAGTTGGGCTCTCCAGGGTCCTCTGTAGGCTCCTGCAGTGGTTTGGAAGCAGAGCCTAGAACCTGCTGTCTCCGGGGCCTGAGGCATGGCAGTGTGGGTGTGCTGTGGGCCTGTGCTCTGGACACTGGGGCTCGTAGGGGGTACGTCAGCTGCTAGTCCAAAGGCTTACCACTGAGGCATGATGGAGCAGACTGCTGCCTCCTGCCTTCTTGAGAATGATCTTCCTGATAGTTGACTGTGTCAAGGCAAAGTCAGTGGTGTTCAACCTGACCTTGGCTTTGCCTTCAGACAGACTAATGCTTAGGATGCCAGTTAGCTCCATTCATCCGGGATTTTAGAGCTCCCTCTCAACTCTTCCTGACCTGTGAGCACTCCTGAGTCTTCCAGGACAAAATAAAACAAGCTGGCTGAGCCACCTGGCAGCGGTTTGAACCGACTTGTTTGGCTTTGCCCTAGAATGGACTAGAAGTGCTTACGCAGCCAGTTACTGGGTCTCAGCTGGAAGGTGTTAACTAACAGCTGAGAAACAGAAAGGAGCAGCTCTCTAAATGGGCTGTGAACTTGTGTGCCCTGGGTGAGGGGCTTTACGTTAGCCTTTGGCTTTCCTCAGTAGAGAGTAGGCGTGCTCCTGTGGCTGGTTCCAGTGGAGGGGTGCTATGAGAAGCTGTCATGTCTCAGCTGCTGGCTAGGGTACTTTCCTGCAGAGGTGTGTCCCCTGCCCGTGTGGCACAAATGGGGTTGCTGTGCCTCAAGGTGTCCAGCAGAGCCCATGGTGGGCTTTGCAGGCGTGCTGCCAGTAGCCTGGGGGGGAGACTCCATTGTAGGACCTTGTCTTGTTGTGTAATTCAGAGAATGGGGAAGGCAGTTTGGTACACCAGCTTGTCTAACAGTCTTTGAAACACAAAAAAGCTTTTTCCCCTTTTCTGTTAGTAATCTGATGTATCTGTTGTATCATTGAATAATAAGGAAATGATAACACTTATCTGTACAATATTACCATTTTTGAGAAGAATAACGAAGTTGGAACATGCTCTTCACTTAATGTATTGGTGAATATTTGCAGAGAGAACCACAAATAAAATAGATTATCCTGTTATCCAGGAGCTCATCTATATGCAAGATGAAGAGCTGTCTTACAGACAGAAATGTATATTTGGTTTAAGTGCATTGTGCTTAGAGTTCATACACATCCCCTCCAGTACATACCTATTAAAGGAGTTCACAGAAACTACACTGTAAGCCTGCTGGAATAATTTTTATTAAATAATGTTCTCTGGTAAATAAGGAAAACAGAGCTGCAAGGAGGTTAAAATCTGGGCTTGGCTTCCCTACTAATGACAAACTCAGGCCCCAAAATTTGCTGAGACAGAGATTGACAGGCTCTCGCAAGTACGTTGGGTCATCCGCCTCCTTTCAGGTTGCTGCAGGGAACGGGTGCGCTCGGGCAGAAAGGACTGGGTGCCTGCGAGCCTTGCTCGCACCCGGGGCCGGGCAGGAGAGAGGTGTGGGTAGTGCTGGGTGCCTGTCACGCTCAGATGCACCAGCCTGGTACCACCAAACCTTTCTGCCTTCATGCTGCTTGAAGAGTGCAGGCTGTGAGTACTGCAGCACTTTGTCAGTACTGGGTGGCCATCGTAACCTGCCAGCCTTGGATGGCTCCCAGTCAAACCAATTTGTGTTTAAAGAAAAGCTGCATGGGAGCAGGGATGCTGCAGGTGGGCAGGATGGCCAGTGAGCCTGTTTGCTCCTCTGCTGTGTGCCCCAGCCTGGGAACCAGTGAGTGATGCTCAGACAGCAGTGCTTTGTGTGATCTTGGACAAATTTCTTACCTCTCTGGACTTGGTTGCCTACGTCTAAAACATGTTTCCTTCCCAATGCGTTCTGCCTGGAGACTTGTAGTCTTATGTATTGTATTATCACTGGTGGGCTTTTTCAAGTGGAGGAGGGGCAGGGTGCCTTTTCTGTATGTTAGGCTTTGACAGTATCATCATGGGGGCAGGGGATTTGCTGCACAGTGCATCATCCCAAACATTTTTGATGATAGCATCAGATTTTTCTCCTACTTGCCCTTTTCCCTAGAAAGGGGTTAGGCTCTTGGGGTGTTGCCTGACAAAATTCAGGAGGTGGGTGGGTGCGGTGAGATTTTCTGGCTGCACCTCTCTGTAGGGTTACCGAGAGGGCAGAGAGCCCTCAGTCCAAACAGGGAGCAGCCCGCACAAACACAAGTAGAAGCAGAAGATTCTCCAAGGCAGCATGTTTCTTCCTTCTGGAGCAACTTGCCAATAGAGAAGGAGATTATGTTGGAAAGCAGCTGGGCTGTTCTCTGTGTGTGTGCGTTTGGCCAATCATCCTTCATGTGAACACATCAGCCTCTTGGAAAGATGCAGTTTAAGCCAGGTGTTGGTATTCACTTGCTGTCTGCACATCACAACAGGGAAATGCAAGGGGAGTTTGTGAGCCAGTGAAAGGCTGTGTCTCTAACAGAGAGGAGGACCAGAATCTAGAGCTCATTCTTGGCTTGTAATCTCACTGGTCTCTCTTCCAGTAGTGTTCCGTATGTTCACGCAGCAGATGTTGCTGCAGGATGTCTTCATGTCCTGCAGCTCACCCTAATTTCAGTGGCCTCTTCCTGCCTCCCTTCACTATGTTGCCCAATGTCCTTTCTTGACCCTCTGCATATGTGTTTATGTGTCTGACCATCCTCCTTTCATACTTGGAAGATGTGGACAGACAGACATACCTATGGCATGACTGCAAACCCTAATTTTCTTGGGAAATCTTGCTCAGAAGAGTAAAGTGTCCAGCTGCAGCCGGTTCTAAAGCACTGAGGTACAGAAGTCCAGCACTACATGCTGTGTAATGTTGAAAACAGTGATAACCTAGACTTTGTAACACCTGTGGAACTATAGGACAGCAGACTGTTCGGCAAGTGCTCTTAATGAAATGTGCTTAAGTTCTTTGTTGAACTGGAACCACAGCCAGCCTGTCGCACGGGGAGTATTTTCAGCTGGAGAGTCTCAAACTGTTGAGTCAAGTCCTGTAGTGTGTTAGGAGTATCTCCAGGAGCTGCTGGCAGCTCAGACAAATTGGTATTTTTCTACCTGAGCTGCTGGCCATTCAAGCTGAGCTCAAAGCAAATCTCCGGGGCTTTTGGGGAAGCCAGTGACAAATAAAAGAATTTAGTTGAACTTTGCTATGGCTGAATACTGCGCTTCCTTGTGAGGCTCGGTGTACTCCTCTGATGCACAAACAACATCTGCTTGTCTTCACTGGCAATTCCTATGATGATCTCTTGAAGTAAAGGGAGCAAGCCTAATTTTCCGAAGTGCTGGTGATTCTCAGTGGAGCAGTTGCAGGTGTGTGCAGAAGGCCAAAGCCTGGATAAACACCTGTGTGCTGCCATGGCCAGGTACATCTGCTTTACCATTGCTCTTAGCTTGCTCAGCTTTGGCTGCTGATGGCACCGCATGGTGCTTGGATTTCAGGGTGCTCAGCCTCCTAAAGTCTAAAGGACATGGTTAAATATTCTGCAAGGACTAAGAACCAACATGTGTGCAGGTGTTCTTCCTGATACCTGTTGTTAAGTACCACCAATACTTAACAGCATCTAAAGGCTAGTGCTTTCACTTCTGCTGGGCTCTAGTCACAGTATTTTATATCTTCACAGACACATCTCTTGTCTGTTTCTCCCAGCGTACCCACCGTGTCTCATGCACATTTTATCTTATGGGGAGAAAGCATACGTGGACCCATGTAGCAGTTTTGTTTGACTAGGGGCTTCCTGTAAGTGGCAACCAGAGGGCCTAGCCCACCCCTGTGGCACAAGCTTTTAAAGTCCCATTATTGCTCTGAATCACACCTCTGGCTCCACACCCTGAGTCATATATTAAAATAAAACTGTGGGAAATAATAAAACCCAGTTATATGAATGTGTTTTTTATTATAAGAGTTCTTAAATTTTTTTTATTACTGCTTTGAGGCCAACTCATCATCTTTTGTTATGTTCATTACAAAAGGCTTTGCTCCAATCCCTGTTAACTTGAAGGGAAAGGAACACAGTGCACGGGGAGAAGAGCAGTTCCTTGCTGCTGTCCGTTCCCTTGTCCTCAGCCTGTCTCATAGTCTCTACCACCACTGTTCTACAAGAGCCCTTTGGGGTAAGAGGCGTTACTGGAGAGGTTTGCAAACCAGGCAAGTTTGCAGAAGGCAGCTCACAGAACAAGGGATCAGGTCGAGTTCTCTTTAGGTCTCATACCTAGCAGTCTAGCTCATGGTCTTGATTGTTCCGGGTACTCCTGATATGACCTACCATCTTTCATCAAGCAAATATGAAGTAGTTTTCAGCTTTGCCGATGTCACGTCTGCTTTATCCCTGGCAGAGTGAGCAGTCTTTCTCAGTCACAGAGTGGTAGAAGATGAGATTGGGGGTGGGGGAAGTAAGTAGGAGGCAGAAGGCTTGTTTATATTTGCTAATTAGAAAAATAGATTGTCCCCATGTAATCTGCAAGACCGTGTTTTTGTTAAGTATTTAGGCCCTGTAGGTTAGGGAATGGGTGGAGCCCTCTTCTTAGGGCTTTGTAAATTAAAGTGTCTGTATCTTGACAGAAGCTCAGGAAATTCCTTTTCATCTTCAGTTTTAGATCATACTTGTTGACCACACCAGTACCAGGACTCCTTGCCATTTTTTTCTCACCCTAAGAAGTAGCTGAATGTACAGAAACTGTGTCCTGGACCAATGCTCCACTGGAGACTGGCATCATACCAAAATAAAATAATTCCTGCGTGCACCTCTGGCTACAGTTTCCAACCCCCGTTTTTTTGTTTTTTTTTTTTTTTTCTTTCTTTTCATGTGTCTCCACTTTCTCAGATAGTAGCACAAGCCTTAGCCTGCACTCTAGGTATAGTCTGATATTCAAGATCTTCCTCTATTGCAGGGTATGCTACTTCCTGCCATCCCTGTCACACATTTATCTAGGTCATCTGAATATCTTTTGGCTTGTAGAAGAGCAGGTGCTTCTGAGACTACAGCCTGAAGCTCTGATGGAGCAAGTGAGTCAGAAGTTGGCTTCCTATGGGGAAAGGGTGCTAAAGTCTTCATTACAGATTTACTGTAGCTTTTTTCTGAAGCTTCTAATAGAGGCAGTACTCAAAAAGATGTTTCTTAATGATGGGGCATTCTGATCATCTAAAATTCTGCTGCCACCAAACTTACAGTTCACAGGGTGCCCAGCAGCTGTCTGGTGTTGAGGACTTGCGGTGGTGAATGACTTCCCAGTAGTCTTTTTATGTATCTACTTCTTTCTGTTTCTGGACATGTATTAAATAGTTCTCCATCATCAGAAATGCGTTAAATGCTCCCTGACTGACCACTCACAAATCATTTAAATAGTATTCTTCTGGTTTATTGGATGTCTTTTGTGACATGTATTATTCTCTGCTTAATAAACTGTACAGGATCTAAAATTGTGGCACATCCACTTGATCTCTGAGGATGACATGTATTTTAAAATTACCTTTACCTGTAGGCTCGTTAAATCATGAAACATTTTCTGCTTCACTGCTAGGAAATAAATAGAAGTTCCTGTCAGGTAATCAGAAACGCAGCAGACCAAGAAACTGGCTCTTGAAACACACAGTAGATCAGCAGGATAGCCCCATATGGACCAAATGCCTGGAAACTGGGCATCATCTAAAAATAATGTATACAATGGTTGAAACCTCTGGGCACAGCTGTGAAATCCCTGCAGGTGTTTTATTCCCTGTTCCTCGGTAATTCAGGTGACTTTTGTAGGGCTAATGCCTGGAGAGCTCCCATGGAAACGAGAACTAATGATGGGTAGAAATAGAGCCGGGGAGAAGCATATTACAAAGGCTTCACAAAAGCTCCTGTCCATGAGATCTGGCATATGCTATTGAGGACAGAGAATAATGGATTTGCTCACTGTACAAATATAAAGCTCGTTACAGGTACCGTTCACTAACTGTGGTGGTCTGAGACTGTTCATCCAGGCTCTAATGTCCACCCTTATTGAGTTATTGTATTAGGATATATTATCAAACTGAAATACTGGCTGCTTCACTCTTTCTGTTTCTGTGGTTTGTCAGAGCTTCTGCATTTCTGAAAAGTGTATTTTTAAGGGAAGAAAACGATAGCTTTGAACCTGGTGTTTCCCCACAGGGTAGCTGTTCGTGGTCCTCTTGGTTTTGTGAGTAATCAGCCTGGTCCTGGGCACTCAGTATCTGACACTTTGCATAGAGTGAGTGGGTGAATGACTTATATCCATGGCAGTGGTGCCTGTGGGTAGGTAGAACAACTGGGAAATTCAGTTCTTATAAATCTATAAAAATAGCCAAGAGGTGTAATGTACTATAAAGCTGCCGCATTAACACACACTGGGCTGTCCTTTCATTGTTTTGATATGCAGCAACGGTTTTATGGCTGTCTCAGAAGGTGTTATAAAGCTTTGTTTCAACACGGATAATATTCCAAATCCAAATTTTGCTTCATTTTTATGTGGTTTCAGAAAACTAAAATTAACTGGAGTTCATTTGCATTTACCCTGCTTGTCACAATTACTAGGCAGGTGCAGAAATAATGAGAGTTGGTTTCATTTAATAGCAAAGATTCAGCAATGTTTGTCCTATCCAACTGTCTATTTTTTTTTTTCTTTTTTCTTGTAAGTGAATTGAGAACCAGAGCTTGAGATGCACAATCACTTGCTTCAGTTGCTTGGCCTTTCTCTGCCCCTCCTTCCCCATGTCTCCGCGGGTTCTCCAGGGAGAGGGGGTGTAAGTCAGCTGGCACTGAGAAGCCCACCAGCGCTTGGCTCTCACCACCTAAGGCTTTGGTTTATTTCTGTCTGTGTAACAGAGAACTGATGGCCAGATACAGCTCACCGTTTCTACGAAGGAGCAGAAGTTAAGGAATGTTTCCAGATATATTTCCAGAACGGATAGCAAGAATTCTCAAATACACGTCTGTCCTTAGTGGCTTAGGCTTGGGTCTGTCCAGCTGGTTCTGGGGCTCAGACCTGCAAAGCGAGGAACGTTCAGGTTATCATGGAGAGCTCAGGCCCCGTAACGTAGAGGTGCAGAAAACATGGTTCCAATGGAGAGTTGGCTTAACTTTATGCATATGTTTCCTGTCTTCGTGTACTCTGTTTGTTGTCAAATGTATTGCTGGTGCTTAAAATAATATTAAGTTTACCTTTCAGGTAAGAAATGCCTTCTGAGGTACAGTTTTTGTATGACTGAGGTTGTGTGAAAACCAAATAAATTCAATGTCCAAATCAAATCCTGCTCAGTGATTTAGTTCCAAAGATGGCAAATGTTTACATGCATTTAGCTTGTACTTTCCCTTTGTAGAGAAATAAAACTGAGGAGGTTTGGAGCTACAGGTAGCTGACTGTTGAAGGAAATTGCCACCACAGTAGTAACGGAGCCTCTGCCTGATTTCTGTTGGGTTTCTTTCTGGTCACTGGAAATCTGCTCAGCACTTTCTCTCAGCGTTGAAGTGGGATTGTATTATGCCATTCTTTGCTTGTGGGAAATATGACATCTGTGCCAAAGTGATTCTGGAAAGATAGCTGAAAACGAGCAAACCACCTTGGAAATTACCACCTTCAGGTGATGCAGACTGATGTGATGTCAGTAATGGCTATTTTGTGCATCTGCATCTTAAGAGCTTGTTACATTAGGAAATATCAAACAAAATACTTCTGAGATTGACAGAGAAGACAATACAACCCTCGTACGTTTAAACTGTCTCTGCTTTATGTTCGTACAGTGTATATGTAGCTGATAACTTTGCTTTTATGCTGTACCAGCAGACTGCAACTCTGGCTGAGAAGTATCATCAAACAGTGTTGATGTGAAGAGGGATGAGTTCTGAACAGAGATTTTTGAATGGTGGGCATTAGAAATTAGTCCTAAATTCTTTTACAGTATAGGTAGTCCTAATTAATATTTGTGTTTCAATTTTAGTGGTAATAACAAATAGATCACCCTGATTATCTTAAGTGATAATGCACAAATAGGCGTATTTTGGCAGAACTCTGGAATGACAGGAACCATAAAAGTCTCTTTGTAGACCGAGTGAATTTGGGACTATGTACTGGGTTCTGCTCCACATGATGCTTCTGTGGTGTCCTCCTGGGATGGCAAGAGAAGAACTGGCCTCTTCCTCTCTTCTGGCTGCCTGTACCAGAGGCTGAGGAGAAAATGAGTAGGAGAGGCAAAAGAGACATTGTATACGTTCTTTTCTCTCTACTCAGAAGTGAGCTAAGGTCAGTGCTTTGCTCTGTGAGACAGCTTGCATTCTTTTCCTGCACCCTTCCAAGGATGACTTCAAACAAACAAACAAACAAACAAAAAAACAACCCACCCCCCTATATTTGTCTAAAGCAGGTCCATTTCTGTTTTCTTTGTGTATGAAACTGTTTTCATTGTTGATAATGCAGCTGAATAAAGTCTACCTGCTTTCCACTAGGGTAATTATTTATTCGTTCCCGGTAACCCAGAGTCCTAGTGGGATTTTATCTGGTTTTGCACCACTCAGAATCAACCTCTCCTGTATTTCCTTGGAGAGGATAATATGGTGAAAGCACATTCAAGGCTAGTATTTTCTATCTTTTTTTTTTTTCTTTTTCTTCAAGCATTGTTTCTAATCTGATTCTCGTACAGGAGCACACCGTAGTCAAAACATCTGCTTTGCTTAAAAGGCAAATGCGGCTAAAGTTTGCTTATAGGAGAGCCATTTTAACTCTTCTAGTACTGGCCCTATTGCAAGGTTTGCAGACAATACAACACTTCAGTGTTTTAATTGTTCAAAGCTTTAGTGTTGTAAAAGCTGTGCAATTTTTCAGCTCAGTTTGCTTGAATTTACTTTGACTTTTGGGCTTTCTCAGTTAATGTGGCTCACATGTACTAACGAAGGATTTTGGGTTTTATATATTTTTTTTTTCCTTGTCAGCAGCCCCTCTGAATGAAAGCTCAACATGTAAGAAGTTTTAAATGCTAGAAGAAATTCCAATTGAGAATCAGTAGGTGAATATAAACATGAATGGAAGAGTTATTGCCAAGACCTCTGAATTATTAAAAATCCCCTAGATATGATTAATTTGGGACTGTTTTGAGACCAATGAATGCCAGTGAAGGATCTGATTCGGTAAATGGTGCTTAATGCCATGGGGGGCTGGCGAACTAAGCCCTGAACTCAGTAAGATGTATTTGGAGCATTGGGCCCCAAGTGTGATTCTGTGGTTTCATCTCAAGCTGCGGGTGAGTAGGTGTATGCTGTATGGCAGCAGGGTTGCTGTAGTAACTATTCATTAGCTTTAAATAACAGGGTAATTATGAAGGTAAAATTCATATACCCCAACACACCCTTTTTTGCTAGCTTTTCAATTTCTTAAGAATGCCTACAGCCCTCTGCTTTGTGTTGTAAAACAGGGCACTGCCCCTAGTTGTACATGGCTGTTCCTTTGCTTTTTGCACCCGCCTTGCAAGAACGTGAACTGGGGTGAAAAGGTGACGTGAATCAGGGAGGCAGGCACTTGAAGAGAATAAAAACTCAGTTTCTCCTATGCCTCTGAGGATAATGAAGGTCATTCTGGTGCCCATAAACATATGTACTGCACATAGGACTGGTTTCTCCCTGAAAATCCTTGAATTACCTGTTTTTTCCATTTCTATTCGCTTCTATTCTGGGGCAAAAAGCAGCTCGTGGGACAGAGACTAAGAAAACTGGCAATATTTTGGGAGGACAGGACCTAGTTTGGTAATCTGTATCCTAGATATTTAGCCGTCAGGCACTTTTGGGTGGCATGGTGTGACCGATGGACTTCAGTTACATAGGCAGAATAGGCAGAGTTTGAATGCTTCTGGATAAAAGTTCAGATCCAGGAATCGGTTTGTCTCAAGTGGATTGACCCTAATTTGCTGTGTTCAGGGTGGGTGACTGGGCAGGGGCAATGTGCCTAGCGGTGCTCGCCTGCTGAGGACAGGGGCCACTGCCGCTTTATGTCACCAAAGTCACTGGGTTTTGCTGTCCTCTACCCAGCTGAGTGCTGCAGCCATTGGCTAGTGGTTTATTATTTCTTGCACTATGAACATCATATTGTGTTCAGTGGAACATAATAGAGCTCATGCCAAGAAAGGCATCCGTCGTTCAGGCCCTCACCCAGGGTATGATACATGTGCCAGACATCTCATGTTGCAGATAAATTCCTGGTGCACGGGACTGTTGGGATAGAAGGGTCACCAACAGACACACTTCTCTCTCTTCAGATGTGCCTTCTGCAGGGTGAGATCCAGTAGGTGTGCTCTGGGATCCGAGAGTGAGCTTTCTGAATGACACCAACAAGATGATGCTGAGTTTGTGACCCCAGGTGTATCTTAGATGTGAGTCTAAGCCCAATGCTTAGTGCTCTTGCCAATGAAATGTTTTTTCGCCACCTGACAATACTCATGACTAGGTAGCAGTGGTGAGGAGCAAAGTATTGATAAAGAATAAGTGCTTATAAATTTTTGGCCAGTCACCTGGGCACACACATAAGATCTTGTGTGGAAATCACCTGTCATGTTTTTCTTTTCCAGTGGGGAGAATGTGAGCAAAGACTGGTCGGAAAAGACCCACATGGACCCACGATTCTGGTGTGTTCTGAACCCGAGAGGTGAAATAGTTGTAGTGTGTCAAGAGGCTGGTGCAACTTCCATAGCGGCTGAAATGCTGAGGAGACTGGAGAAATGGACAGGCTTGTGGTAAGGGAGGAAATAGATTGTCAGAAACTTCAACTTTTGGAATAAAACTGTAGCTGCCTTGGGGAGTATGCTGTAAAATCTGGTTTTAAGAAAAAGCTGAAAAGGGTGATATATAAGCTGTTCAATATCTTTATGGGCAACGAATAGTCTTATACTAAAAAAAACACAACACACAACCAAAACCAAACCAAATCCACTCCCCACCCCTCAACCCAAACTCCAACAGAAAAAAATCCTTTTGATTGTCACCAAATAAAAAAGTTGACAGTAAGAGTCTAGGCCTGTGAGGAAAGGGGGAGCTTCTATCCAAGCCTGGACAGGGTGACTTTTTTTCCAAATCCTGAGCATTTTGCTAGTGGAACCCGGTCTCAGTGTTTGATATTGCAAGAATATTTCAGACCTTATTGAAGTAAGGTTGGGATCTCTGTAAAAAATGCACTAAATAGACAGTGGAACACCATAGGAAAATGAAAATTGATAAGGAAGAAATTAGCAACAGATAATCTGTGGTAGTGTAGTTGTTTGAATTAGACCAAATATAGTAGCTAAGCGGTACACAAAATGCTATGAGGAAAAATAGCAGGTCAAAGACACATACACCCTTTTATTGCACAATTCTGAAAGCTATACACGTGTGAGAGAGATATATATAAATATACATTGCTCTCTGATGTGTATTCCTTGGACCTGACACTGTATCATTTCATAAATAGAATCTGTAAGTGCCTATTGTATTAAGCCTTTGGTTATTTTTATTTCATAACACTAACATGATCTTTTTTTCACAAGTATTCATCTGAGAAGGTCTGAGGGCCAAGCAGCTTGTTAGGGGAAGCACGTTGACCTGAATTAGTGGGTTACTTGCCCAATGGCCTCCGCTCCCTTCACAAATTTTGCATCCTGGCATCACAGAGACACAAAAGCATTTTGAGAGGCATGTAAACACTTCAAACACAACTTCTGAGTCCTACGAACTGAGGACTTTACGTTTGCGAAGTAAATCTTCAAAATTGGGATGCCTAGCTGTGGATGCTGGTGGCCATGGTGGACAATCACAAATGCAGTCGTCTCCCCAGGAGCTCTCGGTGGTCAGCAGCTCTGACAGGTTGAGAGGACAGGTGTCTCGGGCAGGGTACCGTGAACTGACACTTCCGTGGATCTCGGCCTCACACTGATCAAATTTGCCCCTAATTCTTAAGGACTGTTGATGTATTGGGCAGGAATCGGACCTTTTCTTGTTGTCTTTCAGTGCTCTGTGTTAACCATGGGGTCATTCTTCTTCTTGTGCTGCTCTAATGAAATGGTTGACATCTCAATCTATTACTTCAGAGGTTAACGGCTATGCAGAAAGTAATATAGCGGACCCTTGTGCCAAAGCAGAAACCCTATCACAATATTTCCTTTCTGATCCCCTCAGTTTTGACAACTGTTGTGGAAAAGAGAATAAAAAAAAAGAAAGGTTTTAGTATCTTGATTTCTCTCAATGAACCTAGGATTTTTCCAGTCAAGTGAATCCAGTTTTTTTTTTTCTTTTCCATTTTTATTGTTATCTTCATTTTTATAATAGAATCAGTGTGTGTAAGTTTGAATTATTTTGTAGACGTAAGTGAATAAAAATTCAATTACAGACTCTGAGAAAACCGGGGTTGTAAAAGCAGGACTCTCATAAAATAGGTGTCTGCTTATTAAACAGGATTAGCTCTGTCATACAAGGTTTGGGTGTAGCAAGCACAAGCAGAAAGCAAGCAATTTTGTCACCTTTAGAGAATGGCATCCTGTCCTATTCCGTATGGTGTCCTGTGCCAGCATAACATCACAGTTTCATTTAAAAGCTCCACAGTTAAAAATAAAAAAATGCCCCCCTCACCCCCTGCCCTGCCGTCCCCCCCATTGTGTAGAGACTGAACAAAATTGCAAAATATTTTAAACAGGAAAAGCTGCTGCTAGAGTGAAAAAAAAGAGGAAGGTTTTATTGCTAAATTAGGAAGTAGAAGTTTGTATGAAAGACCTTTTCCTCAGGAAAAGGTTGGTAGATGTGAGGCAAGGTGACCTGCTCTTGCAATACAGCAGCTCTTGCTCCCTCTGACACACAGCGCTCCCAGTAGCACCTTTTATCTGGGGGTGCATCATGGGCCTGGCACCCAAACAACAGGGGCAGAGAGTGATGGTCTGTAGCAGCGATGTATTTGGTGTTGGTGACAGCTAAGGACTATCAGCTCGCTTTATGCTCCTTTTGGTCTCCCCCTTCCTTTCTCGAGGACCAGGAGCAATGTACAGGAATCTGTACAATGTTTTGCAGTCAAGATGTGTTCTATGCAGATAACAATTCATTATGAATGTAGCAATGTGCATTCAAAAAGTTTTTCGGGAACGTTTTAGGGGTAAAGAACAATAGTATAAAATCATATAATTTCCCATTCTGCTTCTTTATCGTTTCAAAATGTGACTTAGAGTTATTAAAGCATGTTTCCCTAAATATTTATCATAAAGCCTATTGTTACAGTAGTTTGTCTCTGATTTTTTGAGGTGTGTGTGCATTAGTTTACTTGTTCATTCCAGAATGCATGCCAGGGTTTTTCTGTTGATGATTCCAGCTACTCAGTTTAATTAATTACAGTTTGCTCAAAAGCCACATGAAATAGCTGGTCTCCAACCCCAAAAAACTTAGGAAGAAAGAAAAAACCAAACATCCTTATGCTTGTGGCTTATATGGGCAAGATCCAGGAGTTCAGATAGCAAATGCTCAAAGACGTGTTTCTGTGGAAAAGGGGACTCGGGAAGGAATTGCTTAATCCTTTTCCATTCTTTCCTCTCAGAGGTGTGCAACAAAGGGACAAGGTCAACGCTTACATGTTGTAACAAGAGACACTTCACCTGGGTATGAGGGAGATTTTTTCACCAGGGGGTGGTCCCGCAGTGGAACAGCTTGTCTGAAGAGACTGCAGAGTCTCTGCTCCTGGGGATGTTCAGATGCTGAGCCTTGCCCAGCCCCGTGCTGAGCAGGGGGTTGGACTGGGGGTCTCCAAAGGCCCCTTCCAGCCTCCGCTGTTCTGGGATCTCTGTGTGGGTCTGTGTATCTTAGTTCCATAAGGGACTTCTTGTAGCTTAGATTTTTCAATACTGAGACACAAAAGCAGGAGATATGTTTTCTACGCACTAAGATAAGTAATTTCTCTATTAAAAAATGGGTGAATTTTAAATACGTGCTTTTAAACAGACTCAGTCCTGTCTGTGTTATGTATTTCAATTATTTTTAAGCATAATGATTTATCCTGTCTATTGTCATTCCCTTGACCTTGTTCTTTTAGGGATGGTTACAATCAGATTTACAATTTTCTGTCCTGTTTTCCTTCATATAGCAAGGACCAACGGTGTTAAACTGTGTTGAAACACTGCAAGTTTCAGTCATTTGGCTGGTGGGAATTAAGTGTGGTGTAGGGCTATGAAATTGGACTTTTCTTTGTGAATTGGTGATAGTTTTCTCCTCGTTTTCCAAATGTCCACATCTATGTACCAAGGTCTTCATGACAATCAGTTGCATTTTGGATGATGTTGTTGAAAATGAGGTGTCAGCATTCAGAGTGGTTGGTTCTTGTAGATGATGTCTTTTCCTTGATGACCTGCAAATAATTGTTGTGGTTATTATGTTTGCTAATAATTTTCAAATAATAGATCTGAGGCACATTTAACAAGTTTCACTGGTTGAAAAAGGCTTTTTCCTACATTATAATTATTTAATAAGCTAAGAAAAAAGACTGAAAAAAACCTGCTCTTTTGCAGATGTTACATCTCTTGTAATGTGAAATGTTATTCTAATGCTTTAGAAAGTGTTTATCTTTGGTCTAAGCAATTATCTGATTGGCACCACCTTTCTTTTTTCATCCCCCACTATCTTGTCTGGCTTCTTCAGTTTCCCCCCTCCTTTCTGGAGAACTGAATAGTAATTAAAAAGAAAAAGTCTTATTAAAGTACAGTTAGTTAAATATGTATGTTTTAACAATTATTTCTAATGGAAAACTCTACTTGTGATGGCTGCTGCTATTATATGTATTTTGAAATCATTCTAGATTTGGAAAATGCATCTTGTGTGGACAGACAAAACCTTTCCCTTCCAGAGGTAATTTCTGTCCTGACAGTGCTTGATTCAACATGCTTGGACTGTGTTCGAGGTGGAAGACTGGGGAATGGAGAAGCATATGTAGAGCCTGAAGAAAACAGTCAGTTATTAAAACAATTTAGCTTGCCATTAAATCTCTCAAATTTTGAATATAAATGGGTTTCTCTTCCCTTTGCCTCATCTGTCATTCTGTTACAGCAGAAGAGCTGGTGCTGGACAAAGCGGGGTGGCCTGGCAGCAAACACCCACCAGGAGCCGGGATCTGGGTTTTTGCTCTGGCTCTGCCAGTGAGGAGCTGTATCCTCTGTGCAGCTTCCAAACCTCCCAGTCTCGCTTACCGCTCTGTAAATGTCATCTAACTACATAGGAGGATGCTGAGAGGCTTAATTAGAATTAATTTCAGTCTTTCAAGTACTTTGTGTTTCTCAGATGAAACGTGCTGTGCAAGTGTGAAGGATAATTATTATGTTGCGTCTGTGTTTTTCTGATACATTATTACTATTCTTTTATTAACCATGTTTTGAAAAAAACCCCACGGTAGTTACTGGTTTTCAGGTTTGTTTGTATGGTTTAAAGTTGGTCCCTATGAGCACAGTAAGTAATTAAACTAATATTAGCATTGAGATGTGGGTTTTTTCATTTGAGAATGTTAATGGCTATTAGTAGATTGTCACAAAATGCCTGGCTATTTTGATACTTGGAGCACCTTGAATCACGCACTGAAGTGAGAGGGGTCGTGCTGCCTTTAGCCATGGTGAGGGAGCCGAGCAGGAACCGCCTGGCGATGGCTCCCAGGGCTGGTCAGGCTTATGGAGCAACCCTTCCCAACGCTGCCCCGGCAATCAGTGCCTGGTGCCTCCCTAACTGTCTGCCAGCCTTGTCAGGAGTTGGCCATCCTTATGCAACAGCCCACTGCCTCTTTCTCCATTTTTTTTCAACTGAAACACTGCAGTCTGGGGAAAGCCGAGATAGCGGGGGATGACACGTAGCACATGGAAGCATGCTGTCCTGTTGGATAGGAGGTAACGGTGGTGTTTCCAGATGGAATTGCTGCTACATGAGAAATAAAAATAACTGATTGCAGCCGAAACTCCGTGTCCCAAGGACATAATAATTCAGAAAGTGTTGAGTTATAAACTGAGCTTGTACTTTAATATGGATTTGAGCATGTGATTGGGCTTTTCTTGTAGCTGACCATTCAGGAGTCTTAAATAGAAAGGCAGTATTAACAAATAAGATCAGATCATTTTGGGATAATGAACTACTTTCAATAAGGTTATTGTTTTATAGGCAGGTCACACTCTTTTTGTCCTCACTTGCCATGTACTGTAGAGTGCAACCATACAATTATTCTGACACACAGGGCTCCTGTGTTTAATTGCAATGAGATAAATGTGTCTGGGCCTTCCAGTCAAGGCCACAGATGTGATGGAGCCAACTTCACTCTGCTGTTGGACGTACTGACTGGAAAACTGCTTTGGTGCCCCCCGATTCTGAATTAGGTTAGAGCATAAAAATAAATGGAGATGAAGGAGTTTATGCCATTCTTACACTCTACAGGTACAGCATGAAGGTGATTGTAGGTCACAGTGCTACCTGCACAAAACACACACCCAGATCATCCACCGAAGCTGTGCTTTTGTCCTGCTGTATAAACCCACTCTTGAGCAAAGTCCTTAAGAGTCTCACTGGCAGAGTTGTCCCCTGTCTCTGTCTGAAGTATTTAGTACCATTTGGTAGCCCTGACAGATGTAGGACAGGGTTGGCCCATGTCAGCTTTATGCAATAGACTTCTTTGCTAGCATAGACCAGATATTAACTTCAACGCTCCAAAGGTACGCACAAAGTGTTTCTTAAATGCTAATCCAGCCCTGATTCAGGTCCGTTAGGATGGGAACTCCAGGCTGGTAGTGAAGGGCCCTGTGCTGGCTGGCTGCTCTTTTGCAGGTGGGCATCGTGGCTTTGGCTTACCTGGTAACTTGTGTATTTGTAGGACAGGATGCGAAATAAAAGGGTGCACACGTTTTGTGAGGATCATTTGCTAAAAAATGTTATTTGACACACTGCTATTATCAGGAGGAGTGGTGTGGTACTGGAATATTCACAGAGCAGGGAACAGGCATGGATACATGTGATGACCCAGCAGTTCCTTGTTTCTCCCTGTGCCAGCCTGCGATGCCTACGTTAACACGCAGGATTTGAGATCTGGTCATGTCACAAACTGAACATTGGTTGTGCTGTAGTGTCCAATGACCACTGGGGCAGCTGGGGTCTGGTGGTTCTGGCACCATACTGGGTGGGCAGCAGTTTGCTGTCCAGCACATCTCCGATGCCCTCTGAGAAAGATCTGATGGTGGACGTGAATCTGGCTGAGCCCTTGACAAAGAGACAACCAGGTCTATGAAGAGAGTGACAGACTGGAAGGGAATGCAGATGGGTACTACACATTTACAAGTGTTTATTATTTAAAGTCTGTGACTGGGAAATATATAGAATGAAAGGGTCAGAGGAAGACAGTGTGCCTTGCTGGCTTTGCCTTTTAGATTTTAGGATCAAAAAGAAAGAAGGAGGAATATGTCACATTGCAGGTAATTAAGGATTCATCAGGAAATAAGGAACACTTGGGCCCTCTCATAGCTTTGAGGACAAAAGGTGAAGGGTATCTGGTATAATATCTTCCATATGTGGCATGCTAATTGGAGGACAGAAATGAGGTATTTGGAAAGCTGAATCTAAGCTCTTATAAATGAAAATTGCGTTTGCTTAATGAGTTTGCTGGTAGGCTCAGTGCTTTACACTTGGAAAATAAGAAAAGATTTTTGATTATATGTCTGTAAATTAGGGCTAGCCTACTTGTCAAGTTGGTCCTAAAAATTTAACAACCTGTAAGTGAAGAATTATGTCCTTTCTTTCCCTATAAATGTTTGGGATTTGAATGATGCTTCCTGAGCATTGCACTATCTTGTCATTACCAATGCCAAAGTGTTGCTGTAAATGTAGTCTAGGCTGTTGGCATTTTAGACTAAGTCTTTCCAGAGTTTTGAAAACCTCACATTGGGAATAGCATACAGAAGTCATTTTTTTCTCTCACCTTAGAAATGTGTGTGGCTTATTCTGATGAGGTATAGCTTGGTTTATGAGGACAAAAAGGCATCACCACCTCTTGGTAGTGATAGACATCCCCTGGCCCAGAAAAAATGGGTCTCTGTGTCCGGGTGAGTCGAGCTGGACACAACAACACTTCTGGGCAGTTGAGTCCTGCAGATTTACCAGTTGGTGTGGGATGGAGAGGACAGGATTTCTTTGGGAAGGGCTGTGAGGCGAGAACCGTCGGGAGCCGGAGTTGCGCGTTTTTCCCGCTAGATGGCAATTAAAACACATGGATAAATCCGCCTGGTAGCGCCCGCCAGCAGCTCTCCGCTCTCGTGGCTTTCTTCAAAGTGTTAAAAGCTGGGCTTTTGAGTAAAACGCTGGGATATCTGTATTTTCCTTGGAGTAGAGCATGCAATAATTTCCATATGACAAAGGAAATATTGTTAAAGCTGAACTGAATTTTGGATTGCACATTTGGATTCATACATGTCTTGGCAGTTGGGGAAAGGATGTATTTGGTTTCTGTGCTGTAGAACCCCCACCTCCTTGGGGAGGGGGAGTAGTAGAGTCAGCAGCAAGTAGGAGAGGTCTTGGCAGGGTGGCCTCCTGGAGATGCGCTGCCAGGAAGCCATGAGAGCCCTAATTAGGCAGGCAAGTAGAGCCCAATCCAAAGGCTGCTGAAGTTAATGGGAGTAGCTTGGGTTTGTGCATTTTTTCCTATTTCCAGGTAAATCTACCACATGAGTCTGTCCTCTTCAGCATTCTGCTTTATATGCATTACGTCACCCACTGCAATTGCTAGCGTACCAGCTATAAATGCATGTCTGTATTATGTGTAATGAAGATACAGCACTCACGTGCTCTGTATGAATAACTTACAGGAATACATGTGAGCTAATTGAATTGTTTTTCTATTATTTTCCTAATTAGAGTTTGAAACAATATAATTTTCTGACGTGTGTTGGAGAGTATAATTTCTTTTGAATGAAGGGGAGGGGCACCTTTTATCCTGACTTTTGTCTCAATATATTTCAGTTAAAGTTCTAATTAAATGCAGAATGTCACATGTTTGGGCTGCCCTAGCATACACCCAGGGACCTTAATAACAGCTGGTCCTGGATGCATAAAATGTCATAGCTAGCAGAATTCAGGCGAAAGCTGCTACAGAGCTAGCCCTGCTTCTCTGTTTCAAGTTGCTCCAGTACTGGCAACGCTCATCTCAGCGATAACTAATGTAAAACACTGGAACTGACGCTGTGCTCTATAATCAGAAAAAAATTCTCCATAGATTCAGTGGGAATCCTGCCTGGGTAAACCCACAGGTATTGTGTGCATTGTGAGATTGCATGCAAAGGAAGATCATCCCTATAAACTAACTTTATGTCTTGATTTAAAAAAAAATAATATAAAAATCTAAATAAAGATTAATGGAAATAGCTTCTCTGATTACACCACTACTTTATGCTTATTTGAGCAACTTTAAATAGATAAGGAAATATGAGTTTCAATCTGTGCCTGGTGCCCCAGAGTAAACTCCCCTTTGTTGCAGAAGTGCTGGCTATAACCACTGTAAAGCAGTAAAATGTCTGTCAGATATTCTTGCAGGATTCTGGTTTTGTCTGTCAAAGTTTATTCTCCGTGTTCACACAATGTTAGTGTAATTTTTATACTTATTTTAAAAGATACACTTAATCTTTTCGTTACAGAAGCACAGCATGTGAAAAATGGAACATTAGTGCTTTCAGGATTTTTGTATTTGTAAGTCAGGGTTGGATTCAGGTGGCCTTACACTGGGGTTTGTACACAGTTGAGACGCTTGTGACTGCCAGAGGACTCTGGTTTCCTAATGGCTGACAATGGCTGTTCCACATCGTACACGGAGAAAATTTTTCATGTTCTTCGGTTCAGTGGAGCTGCTGTTGCATCCCTGAAAGGCTCAGTTTACTCCTACAGGATGTTGTGCCGCAACTCCAAGGAAGTGAAGTAGTTCCCTGTTTACATGGCTGGGTTAGTGGTTGTGTAGCTGCTGAGCAGGACTCCAGGAACAAGATGATATGGTAAAAATTAAGGGTTCCTCTGGAATTAGGGCATATCCAGATGAAGTATCAGGGTTTTGTATCACAGTTTTGTACTAAGGTACCTACCTTCCTCCTAATGATACTGTGAAATCTTTCGCGACAGGTAATCCTTGGATCCCCACAGATTTATGTAAGTTAAAGTGGCCTGTTATTCAGAATGCTTGTATCTACTGCTTTGACTTACTTTAGTTGCATTAGAATGTGCACAGGACACAAAATACCTTATCTTTTCAATTTAATTATTGCAAAACCTTGAGTGTCAGGCTATTGGTAGAGTTGATCCGTGTCAAAAAGGAAGTGTAAAAAAAAGAAAACAAAACCAAGATGATGAGAGAGCAGTCCCTGAACATTGGCTGTCAGAATCCTGAGAGAAGTGCATGTTCAGTTACTGTACAGGACAACATGTTAACATTGTTCCGCTGGTGCTTCAGGATAAGTTTTATAGGATTTCTTGTAGTGTCTGAACTGATTTGAGAGCCTACAGAGCTGAAATATGCAGAATAAGTTAGTGCGAGACTTCTTTACCCTGAATGAGGTGCTATGACAGATCCTACAAATAAAACACGGGAGGTTTCATTTTGCTGGCAAGGGGAGATCTGAGCAGAGCAAAGGCCTTACAGAATGGTGCGATAACTGCCGGAGAATCCTTGGTCGGAGAGGACCAATGTGCTGATTCATGCTCTGGCACTCAGAGCGACCGTGCTGTTTGTTGGGAATCACTTCATTGTATCAGTGGAACTGAGGTGGAAAAAGTCTAGGAATTCATTCTGGCTCTTCATTAGACTCCGTGACTCCTGGCTGGATTTTACATTGCAGTATCTTTCTGCTGCCAGAGAAGGTTTGAAAGAACCGTGTGGCAACGTTCCCTGCCAGGAGTGAGCCTGATATTAGATTGCTGGTGGGCTTCCATCCCATCTCCTCAAAATACAGATGACCTTCAGTTCCCCTTTCTTTAGTAATTCCAGGCAAGTTAATGGTTGCTACTGGAGGTTAATTAAAAGGTGGAAGGATGCCCAGAGAATGGAAGGAATGTAGTCCTGGTGAATAAGTCATGGAACAGGAAATGTGAGGAGACCTGGGCTCCAGTACCAGCTCTTCTGCAGAGTTGGTATCTTTTGCTTTCTGTCTCTTTGCTTGTCTGTGAAATAAAGCTAAAAATTTTGCCTCTGCTTCGGAGTGTTTGACATTTGTGGATGAAAGGCTCTACATAACTGCTAAGCAAATATTATAAATTGCTTTTCATGTTGTTGGGGACCGTCTCACTTCAGATATAAGCTCTGAAAGTCCATCAAAAAAATCTTCACTGTTCAGGTGAAATTATTTTGGGAAGGAGTAGCAGGATTTCAGATCCAGCAAAGCTATAACACTATTACCGTAGTGTTTCAGTTCCTCAATCATTGTATGAAGAGAGGACTTGATTTTGAAAATTGCCAGGGGTTGCCAGACAGCAGAAAGAAACAAAAACATTATTACAATTAATGGAGGTAACATTATTAAAAATAATGGCAATATGATTGTACAACTAGTACTTGTGTATTTACCCTAAGTTGTGTCTCTTTTGCTGAGGGGAGGTAAGGGAAGGTGTAATAGCTCAGCAACTGGTTAGGAAGGTGCTTTTCTGAGAGTTTTGTCTGCTGAGGGAAGCAAAAGCCACATATAACCCCCAAGGTGTGAGGGGATGAGTTCCAGGCTGGTCTGCTGGGTTGCTGTGCTCCAGCAGCAGTTCTAGTGGATATCTGGTGCAGTTCTGCTGGGAAGGGGTTCCAACTCTGCTCAAATTTTATATATATATATATATATATATATATATATAAAATGAAGCTCTATTTTAGTAAGCTCATCTTCTGTTTATTTAGCCACAGAGATACAGGTTACTTTTGCTTGACAGTTGACAGTAAGCTGTTAGCTTAGCTGACATGGGTTATCCCATTGCAGGTTTGGGTTGTTTTATTGTTTAGTTTGTTTAGCTTTAAAATCTTTTATGCTCAAGTTACCTTAAGGAAAGCCTTAAGACAGCAAGTAAATAAATCCCAAATGGTATAAATAATGTGATATGTCCTCCAAATCCCAGATGGGAATGTGTCAGGAAGAAAGAGATCAGCCATGGGTGTTTGTATATGAGCATTCAAACATATAAAGTGTCTCTTTCTGGTCAACTTTGTTGTCTTCCAGGTAAAGGTTTTCTGGTTGGTATCCTGGAGCAGATAAAGGGCTGAGTGTGACCAGGAGAGTGGGCAGTTCTGTCACACCAGCCCTGTGGCTGCTGGTGTCAGGAGCAGGTTCACTTCTGACAGGGCACCAACCTGTTGAAGTTCCATCTGAGGGCCAGCATGAGACAAACATCCTTGAGAATGACTCTGTTAGATCCCTGTTGATCTCAGCCTGTAATGCTGATTTTCCTTTCCACACAAAGTCAGCCTGGATTTCTTAGGGCAGCTCAATTTAGTACTACTTCTTGGCATCCCTCACCTCCAACTTGAGAAGAGTAGGTCTCAGTGTTTAGATTTTGTTTTTTTAAAAAGCTTTTGAGACTTGTCTAGATTGAAAGGTGATAATAACTGAGTATTGCTAAGGCAATTTCCATTGTTTTAAATACTTATTTTCCTCTTTCATGGAAAATCCCTGGAAGTTCAGTTTGACTTTGAGTGAAGAAACACATTAAAAACTCAGTAGTTTAATAGTACATGCCATAAATAAATTAAAGCAGATATACCTCTGAATTTCTTACGCAAACATTGTGTGACAGTATATGAATTGGGTACTGTATATATCTTTGTGTACCTGTCTATGCAAGTACCTTTACAGTACCTGTCCCTGCAAGTAATCTTATCCATAGGCAGTATTTGCATATGCCAATTTGTTCGTGCACAGAAAGCATTCTTCACTGTCTGGAAACTTTGCCCAAATTGTACTCTCGCTTTTAATGCTTTCATTGAAGATTGTAGAGGAGTGAAAGGTAAAGAATTGCTCCAGGAATTCGTATTCAGAAAATGCATTAAGATACAGGCAAAACATGCGTTTTTGTGGATGTGTTAGGAGAAAAGAAGCTCTGGGCTGTGGCAGCCTGAAGGCCAGAAGCATGTGTATTCAGGAGGGCAACGCTGGGCTGCGGTGGAAGGTGCACATCAGGACAGCTGGAGAACGGAACCGCAGCCAGTGCCAGCAGCGTGAGGACAGGGGACAGATCTCAGCTAGTGGAGCTGTGCTGTTCCAGCATGTTCAGCGTGTCTGCACCTCCTTCAGTAACACCGCACTTGCCTTTGCTGGCTGCCATCTCCCTTCGCACGATAGCCTGCAGGCCAGTCCCCGACAGACGCACAGCCAGGCTGAACTGGGCTGTCAGCTCCAGAAAGCGTCAGCAAAAAGAGCAGATGACAGCAGTTGTGAACTTGCAGAAGGTGACCCAGGTGTCTTTCATGACTTCTGTCCTCATGAGATTTATCTGCCCTTATTTAAAAATCACTAATGATAAAATCCCAAAAGGGAGGGTGACAAAAAAAATCAGATGACTGGTGTTCTTGCAGTGGTGATGTATTGCCTGATCTACTTGTATAGATCATGTATGGCTCACGCCAGCGCGATGACTGATCTCAGTGGTAGAGGCAGGAAGGGTTAATGTCACCCTTTGGCAACGGTATGGTTCTTAAATCCCACATAAGGTCCATTTAGAGAGTTTCAGTGAGACTTCAGCAGTGCGTAAGACCTGCCAAGAGTTTTTGTGCTGGAGGAGTATGGGTTGGCAGGATCAGCCCTAACACGTTAAGTGCTGTTTATGATATTATTATTGCTTTGTGAATTCATTTCCCGTAGAGACAGGCTGGAGATGCAATGCTCAGATTCAAACTTCCTCTGTGCTCTGGGCTGTCAGCTCCATGGTTGAGATTTGGGCCCGTGTCAAACTCGTCATTATTAACAGCGCTACTCAGTATTGTGTTTACAGACTGTACGATAAGCTGCATGGAGAGTGCAAACAGTTGATTTTCGTGAAAAGGCTAGGAAGATGTTGTTTTCAAGAATAAAGGGAACATAATCACCCTTCGTAGGTAAGATATGTTATTTACGCTGTGGGGATTCATGTCAGTACACTTTAAGTAAGTTGCTTGGCTGAACTTGTTATCTTGCTGCCAAGAACGGAAGTGAGAGAGAAGAGCCAGTGAGAATTATTGGACTCTACACTCCAAACTTACATCATGTAAACATTTATAACATGACTTTTATTTTCAGCATTGACCATTCTGGTGGGGGCCTCTTTGTTGCTTTATCGCTGGCAGGCCATTTCTGCTGGCACTTTCTGGCTTATCTGTGAGGATGCAGCAGGCCAGCAGACCTGGGACCGCGCAGTCGGTGACACGTGCAGTGAAACTTGCAGTCGTGCCTCCCCCGGGTTCCCAGCCGCCCCCAGCTGCCTGGGTCTGAGCGCTGCCTCGTGCCCCGCTGCTGACGGGCGGTGACGGATGGTCCCTCCCTGCTTCCTCAGCGCACGGCGGGGGAATCGATAATCCTGCATGAGAGAGAAAGGGGCTGACTTTCCCATTTCTTCTTGCTCTCACGGCTATGAAAAAGGATATAAAATCCAAGTATGTTATTTTCTGTTGAAGAATAGCAGCAACAGCAATTTGCAGTGCACCTGGCAACGTTCACCTTGGGTCTTTCATTCCAGTCCAGCCTTCCTGCTGGTGTCGGTAGTGCTTTTCTCTGTCGTGGTATCAAAATAGGTTCTTCCCAAATCACTTCAGTTCCTGTTGAGAATGAAATGCATAATTCAGACAAGTTACTCGTTTCTTTCAGATGTGTGTTGTCGGTAAAAGAACACAGAACAATGCAGAGTGGTAGGGAAGAGGAGAATAATTCAGGTTTCTTCCTTGTGCAGTTTCCAGATTTCTGATGATGCTGGAAGTATCTGACCCAGTGCAGTTATGTGGGTGAACTCCTTAAGTTTTTCTTAGCATTTGTTGCAGTTCATCAGTTTGTACCATTTAAGCTGCAGCCACAGCTCAGTTTATATGCGAGTTTTGTTTGTTGTTGTTGTTTTTCAGAGCCCCTTAATGCTCCTCACTGACCCTTTTATAAGCTATAACTTTTGCTCACACTCCATAAGTCACGGAGTCTTTAGTAAAAGAGCCTATCAGGAAAAAAGATCTGGGATGCTTTCCAGGGAAAGGCATGTATAATAGAGAATTCTGGCAGTTTTTCATCTGGCACTAATTTATTATTTCAAGCTGGCTTGCTCTTTAGATTATAATAAACAGTATTTTACATCTAACAAATCACTTCTATTATCTCTGACCTTGACAATGGGTATCTAGTATGGGTTTAAAAGAAAAGGCTCTAACCAGAAATACAGTGGGTCACAAACTGATGTAATCATGGTTCTTCTTTAAGTTTCAGCATTCCCAGTGAAATGAAAGATATGTGGAAGAATAGGTTGTTTTAAGAAACATCTACTATCTCCAGCTATGCCATATATGCTAAGTTTTGGAGAGTACGGCCTTTATGTTTAGTCTAAAAGGGTTTGAATGATGTAATCACAGGAGAAGATACTGGGTTCAATGAAGTGAAGGCAGGGTAGGGTTTTGCTGGTCAGGAGGTGGCTGTTTGTGTACAAGGAAATACCAGCATGCTTAAACTGTGTTTAGATGAAAGTTGCATTCATTCTTACCTTCCTTATTATCTCGAAGAGAAAAGGATAGTTCTTCCTTCTGGTAAAAAGCCCTCATAGCCACCCAAAAGAGAGCTGTGACAGGAGGTTCTCTGTGCTGCTGGGACTTGCTGCCTTTCTCGTTTAAGAGGAGTGGTCTCCAGGGAGCTGCTTGTCAGGTCCCTGGGTGGGAGGAAGGGTGAGCAGGTAAAACACGCCTTGGTCACAGAGCAGCAGGAGCCGCTCGCTTCATGGCCCGAGCAACGGTTTGACTCTTCGACTCCTGCTCCTTCTAGTAAGTGCTTCCCTTGAGCACTTCAGATTTATCAAAACATAGTGCTGGCCACTAGGCAGAGGTTTTAAATCTTTTCGAGTTTACATCGTTTGCATTTTTAAGTTCTAAAGCAACTAGGGTAAATATAACACAGGTAGATGCTTTGCATCACTTACCGGCAGTCGCTACATGTGTGTGAGCACACACACACACAGGCACACACCGTGTGTTGGTTTACATGGTGATTTGGATTGTTGCTTTATTGGTAACAGAAAACTGTGAGCCCTTGCTAGTTATGACCATTCAAATGGTAAAGAAATGACTTCTTATTTGTGTAATACTATTAGTAAACCTGCTCCCAGGAATGCCAACCCACTGTTTCTCTTAATAGCCTGCACCTGACTTCAAAGCTTACTGAAATTAAGATTATTAGTTCTGCTCATGTTGTTATTATGCAGACACCTGTTCAATGATGGGCCTTGTACTCTTCTCTCTCCTTATTTTTTTTTCCCCTCCTTCCTTCCCTTCTCCATCTCTTAAGGTGAAACTTGGCTCTGTTGTGAAGTCCCGTCATTTCAAAAGTTAGGAGTTGCTAGCTCTGTTTCTGGTGTTTTTCTGCTGGTGTTTTTCTAGGGCATGAAGATGGGGAGCAGTTCCCAAAATAAATGGTGGATGTTTATTGCAGAATAGTAGGCAGCCCTTTCTATCATGTTAATGCTTTAGTGATTAGATTAGTTTGGTATTGCTTCTCTTTAGCATTTCCTTCCAACAACTTAAATGTGTGTGTGTGCACAGGTATTTAAAAAGTACATTTGCAAAGATGTTTTTGATACAAAACCTGAATGATATAAGGCGGTATCCTTGGTTTATTATTCTGGAGCATAAATAGAGCTTTCTAACAGTGTAAATTTAAGGTTGTCTTGATGTGCTATTATAAGATTTAAAAAAGACAATAGAAGAGGAGTTGTGACAGTTGGTAATAGCTTTCCAACTATTAACCATTTTCTACTTAACCTGTGTAGCAGAGGGGAACTAGCTGATCTTTTCCAGCTCTCATCACAGGGGCCCCAAAAGTTTTGCTTCAGCGACTCTGCAGCCAGGGATGTGTGTGCAACATTAGCACACTCAAAGAATTTAGAGAGCAATCAATCATGATTTTTTTTAATGGGGATGTTGGATAAATCCTGTGTGTCTCATTCATGCACACACTCCTTTGAAGCCAGGAGCTTGTACAAGCAGAAATTGGTTGAATGTACACAAAGTGTCATGTACATTTACAGTGCTAAATAGAGGAATTGGAATAATTGTAGAATGTGCAGACATCCAGTCATGTTGGGTAGCCCCAGTCTGGTCTTTGCAGCAAAGAAATTAGCTTTCTGTCTCAACTGTTGAGCTAAAGTTAGTCAAACACTTGTACTATGTGAATGCACGGCAAAAAATAGCTTTTTAAAGAAACAATTTAGCTAAAAATGTGCCAGATGTTCAGACTAAAATACCAGTTATCCAATTTTCTTGTGAAAAGTTAATCTCCTCTTACATTTAAGCCATGCTGTGTTATGTGAGGTTATACCGGAGTACAACGTAGAGGGATGGAGCATGCCATATTGCCAGCAATACAGTGGAATAGCTTGTATTTGAATGGAGAAATGTGTTTTCAGATTTGTTGCCAGGAAGATTTGCACATTTTATGTTTCATTGGGAAAGTCGACCAGATTTCACAAGCCGTGCTGTTGAAGAACAAATTAACATTGACTGGGGCCAATGCCATAATCTTTCCTCAAAGTACAACCTACATATTAATTAACATTTGTAAAGCACTTTGAGGTGCTAGATGAAAGGCAGCATAGAGTACAAAGTTGTTGCTATGATTAATTAGTTATCACATTGAACATGTGAAGTGCTATATTAGAGTGTTGCAGACTATTATTTATTAATTGTTGCTTTTGCCTGTGGCCTTCTTTGTTCCATCCTTTACCTACTGTGTTACTGTCCTTATTAATCACATTCTTTGGGCTGGAAGGGAATGCTCTGACCCGTGTGGCAAAGGCCATAGACTTCCATCAAGCCGTACCTGCAGGAAACCAGTATCTTCTGGTTAGGTACCAAGGCATCTGGCCTTGCTGTAACGGCTTCCACGTCCCTAACAACTTGGTTAATCACCCGCACTATTAAAAGTGCATGGCGTGTATTTCGCCTGTTGACAACTTCTACTCCTTTGTGTCCTGTTGTGCTTTTGTCTGTAGTCCTACTATAATAGCCAGTTAAAATTTAAGAAGCAAATTTTCCAATTTAGCAAGTGGGTCCCCATGTGAATGCAAGTGGTCATCAAGGGGGTAATAATCTACTCTGTGCGTGTGAGACTGGATCTCGTTGCTAAGAACAGGGAGCACATTCATTGAAATACGGCCCATTCCCATGACCCTTGGTCTCCACACTAGAAAACCTCTCAGTAGCTCAGTCCAGTGTGGTTTTTTGGCTTTTCAGGAAACTAGATTATGGATAGAAAAGCCCAGTCTATGCTCCCATTAGGCCTATAGCTTTTCTGAAATGCGCTTTGGCAGAAACGATTAAGGGTAAAGTTCCATTGGAAGAAAAAACGGCTGATTCAGTGCTGCAGAAACACCACCTCCACGTTGTCTGAGTGGGCTGGGGCTGGTGGTCAGAGGAGTCCGTGTGCCACTGTGGTCACTGTCGGCACTGGGGATGGGGTACGGGGGCTGAGCAGACCTGCCCTGTCTGGGCTCCCTTCAATCTCTGCCCCACCGAGGGTGGGGTCCCATTGCCTGCTCCATCCTTACTCCTTCCCAGCCACTCCTTGGCCCACCAAAGAGGCTTTACTGTCCCCCTGTACTGGGCACTGGTGAGGCCCCATCTTGAGTGCTGTGTCCAGTTCTGGGCCCCTCAGGACAGGAGGGATATTGAGGGGCTGAAGCGGGTCCAGAGAAGGGCAACGGAGCTGGTGAGGGGTCTGGAGCACAAGTCTTGTGAGGAGCGGCTGAGGGAGCTG
>JAOXNO010000063.1:35446193-35518593 GCA_028565335.1 Limnodromus scolopaceus
GGAGGGTGTAGCCAGGGGGGGTCGGTCTCTTCTCCCAAGGAACAGGCGATGGGACAAGAGGAAATGGCCTCAAGTTGAGCCAGGGGAGGTTTAGGATGGATATTGGGAATAATTTCTTCCCCGAAAGGGTTATCAAGCCTTGGAACAGGCTGCCCAGAGAAGTGGCTGCTTATTCTCTGTGTTCCTAGAAATGACCAGAACACGTTACGATGATGTCTCTCACATGTGCCAGGCAATTAATACACAACACTGCACTGAATATTTTAAAGCATTTTCTTTACAAGTAATTTTTTTTTGTTTGTTTGCAAATTACTGTGGCCTTTTTTGAATACATTGCTCTTCGGAGGTGAAAGCTACTTAGCTAACCCACAGGTTTTGGATGAGCTGTGCCCGTGCCTCGTGTGTATATAAATCAATGGCGATCTCTATAGAGAGCATCGCCAGAGAGAGAACGGGCGGGCGCCCGCGGGTACTGCTCCCCCTCACTGCCGGCGGGACTGCGTGCCCCCCCGGGCACCCTCCCCTGGGGTCCAGTCATCCTGCCTCTACACCAGGTGCTATAAATGCAGACAGAGAGGAGAGGAGAACAAACAATGCAGTGCTGAAAGATTAAACAATGGTATAATTAATTAGTTGCCATTGATGAATTTGATTATGCCTACAAACACCTTTAATTCCTTAAAAGCTGTTACACGGACAGATGTAAAGGCTCAACCTGTGGAAATGGAGAAAATTCTTGGATTGCCTCACCCTTGCCTATATCTTCAAAAGCTATTTCTAATCTTGCACAGGCTGTTAATGTGGAGATAGTAGCAGTTATGAAACCTGGGCTAGATTCCAGATATGTTGTATCAAAGTGTAGAATGAAAAGGAAATCAATAGTCACTCCTCACAGAAAGCTATGCCAGAATTGTCCAGCATGGTCTAGATTAATCAAAGCCATAACAGCTTTTTTTCATTAGTAGAACATTAACAAGTAAACAACATTCCTGTTTTGTTATTTAGTTATACTAACCTTTTTCAACAGCTAAGCCCAGTGATAAGTTTGGATTTTCTCTGTTTATAGAAAACTAGTACATCAGCAGATAATAGTACAGCTCAGTATTTATGGAGTGCTGGCTTTCTGGAAATGGAGGAAACTGGAAGTTATTACTAGAGGAGTTCATTAAAATGTAAACAGAAGTGAGGAGACCGCACTGACAATATTCATATATTTATTTATGTTTGCTATTGTCTGGTTGTACAACAATGTCCAGCTGCGGTGTGGAAGCGGGGGCTGTTTTGGCCGAAGCGTTTCTGCTGCCCCTGAAGGGAGGTGGGTGCCGTGGCGTGGAACCACCCCGGTTCAGGGAGACCTCGGTGTGGGGATGTGATGGAACATGGCATCTGCCTCGGTGGGACCTCTCTTCTGATCAGGATATATATCTGTGTTAGAATTAGAACTGCTCTGTTCTTGTGGTATCTGTTGTGATATTTGGAAGACATTATGACAATGGAGAGGCTGAACGATGTGTTTTATACATGACTGGGAAAGTTCCTATCAAGTTGAACACTTTCAGATTGCTTTGATTTAATTGACCAACAGCCGGAGTGTTCTGAGCACCAAACAGACAGGTATATTTTAGCTGATATGTAAGCCTAGCAATACATGCATTGGAACGGGACAAACTACTTGGAGAACAGTGGAGAAAAAAAAAAGAACAATACTTGTTCTACAGAGTTTATTATCTGGATAAGTGAGAACACTCTTCTGCATAATTAGATAGTGAGCCATATGCATTTTAGCTATTGTTTTTAATTAAAAAACTTAACTTCCTCTTTGGGTGGTGTTGCTGCTGTTCCTTTGGGAGGAAGGGTTGGGATGAGCAGAAGATGGCAGAACAGCACAGATAAGGGAGAGGAGGGAAGATAAGGCTGTCCTTGGCATAAGGGGGCAGCACGGAAGCCACAAGGCAAAGACTGGGAAGGGTGTGCAGCTGATGTGGCTGGTTTCAGAAGTTTCTGTGTTCTTCAACAGAACTGAAGCGTGAGATGCGATGTCTGGCAGTCTGTAGTAAAACACGTGTAAGATATCTCAAGATTACATTCTCTTAGGTAATGCAAATGCAAAACTTTCACCTCGCTTAACGTTAAAGTGGAGCTCCTCTCTGCTTTGAGAATTTCAGAAGTCCTGTGGTACTGTCCCTCCGTGGGAAGGCTTGCCTTGGTGGGAGCGACCGAGAGCTTTGTCCCCATCTGCTTGTGCTTCCTGGGACAGGCGCATCTTGCCCCAGGATTCCAGAGCTTGCAGCATTTCTTTGGTGTTCATTGTATACAGCTTTCAAAGTGCTTTTGGATGAAAAGTGCTATGCAAATATAAAAGATTAATAATTAAGATTGTGTTAATGTGTAGTAATTGTGCATAATGCTGTGCACCACAGGAATCCCTGTTTTGGGCTGTCTGACTGGTCTATCTTTTTTTTAAAGATACAGGTTAATTATGGGATTCATAACCATAACTGTGCAATTATAACAGGATAGGCCATCCTATTGCCATGCATAAAAAATATTTAATGAATCACAATGACTTTTGGCTTTTTAGCCTGTCATGAAAACTCAGCACAAATTTTGTGTTTCCTAAGTTTGTAGTTCCCATGGGTCACCACAAGTGAGAGGTCATTAGAATATGTTAAGGATGAATAACTAGAGAAATCCCAATTTTCTACTGGTGGTGTAAAAGAAGTAAGAGATGGGTTAAAGCAATACGTGAGCTATGCATTTTATCTTTGTTATATTCTGTAACACAGCTGATGTGAAGCCCTGAAGATGTTGTTATATTTACTTTGCACCCAGAGGCTCCACTGTGTTAAGGACGTAAAGGTCCACACTATCTCACAATGGGTCCTCTTAGACTCTTGGGCTGCTTGTGTGTGTGAGCCTGAGTGGGGCTGGGTCCTCAGCCTCTTCTCTGTCCCTTGGTTGAAGCGTTCTTGAATATTAGATAGAGAGCTCTGCTTTCACACTGGGAGTCATGACTGGCTCCCAGGTACTTTTCAGGTAAACTAAAGTGTATAAAAAGAATTAAAAGCACTCCTGTAAGTCAGTGTGGCTCAGGATGAAACTATGTTAGAAGTATTAGTATGTTGTTTTTATCCACATTAGGAACTGAAAAAGTGGGCCAAAAAACTGTAAAGGAGATCCTGAAGTTAACCAACTGAAGCCTTTGCTGAGTGATATTTCACTGAGAAGGCTCCGAAGGGTTCTACTGTTACAGTTACTTAGACTGAATGATTTTGAACTTACGTATGGATGAAGAATGAGATGAATGAATGAAATCATGCTTGCATCTGCCTAACTAATTTCATTTTGTAAAAGAGAACTACATGTTTTTATACACAGTTGTGAGGGAATAACTGAGCATTGCTGAAGAACCTGCTTAACCTGAGGGTGTGCTCATAGCTTGAGCAGGGTTTATGCAGATATCTTCAGATCTGGTTTAGGATCAAAGCAAACCCTGGTAACCCCAGCACATTCAGAGTGAAATGAGGGAGGGACAAGAGAATGTTGCCAAGAGAGAAAATCTGAATTCTGGCAATTCTGAATCTTAAATGTAGGTGGAAGATGGTAGATAAGAAGAAGGCGTGGTAGAAATCAAGTGAGTCCTCCTACTCCTGCAATGCAGTGGAAGAAATCATGTGTCATGTACTCTGGATGCCTGTGGTGCCAGAAAGAAAAGGGTGGGGTTAGCTCTTCCTCTTTATATCTGATTTTTCCTTTTTCAGCTTTCTTGCCTTTTATTTTGGCTGCTCTCTACAGCTTCCCCACTGCTGATCCCCAAATTCTCCTGAAGCTTCCCGTGTCTCACAGGCAAAAAAACACTGTTTCTGTTCCTGCCTCTCTTTTGGATCTCTACAAGAAATCAATTTTTGGCTTGGTCACAAAGCTAAACACTAATAATGATAATGATGGTAATTACATTAAATTACAGTTTTTCTTTATCAAATTGAAAACCACATGAATTGTTGCTGTTTTTCAGGTGAAATTTTCCTTTTGTTCCAAACATTTCAAACATTTTTTTTGTAAGCTTTTCTTATCCAGTTGCCCAGGAATTAAAGAAACTGCTCTGGATTACAGATGTTTTGTTCCCATTCTGCCTGAGATAATTGGAAGCAACACGTTCTAAGAGAGCATGCAGCTGGCCTCACTGGGACGTAGCCTGGGCTCCCTTGATTGCTCTCATTCTGTCCTTTGGTCACTGTTCCACTTTGCAGAATTCTTAAATACCCACTATTCAGCAGCTTCAAACTTTTAATCCGTCTTGTCAACAAGCAGGTAATGGAGTAATTGTCTCCTTGCTCCCTCATCCTTCACACATGCTGAATAAAAGTATTTCTTACAGAGTGAAATAGATCAACTTGAGAGTCTGCTCCATCCCTCCCTCCCTGCTCGATACACCCCTCACAATGCCCCAGGGCAAGGCACTTCCAGAAATGTTGGTTGAGATGCCATCAACCAAAGGCGGCCGGTCCCACACAACCTGTGTGAGTGTGCTGATAGCCCAGCTTTTGGTGATGGGGGGGGGTTGACTCTACCACTTCCTCAGGCAGTTTTGTGAATCTGCTCCCCCTCAGCCCCTGCTTATTCTCTCCAGATGAAACCAGTTGACCACTTAACAGTTTCGGGATGACTACAGCAGCATTTCCCAGTAAATTTACCCTCCTCCACTCTACTGCTGACTTTGCTCCTTTGTGGCATTCTTGTGTCTTTAGCATGTCTCTCCATTCTTTCTTCCTCCTCTTTATATTCCCTTTTCCTGGCTCTGTTCTTCCCCATTTATGTGCTCTTTTGAGTCGCCTGTCCACTCCTTCTTTCCAATGTGACTGCCCTTTTCTCTGAAGTTCCCACCTCTGTGGCCCAAGTCAGTAGGGCACACAGCTCTTCAGGGCTGGGCCATAATACCCGAGATCTCTCCAAATGAGTTGCCCTTAGTGAAAGGAAGCATTCTGCGTAGACGGCTTAGCGGTTACATTCACCTGGGAAGAGCATTTTCCTGTCATGACTGCGCTGGTTTGCATTTTGCTAACATCACACCTCCTGGCTCTGTGACGATAGCGTAGTATATATAGTACCCTCTGTGGGCTTCTACTGAGGCATTCTTAGACATTAGGATTCTGTGGGGAAGATGCAGCTTGACATCTGCTTCCTTCCATTGTCTTCTCCAGAGCGGTTCGTGGGGAATGCTGTCAAACAATTTCAGTACATTAGTAAGAACAAGCAGTGGCACCACATGGTTGTCTTCCCTTTCAACACTGGCTCTTCAGGCTGCCCAGACCTACCTCTGCTTCCAGCGTGTTACAGGGGAGAGTGATCCCGGTGCTGTCGAAGCAGCAGCTACGGACAAGCTCCCTCAAGTAACTCATTCTGAGGCTCAGCTTGAGCGAGGAAAGAGCTAACGCCTGAGTGTGAGCAGACTCTGGTGCCGCGCTGCTGCTGGTGGCTGTCGAAGGGCATGCTGGTGACGCTGCAGTGAGCAAAGGGTGCATATATTGGGCATAAAGTAGATTTAAAAGATGTGTTCCCTCTTCTCCATGCTCATTCCCTCCAGACACCGAGAGACGCGCCACTCTGTGTTTCAGTGTGTTTGGGTGCTGTGCTCAGGAACGAGGAGAATCTGAGTGCCCACTGGCAATACAAACTGGCATAAAAATGTTCTGAGACTTTTCAGTTCTTTTCTGAATTGTCTTTAAAATGTTGTTTTAAAATTGGTTCTAGGTTTGGGCTTTGGAGATCAAGGCTAAAACATTTCTATTTTAAGCTCACAGTTACTATGTGGTTTTGGAAAACAAAACAAAAGCAAATAATCTGTTTGAAAATGTTTTCCTTTAATGTGTGCCAGCAGTAAGGGATCAATACCAGGCTGCACCGAGCAAGGACAGTCAATATCTTGCTACTGATGCATAAGCTGATCTCGCGGTGACACCTTCCCATCTACAGCGCCTGTTGTAGACATTAAAGGTGAACAGCAGAGCTCAAGTCTGCTGGAGTTATTCTATCCATTTCATTAATTAACTCCTGTAGGCTGAGATTATTTTTCTTTTGTATTTGAACAGAGTCCAAAACAATAAGGGTCTATTTCATAGTAGGTACTATCAGAATACAAACACCAATGAATAGGATTAAGAGGGTTTTTGACTTTTGTAGCTTTCTAGGTACCCAACCCACCAATCTATTTTAAAGGAGATTACTAAGCTCAAGGTGAGAATTTTGGTGAATAATTCAGACTTCCTTTTTTCCCTTGGTGTTAAGCGTCCAGGCTTTCTCAATCTTACAGGTTTGAAAGTGTGAGTTTTACTAGGTAGCAGCATACCATTAGATTTAACCCATTTTATGCATTCTCCCTTCTCTATGGCATTGAAAAGATTGGAATCTTAAAACTAATGTATAAATGAGCACAACTTATGGGCAAAGGAGATTTGGGATGCACTTCTGTTCTGGCAAAAGTATGCCTGTCCTCTTGTCCCATACGCCATTGTAGATTTCTCTTAAACAGGTAAAAAAAAAAAATATAAGAGCAAAACACACAGAAGGAGCTTTAGACTTCATTTGCTGTTTCCCTTATTTGTTGCACAACTAAAATAATGACATGAACTTATTAAGCAGTTTGTGATTACGACAAACACTAGAAGGAGAGTGTTTATCTGCTTGTTTCCACAATGACATGTGAGTGCTGTGCAGCTGACTGCTCTGCTGTTAACAGCCACAACACTCCTCCTCCCTCACCCCCTTCAAGGCATTTACTGACTAAGGGAAATTTCTCTAGTTTAAGATTTCAACTTTTTTCCCAGTTCAAAAATCATAAATCTCCCTGAGCAAATCTATGACCAGTTAATAGTTTTTAATTCAATAGGAACAAAAAATACAGAAGTAACTTGTGTGACTTTTAGTGGCTACTGCTGTCCCTGAAGTTCTGCCTCAGCCCCTCTCCTGGGCTGCCCCTTCCCAGTGCCCTGCCTCTGCCAGCAGCCAGAAGGAGATGCTGAGGGAGGAGGGAAAATTGAGCAAATCCAGGTGTTACCCCCCAGATTCCCCACCTCCAGCTGTTGCCGGCTCCTTCCACCCTTCTCCCCGTGGGAGCCCTGGGGCAGGGTTCGTGCTGCAGTCCCTGCCCCTCACCGTCAGAACTCAGGCACCTGGCAATTCTGATAGATGTAAACTGAAAGCCAGAATTGGGCGATTTCACATATTAGTGACCCCAAATGAGACAAGTGTAATTTTAATGAGCCTGATCTGGTTAGCACCCATGGAATTACTCCTGGGATGTTTCTAGTACCCTGGTGTAATGGGATGACATCCAGGGGAGAGCCTGATGCGTGCAGGGGCTCCCCAGCGTGGTAAGGACACAGGTACCGGCGAGGTGCTCATCTCTCCTGTGCGTACGTGTTCTCATCATCAGTTCTACCACTGAAGGAAAGTGAAATGTAGCAATGCCCCACAAGCAAATGGAGGTGAATGCGTTTGGTTGTGATCAAGGTGAACAAATGTCAGGCAGAGTGTCTCTCCGAGCGGTGCTGGCAGCACACCTCGAGAGTCATCGTCTTCTGCCTTTTTCCCCTCCTTCTCTGTATTAGTTCCACTTGTCAGCGAAAGAAAATGGGGGTGGTGGTGCTGGGCCTTTCAGTAGATGCATCGTGGGCCATGCTGCGGTTGGAGGAGTCACCCCAGGTGTGTGAGGCTTCAGGGCAGGAGTTGCCGGTCACCCTGGGCAAAGGCTGCATCGGGGCGAGGGGAGCTCTTTGTAAGACCGTCCTTGTCACACGCGCTGTCCTGCAGCAGTCGGTGTGTATAGACCTGGGACACGCTGAGCCCAGAACCTGCACAGGAATGTGTCACGTCAGATAGGATCTCCTGTCGTGGCCGTGAGACCTGCCAGGGGAGCAGCGGGGGTGGCTCAGTCCCGTCCTGTACGAGGTACGTGGTGCCAGGGGAAGAGGGGAGGAGAAGCATCTTTCCATTTAAGCCAAGAAATTATTTCCTGGCTATCTGCATTTAATCGAAGATCAGCATCCCTTGAAATGGAAAAAAGCCTTTGTGCCAGGGAGATGGTGTCATATCTCCTGGCAGGTATCTAACCCTGCTGCTAGGTCCCTTGGTTTTTGTTTCAAATTATTAATGAAATCAGAGGGTATCCCGGGCCTATCCAGGGAGTGGCTTAGTTTCTGCAGCTGAAGAGCAATCACAAGACAATTTTCTAAAAACAATAGGAGATGAAAGAGGAAGTTTAAACCACTTCCCAGTTGAGAAAACACAATTCTGCTGATTCACATCTGTGCAGAATGATAGGTTTTTTCTCTTGCCCAGTCGTTCTCAGATTGCCAAGATTATATTAATATGAGAGTGCAATAGGACACTCCCAAATGTAAAGCCCAGTAATCAAACATGAATTCTTTAACTATAATTATCTCTTCAAATTTCATCTTAGGTTTCGGTTTTTAGCTTCCCTTTCTGCCATATTCTTTATACAAATACCCTGGTGTTATTCAAGGATGCTTGAGCAGAAAAAACACATTTACTGATGCACGGCAGATTCTGAAAGGGTGTATCAACACCAGCATGGATACCATTCATAGTTCAGAGACTGAGCCTGTGTGGGATGTGAATGTGTCACTGAAATAACTATTAGCTGGGTAAATTGAACACCGCCACTGTGGACAAACAGAGGGACGTTCTGGCCTGTATAAGTGAGCTCTTGAGTCCTTCACAAAAGCAACTGCTGGCCAACCTTTGCCCTTTTAACCTAAGGAGACACGTCACAAAAAGAGTCCAAGATATAATGAAAGCAGCACTTTCTGTACAAGATACACCCTTCATAAAAGGGGAACTTCAGACATTTTCATTGCCCAGTTTCATAATACTGAAGAAGATGAGAAAAAAATTTCAAATGCATCTGGCCTACATAAAAAGTCTGAGATGATACATAAGCTTTTTAGTAACATCAATTGAGCAGTTAGGATTCAATGTGTTCAGTTTGGAAGGAAATGCAGCCACCTACATTGTGATTCGGGTTCGCTGACATCCAGAGTGAAGCTGCTGTTTGCTGGGGGGACACTGCAGCTGGAGTGCAGCGGTCACTCAGCTCCTGCAGCCGCTGGTCCATCCCTGAGAGCCAGCTCGGAACAGAGACAGGAGCCATCTGTCCCCTTCCCTGGGGTGGCTAGGGGCTCACGGAGCCAAGAGGAGCAGCTCAGCTACCTCAGCGGCGCTGGCTGTCTCCAAGCAGGACGAAGTACCTCTTGGATTGCCTCTGAGTAACCAAGAGGCTCTCTTCTTGTACAGACACTCTCTTGGTCACCTCCCATGCCTTGTGCTCACATCTGAGTGGGAGTGAAGCCACTCTCCTGTAGCTGACAGAGCATAAGCTCATCACGAGGGCTGTTATTTTGTGCAGGTCTCACCAATAGAGTTGAGGATTAATGGCACAGTGCACTTTCTTGAGTCACGGGATAGTCCTTTGGCTTTCCCACAACCATTTTGTGTGGTGAGAATGGCCACAGACCTTGATCCTGTCCCTAGATGTGTCCTCTCCGTCTCGTGTGCCCACCAGCAGGACCAGGGTGTTTGGTGCTCTCGCAGCACAGGGCAGCCTGGGAAGGGTTTGTTCATCTATCTCTGTATTATTCTGAAAAAAACCCAGGTTTTATAGCTCACTTCTCTACTGTTTCTGTAGCCATTAACGTTTTGGTAGCCCCAGTGCAGTGTCTGATCTGCACCTTGGTTCATGTGCTGGCCATCTTCTCGGCTGCTAATTAGAGAGCATGCAGGCTGTGACCATTGGGATCTTCGTTTGCATCGGTGCAATCTGTGTATATGCCTCTGCTGTGTTTTTTTTTTTTTTTCTTTAAAGATGGTTGTGAATTAGTTGAAATGGGTTGAAAATTAAAACTTCTTCCTGTGAAAACTGGCTTTTTTTTTTTTTTTTTTAAATTTGAAGTTTTTCATCTCTCTTACGTTCTGTTTTCTTTTCCCATTATACCGTGACTGCAAAGATGTAGAATAAAAAGGGAGTAGGAGGGCTCAGAAATTAAGCAATGGGAAAGCTGAGAATACCAAAGTGATTACTTGGCTTTAAATATTTAAACTGTAAGTAATTCTATGGTAGCTTTAAGTAAAATAATGTATTTAAAATATTTAAATCAACTGATTTTTTTTGTAATTTTTTTGACAAGTTGTTACTAGTCTGTATATAGTATTTTAAAAGGATTATTAAAGATTGTTTTAACATAGCGCTAGTATCAAATTTGACACCTATTTGGATAGAATCATTGAACATCAGAACATCTCAGCAATTACTGAAAATCTACAGAAAGATGTGACTCGAATAGTCCTTTCTAAGAAACAGATATGGAAGCCATTGTATTGGTTTCCATGGGGACTAGCAACAAAATATTGGCAATGAACCTATTGGGGGAGTTTATGGGAAACACTTGATATAATGGACATGACTTCCTTTTTTTTTTAATAATTGTAAAAGCCAAGCATAAAAATACACATTTCATGAGTGAAAAATGAAAGAAACAGCTTGCATTTATTTTAAGTTACGTTATTTGACTCAAAAGAGTTCAACAGTCACTGCAGGAACTGCAGTTTGTAAAGCTGCTACTTTTTGCAGGCGTTTCTTAATCTAGCTGTCACAGCTAATATTAATGTGGAGGGTAAACATGAATCAGATTACGCAGCAGAGAATAAAAGTCTTTGCTAACTTGCAACATTTCATTCAGAAAGAATTTTTTTTTTGTTGTTGTTAATATTAATAGCAATTACAGTAAATCTCCAAGCTGTGTAATATTACAACCCTGGAACATTATACAGGCTTGTAAATTCTTATACCCAATGCTCAGAATGAAGGAGCAGTTGTGTGTGAGTTACTACTGTGCGCTCAGCACAAACTAGCTGGGTTTGAACGCTGCCAGACTCTACAGCGTTGTGACATAAATAGCGCCAAATTTAATGTACAGCTTTTACAAAACTAAGATTTGGGAATAGTTAATTCTCCAGGAGTTCTGTAGAAGTCGAAGGAGACAAAAAAATTTCTGGCAACTTTGATTGATCCTGACATAGAAATGATGTCATTAGCAGGAGTCCTGGGAGAGGGTCTGTCCCCTGCGCTCTGCTCTTCCTGAGATGGCTTTGCGGATACCGGAGGTGCAGAGCCAGGAAAACGCAGTTTAGAGCAACTCGAGTCCTCCTTTCACCTCAGAGTACGTGTCTCTGAGGGGATATACGTACATGTCACAGATGTTAATCAAGATTTTTACTGCGAAAGGCTATTTGCAGGACACTTTGAAGGTTTCCATTATGTGTGTAACTCTTCTGTGTCTCTGTGCTTCATCATCTGGGCATTATTCTTCCTTTCTTGACTGAATTCCCGCACCACGATGAGGCTGCTGCCGCCTGTGCTGTCCCTTGTTCTCCCCGGTATCCACCAGAGCTCACGGGTCCGGTGCCCTTTGGGTTGGAAGGTGGGAAATGTTCTAGTGACTCAGCTGCTCGCCAGGTTGCAGGAGTGAAAATTAGCAGTTGTTGGTCTCCTCAGGAGGTAGAAAACTCTGCAGCTTTTCCTGGGTGAGATGGATGTTCTGGGGGTGATGTTTTGCTGTTTCAGAGAGAGCGAGTTTTCATAACGATCTCATCTGATGCTAGAATTAGCTGACTAGCCCTAACCTAACTACTAATTTGTGGGGTGTTAGGGTAGAATATTTAATTTTATGAGAGTCTTTCAATGTGATATCCTGGAAATAATATCTGAAATGTATTGTATGTGTTATTGTTAGGGAAATTTTATGTTGTTGTAAAAGATTTTTTTGGGGTTGGTGTTTTGCTTTTTTTTTTTTTTTTCCCAACTAAATAGGAAGATATAACTTTGCCAGTGAAATTCTTTGGTTTAAAATAGGAATTTTATTTATTTTTATTAAAACTGCTTGGATGTATCTTGGGTCTCACAGAGGTCTGTCCTGACGGACAGATGTGGAGAGCAGGGTGAGGCCGGCATTGCCCGTGACACCCCTCGCCTGTGCTGGGACAGGCTGCTGCTCAGCGAGGGGCTCTGGCGCCCACAGGGACGTCAGAGTAATGGAGTTTCCTCAAACCAGCCCCAAAGTCTCTGGCTGGAGAGTGGCTTGGGGAGAGAGGTGCTCAGGAGGATCCCGGCTCAGCAGCAGAGGGGTCACAATTTCGTTAAGGAGCTGGTCCTGTGTGAGCAGTTGAACTGGAGTAACCTTAGCTCGCTCAGTGTTTATACAGCACCCGCACCCCGGAGACAGCTCTGAGTTGGACATCTACTTAGAATAGTGATATCCACACTCCAAGGCTTTGGACCTTATAACGAGGTTGTGTTCCTTGCCCAGCCAGCAAGACACAGTAGTGGATAATCTCTCCTATTGTGGCGTGGATTCCCCTGCCTGCTCCGGGCTCCTTGGCAGACGCGCTCCTGAGGCTGTGGCCGCCCAGCCGGGGTCCCTCAGCTGCGGGCAGGGGGACTCCTCGGTGGAAGGAAAGAGCCTCTCGCGGGAGGTGAGTCCAGCTTAGAGGAGGCTCAGTTGTCTGTAGATACGTCTCCTTCTTGTCATCGTTTTTTTAAAGGTCTCCATTTTAGAGTGGCTCTTTCTGTAGCGAAAGCAGAGATGGAAGATTTGAAAACTCTGGGCTTTAGTCCTAATGGTTTCCTGTTTGGACAAATCACTTGTCCTGTGTGCGTTTCATTTTGCTTTTTGGTTTTCTGCCTTGTTTTCTCATTTATAAGTAGCGCATCTTTGTTAAATCTTTATCTCAGAAATGTTCACTGTTCAAAGTGTGAAGTAATTTCAGTTTCTCAATTGAAAGATCCTATATAACCTTAAAGGATTATATTTAGCAGTTAATGAAGTTTACAGTTAGACAGGAAAACAACTTCATTTAAACTTTGGGATGTGCAGTTTCACATAGCTATTGTAAGCCCTACATTTAAAACAAGGGGAACTTCTTAGTTACTTTGCCATTGATATTATCTGAATCTGATCAAATCCCACATGGTGAGGGAGCTACGAACACCTATGCGTTCATGCTTTTCCTGGTTACTTCTTGGATTTCCAGGCTTCTGTGATCTGCAAACCGAAGCTGTAATTCTCCAAATAGAAGTGCTTTGTGTTCCCACGTGGTCTGGAAACTGTGTGAAACTGCAATGTTTCAACCTTTTTGCAAAGACCCTTGGTAAATACACTGGAAACCCCAGTAGAAGTTCTTGTGCTCTCTGTCTCCACCTCAGCTCTCCAACCCTCAGCTCAGGCACTCCGTCCTGCTGTCCTCGTCTGCACTCTGTCTGGGCCAACTTCCTGCTCCCTGCAAGGGCCCTTTTGCTCGCAGAAGGGCTGAGGGACAAAGCGTCACAGCCGTGAGCGAGGTCTGGTTTGCAGTGACGTTTGTATGGATCCTGGCACGTTGTGACAGCAGGTGACACCGCCTGGGCTCTGCAGACGTGTGTCCTGCGCCCTGCGGCTCCACGGCCATTTAACAAAGGTCACCGTGAGTCTGGCAGGGAGTTTGTTGTCATCCTTAGGTGACGTGCTGTCTCTCTGCGCACCAGCTCTCCAGAAAGCGTAGATTTCTCTTGATGGAGGTTCTCTGACTAGGGGGAAAAAGAATAAAAACGCCGAGCAGTGGCCGAGCCCTGGTTTCCAGGACTTTCCTGGTTTCCACTGACCTTCTGGTCTAGCCCAGGAGAGGGAGCTGTCTTTCCAGCCACCACAGCTGGCACGGGGCACTGGAGGAGGTTTTTTCACAGCTGATATCCCATGCCTTACTGATTATTCACATATGCTGTCCCCAAAGAAGAGTCATCTTGGGAGTGCAAAACCACCCTCTCAAAACATTGGTTACCTCTGTTCAGTGCAGTAAATATAATTACATGACATATTCTTGACAGGGGAGTATTTATTGTTAATGTACTTTACTATAGTTTAAGCACTGTTACGTATTGTTTGCTCTCTTCCCCCACTCTTCTGCCTTTCGCCTATTAAGGAATATTATCAGGATCTGAGTTTAGTTGTTTCTGTGCTGCAGTGGATGCTGCTGGTGTGGCCCTGGATGCTGGGCAGCGCGGCCGCAGGGTCTCTGTGACCTCCTGTGCCTGCGTCTCTCTGCCCGCCCCGGGGAGTGCCCGGGCGCAAGGTGGAAGGTGGGCGACACGAAGCGTGCCCACACCAGCCCTTCCCACCCAGGGAGCCGGGAAGTGGCTCCTGGAGCCTGGCTAAAGGCGTCTGTGCCCTCCTGCCCCAGCCTCCCGGCACAGCGTCTGCCGTGGGCACCCTCGCTGCAGCGTCTGGGCCGGGCTGACACAGCACAAAAAAATCCCCATTTGTTGAAATAAGTTAATGCGTTAGAGAGGAGCACAAAAGAAAGGAGATGGGCCGGAGTGTTTTATGGGCCCACAGGGGGAAGTGTGCAGGCAATTGTGCGGAACATCTGCCCGCGGGCTGTCCTGGGGAGTCACTGGTGCTGGTACCTCCCGCAGCCACATGTCCCCAAAAATGGGGAAGCGGGAGGCTGCCCGGGCACGTCGAGGCTCTCTGCCCCCATCGCTGGCCTTGGAACCCCAGTCTCTCCTGGGCCAGGAATGCCTGCCGAGCCCCCAGTCCATGGCTGGCTCCCTCTCTCCTCTCCTGCTCTCTCCATCCTCTCTCTCTCACACAAGTTTTAAGCTGTAGTTGTTCAGCAGGAAACTTTGAAAACCTGCCACATGTATAATAGAAAAGTTCAGACCCTAGAAAGAAAATGGAAAGAAAACTAAAGCACTGGGCTCCTTTGTGCCTGGGTCACTTGATGGGTTTGATTCATAGTAATCAGTTTTGATCTAACCTTGTGAGTTTGGATGCTTGAGGTTGGAGAAAATTTAGCCTGTGAAGAGTCTCTCTGAAGCGCTCTATTTGCTCTCTGCACAGAGCCCAGCATCTCTGAAGACATAAACAACTGAGTGCAGAGCAGATGGAATCATTTTTCTGTGTTAGTTATTTTAATACAAAGGAACATGGGGAAATTAATATGGAAAATAAAATATCAATTTACCACATATTTAACATGAACAGAACGTGAAAGCTCAAGAGAAAGGGGAAAAACTTTTTAAGGCTTTGAACATTTTTCATGTTTGTTTCACAATAGGCTGATGTTAGTAAACAAGTAAAACCAAAGGCAAGAGAAATTCTCCACATCCTGCTATCTAGCAAGAAACTTTGGTGCAATTTAACGAGGAGTAAGTAAACCCTGTGGGCTGGGCTGCAGGAGGGTGGTGTGTTGGCACAGAGCTGGTACCCTAACCTTCGGCTGTCTGCAGGGAGAGGGTAACATGGGGACCCGTCCCTGCTCTCCACCTCTTGAAACGGCCTGGCTTGGGACAGGGGTCAGCTCAAACATCCCACAGCACTGGAAAATGCTTAGTAATTCTCAAATAGCCCTCTTAAAAACTGTATCCATGAAGACTGGCCCTTTAAAGCTTAGTGGAGTTAATTGCAGCAAACAGTTTATTGAGCTAATTAGGCCACTTTTTCTGTTAATTATCCATGAAGATTGAGCATTTTGCTGAATTATTTATTTGGAATTATTTGATGAATAGGGCGTGCAAGCGTAGAGAGCTATCTGCCGCGGCTATTAGTGTAGAATTCACTGTTCACACTCTGTAATTAGCTCGATAAGCCATGTGGGTTTGTTTTGCTGCGATTGGACGTCTCCCAAATTTATAGTTTTCAAGGAAGCTGGGCATATACTGAAGTGAATACATTTGGCCTAAGCGATGACTCGAATCCCAGAGAGCAGGGCCCATCGGAATTGGGAAAGCAGAGCAGAGACACAGCCTGTGGCCTTTGGTGTGCGGCTGGTGACAGGGGTGGCCGCCGTCACGCCGGAGGTGCCGTCCTCCTGCCGACCGGAGCCCGGCCTCCCCTGGTCAGGGTTGTACTTTGCGGGAGTTGTATCTGGTGTGTCTGCTCCGTGAGGCCAGCAGGGTCACTGCTAATGCTTTGCTGCCTGAGGTTGGCGTTTGGTAGCTGTCCTTTGCTGCGGAGCGTTTTTCCAGGCGAGGGATGGCAACGGAGGCTGTTTGCGCCGAGCGTGGCTGTGGGAGCTGCTGCTGGAGCCCGGGGGTGCCGCGGGGGCTGCCGCCGGCCTCTCCTGCGGCCGGTTTGGTGTCAGAGGCAGGGTGGGTTTGCTGCCCCGTGCCCCGCGCAGCCCGTGGTGAGTGAGAGCCCCCCGCTCGGCTCGGCCGCGGGCACCAACCCAAACTCCCCCCGTTCCCCTGCCCCAGCGCAGATACAGGGATACTTTCCCAGTTATTCACAGTCACATAACTGGCCCTTTAAGTTAGGCAATAGGATTCCAGACACCAGTTATGGCAAAAACGCACGATGTTCATCTCCATTATCTCTGTTATTTAAGGCTTTCAGAAAACCACTAACCTTAACTCCTACACTCAAACAAGCACACACTAGCACACGGGGCTAAGCCAACTCTTTAACTCCCAGTCATTAAAGATGTCAAAACATTCTGATATATGATATAAACTCATTATGACTGGATTTTGTTTTTATTAATGTAAGGGTTAGGTTGTGAAGAACAGAAGACTTTTTTAAGCCTCTTACTCCTTAGAGACAATGTGATTTGGTGGTTTAACATTGTAATGTTTTAAAGGGCTTGTTAAGCCCTAATCAGAGCACATTAAGCGCTAACATTTTTAAAGTGCATAATAAGACCTAAACATTTTAATAGCATATTAACTTGTAACATAAACCAAACGCAGTCACAGTGTTGTCTTTTTTCCTGGTGTTTTTCCTATAACAGGTTCAAACAAGTAACCGATACTTTTAGCAACTATTAGAAAGTTGAGGTTTTTTGGTTGTCTTCCTGTTGAGAGAGAAAAAAAAAAAGAGAGGCCAGGAAATTTCTGAATAAGAAATTTTGTTTGCAGTGAAATTTTAAAATTAATGCATAAAACTTTGCTTCGAGAGTTCCTATTGCTGAATGCAGTGAGAGGAAAGGATTGTTTTCAGTGAAATGATGTTTTGTACAGGGAAAATGGTTTTGCTTGAGAAGTTTTTCTCAGCTCTGATAATTTTGGAGTCATCTGTGAATGAGAACTGTGGGATGGGCCCTTGCCAGTGATAAAGGTTCATGGAAAATCTGTGGAGGTTTTGTTTTGTGGTGGTTTTTTTGTTGTTGTTTTTGGTTTTGTTTTTTTTTTACTATAATCTCCTGCATTTGATTCCGGAAAAGAGGTACGAGTTCATTGGTACCATGGCCCAGCAATTTCCTTTGAGAGGTTAAAAAAAAGATAGAAGGAAGGTACGAGGTAGGCTGTGAGCGTCTCCTTAATTGGTTTGGAACCCACTGCTGAGTGATGGGGCGCACCCTGCCCCGGGGCACGGGGCACCTCCTCTGCGCTCCCAGCCTCTCCCAGCCGCCCCCCGGGCCTGGGGAGGCTGTGGCTCCCTCACCGCAGCTCAGATTCGATCCCCCTGCCTCGGCGGGGGCGGCAGGAGGAGGATGAGGGTGCCTTTGGGCAGCAGCTCGCACGATGAGTTTGGAGGGAGCTGGGAAGCTGACCCCGGGCTGCCCGTGCAGTACTGGACCCGTGGCGGCTGCAGCCTCCCGTGATGTGGAAACACAGCGGGGGATGTGGCCCATGAGCTGCTGTAGTCATGCAGTTACCTCCGCGTGACTGCCCTCTGTCACGTCCCGTTGTCTCCCTGGCTCGGTGGCCTGCAGGTGACGGTGGCCGTACGCGTGGAGGAGGATGAGCAGAGATGTAGGTGGCTGCTGCCGTCACCCCAGCGCGGTCAGTGCTCGGTGGGTCCCTGCTTGGGGTGTCCCTCGTGAGGACAGCCCGGAGCCTCCGCAGGGATTTGGCAAACGTGGGTCAGCTCTGCTGGAGGTGTGGGCAGGTAAAGAGAGCTCCATCTGGAGAAGTGGCAGATGGTTGCTCTTTAAGGAAAGCGCTCCCATCATTGCAGCTCTGACAGGGCCGGTTCCGGAGGGGGGCACTGTGTGGGGTGAAGATGGTGCTGGGGGGATGGCATGGCCCCCCGAAGTGTGCCCAGGGCTCTGCTCCTGCCCCAACCCCTGCGGGGAGTTTTCCCCACAGCTGGGGAAAAGCTGTGCAAGGCGAGAGGAGCGAGGGGCTCGTCTGCAAGGGACCACATCCAGGGGGAGTCCAGTGAGCAGGGAAACTAAGGGAGCCGCGTGGATCTCACCCCATGTCTGGGCACCGCTGCTCTCCTATGGGAATGCCTGCTTCTTTGTTTGTCTGTTTGTTTATTTATCCCATGTAGTAGTTGGAAGTAGTTAAAATAAAACATAAAACCCCATCCTTATTCTGGTATAAGAGTGACCACAGGGAGGAAGAAGTAATTCTAATACAACTACAGAGGTTTAACTCCACCAATGTAATTGTGCCGTGTAACTGGGAGAGTGTTCCTGTGGAGACAAGCTCCAGTCAGAGAGAGACAAAGTCTTAAAATGCTGTAGGCCTCACTCATAGTAATAATTCTCTGTAATCTCAGACTAATGATTCTTTATTTTTAGTAATTAACTCGAGTCAATAAAAGGAAAGGGCTTCATGTGTGCATGACTGTATTCTGGCACCAATGTGACTGATGTCCTGCAAAACGCGGCACATCTGGGGACGAGCCAGGGCTGAGGACGTGTGGCTGTACTGATGCTGTGGTAGCCCCTGGGTTGGGGGATGATGCAGAAGATGTTCTTCAGGTCTTTAGCTCTTTGGCAAACAGAAGATCAGAGAGGAAAAACAGTGCAGAAAGTCTACTCAGGGAGAGAGCTCCAGTTACATCTTCCTACATCTAGGAAGGTCTGGCTCTTCATTCTGTTTCTCCCCAAATCATTTCCTCAAACCTGTCAGTTTTGCCAGAAAAAAAAAAAAAAAAAAGGAAAAAGATAAAAAGATTCGATTCTTCGTTTGAGGCTCCCTTGTGAGATTTGAATACTGCAGTTCAGAGCACTCTGGCTGAGAACTACCAGCCTGGGGCGCCTTGCTGCGAGGCAGAGCTTTGGACGGATCAGTCCATGTATCTGTTCTGCTCCTGCCAGGGCAAGAGGAAGAGGAGGTGGCATGCTGTGAGGGACTCTGCTCTGCACTGTCTTTGTGGCAGAGGGTCACCTGTGTTAGGTGACCATAGGAAGGCACCAGGTAGGCAATTTGAGTCCCTAAGGATCAACACTGGCTGGTGGCTAAAGAGAGCTGCTGAAGCCCTGAGGAGGGACAGCATGCTGATCTCCTCAGTGCCACTTCTAAAATGTGATAAAATCTGCACTGCATGTTCATCCTTATTATTTGTCCCTTTGTGCTCTGAGGTAGTGTCAGTGTGGAGCAGTGGATATTATCTTCATGTCTCTGGACAGAAACCATGTCATTCTAGAGGTAGGAAGGGACCTGTGGAGGCCACCTTATACAAACTCTCTGCTCAAGCAGGGTCACCAAGGGTGGGTTTCCCAGGACCATGCCAGACATCTTTGGAATGTCTCCAGGGATGGAGGTTCCAGAACCTCTCTGGGCAGCCTCTTACCTTTTATGAAAAACATCTGAGCATACCCTGTCCTCCGCCAGCAGCTTTGTGCATGCTATATTGGTACACACGCAGCCACAGTTCTTCTCGTTGCTGTGACCTGGTGGCTAGAAGGTGGCACTCTTCATATCAGTGTTAACCAACAGCAGCATTACATTGCTGCTGCTTGGCTTTTTCCAGGTGAGCAGTTTTTCAAAGCTGAGGTGTGTTTTCAAACAAAGGTGTGTTTTTCCCAGTTACTTTTTTGTTTTTTAAGGAAAACATCTGACCTATGCTAGGATGGCATTTGTAGACTCAATTCTTGAGATCATTAAGTACTTGTAGATCATCTCTGTGTGGCTGTAGGCCTGCTTTGGTGACTTGCTCTATAGCCAAAACCTCAACGGACGAAGCACACAGATTCTAGGTTCTCTGGCATCTTAATTTAGCATGTTACACATGTGAACGCCGAGCAATTTACTGTACTTCATGGCTCCTGAGAAACTGCGTTTTCAGTTTAGAAGACAACTTGGGACAGACTATGCAAAGACTACAATCTATAGACTATGTGAAGTGTATTTTATTTTTTTTTCAAAGGTGGGAGATGTGTCTGCCTGGGATGGGGGAGACTCAGTTGTGAAGTATTTGTGAGTTCCTGGGAAAGAAGGCTTAAAAAGGGAGAGTGTGAAAGATTAGGAGAACCTGTTTGAGAACCCAGCTGCTTTCTGTGTGCTGTATGCCACACCGAGATCAACGTTGCTAAGCTGATGGAGTACCTGGAGCACTTTCAAAGTCCATAAAAGCCATGTAAGAAAATGCTTTAAGTGAGCTCGATAGGAACTGTGGAATACCATTGCACATGCTGCGTGTTCCTGGATTAACTGTACTCTTGAGGATGAGCCAACCTTACCTGCCCATAGCCCTCCTCATTTCAGTAGGAGTATTTGTGGATGCTGACTGCTCCGTCTGTGTTTTGACAGGTATTGCTGCTCTCTGTTGCGTAGTTGCCTGCAGGTCACAGGGACTGTTTTTGTAGAATGCAATGGATACGTCTACCTGAGAAGAAAGGCTCACACGCTCCTCTGCTTGTACACTGAGCTGATGGGACGCGAGTACAAACACATTAGCACAGTACTAAGCCCGAGCTAATATACCTGCCTCATTAGCAGGGCTTATCAACTGGGATTCAGCACCGTGCTGAAGTCTGTGGCTTCTAAAGTGCAGGTAACGTCTGGCCAGCAGGGAGAACCGGCAGAGAAGTCTCATGCCTGTTAACGTATGAAGATGTCTCCTGTGAATGAAACACCTTAGGAGACTGGCTTAGTGTTACTGGGATGATATTTGAGAGGCTTTTTTTTTTAAACTCTGATTATTTTATTTAAAATATGAGAATATGTTTTAAGGTATTTGATGAGCTTGACTGCAAGAACTGATGAAAAAGGAAAAACAAGCAGAGAGGAAAGACATAATAAAAGGTTGGCCAGATGTTTGTAAATTCTAAATTTTGAAAAGACCTATATAATTGTTTTGCATAAATATCTTCAGGAACCTAGTGGTTTTACCTAGCGTGGCACAGACCTGGAAACCTTCAGTGGTGGAAATGAAACCAGATTTGATTACTATTTAACAACGTGTATTTTTTCAATTTATTAGTATAGACAAAAATCACTCTTGGGTAGTTATTAAATTTGGCAAATGAGTCTAACTTTTGCAAGCATCATTTACAGAGATGAAAGCACGCGACCCAGGATAAAAAGTGAGGAGAGCGTGGCATGATACGAAATGCTGGGGCTTCCACAGAGTCACAGAATGGCCAGGGTTGGCAGGGACCTCTGGGGATGGAGTCCAGCCCCCTCCAGAGCAGGGTCACCTGGAGCAGGCTGGGCAGCATCGCGTCCACTACGTATACCCGTGTACACCCACTTAGAAGCACATTTCACACCAGGTTAAAGGTTGGAATCTCTTCCAGTGCACTTAAATATGTAAACCCTTTTGACAGAAAGAGTTGATGGGTAGAGATGGAAGCGCATCATAGCTCCTAATTTGTGGCAATAGGTTGCTGCTTTTATAAAATGTGGGGACTTTAGGTGAAGTGTCCTGCTTTTCAGGCAGTGTATAGAATTGCAACAGCTTCTAAATAGAGTGCAAGTTCTCTTTTTTTTCTTGGAACAAAAATGTTGATGTGAAATTGAAAACTCCTTTCAGATGCCTGCTGGGCTGGCAGGATGTCAAGTTGTTTGGCTTGACTGTCTCCCTCTTTCACTCCCTTCACATTGTTTACAGACAACATACTCAACTCCAACTGACTGTATTTAAATATCAACTAATTATGTGCAAGAGGATTAGGAAAAGGGCACCACACCAGTCTCCATGCCTTAGACTGGTCAGGAATAGACCTTGCCGCAGGCAAATCATAAAGTACTGTCCAAAGCAAAGTGCGTGGGACAGAGAGAGAGGGTAGGAAGAGACAAAAAGTGCTTTCAGCCAGTGCTTTCTGGCGTGAGATTAGAACCGAGACAGTGGGTGACTCCCAGCATTTGCCTCTGGTTGTATACGCTGATGTGGAAGGTCTTCTGGAAGCACCGTGTTTGCCAAACCCAAGTAGGGGGGGCGCTTCCCGGGGTGTGTTTTAGCTGGAGTACATCAGTGCTGTGCTGCCAGCCTGGGTCCGAGACTTAGTCCCTCCGGTATCCTCATAGGGCTTTGTTGATTTAGGTATCGAGCTGGTTTAAGCACAGATTTTGCTGTAGCGTGTGCCCAGATCTGCCTGTAACATGGGCTGGAACTTGTGCACCTTATGATGAGACTAAATCGTTCACGGACTGTCAGCCTTGCGATGCCCTCGCTGGGGTGTTGGACGACAGGCAGGTTCTTGTGCAGCTGGGCCACCTCTCTGGAGGGGAGTCCTAGAGCATCTCAGCCAAGGTGCTGTGAGATGTCATCTCAGACACGGGTGACTGGAATCGAAAGGACAGAGTGTGCATGGCTTCGGAGAGGGGGGTTCATGTCGAGGCCAAGCCTGGGTCAGTCAGCCGTGGAATGATGGGCTGTGGGAGCTCGTGGGACAGTCCCGGCCTCTTGCCAGTTACGAGTTATTGTGTCAATTTTGGTGGTGTGGCCACCGCAGGAGAGGCTAACCTGGCCAGAGATTTTGCTTTGCTATCAGCCAAAAAACTCCTGGTAGTTCCTGAAGGGTCCTGATATTCCTGAAGTGTCCTAATATTCCTGAAGTTTTAAAATACATAAAAGTTTCTCTCATTTACAGCATTCTCTTTCTTTTGGTTATATACCCTTTCTTGTCAAATCTGGTTGAAATAAGCAATGTGATACAAAAGGCAGGTAACTGGGAGTTTGACAGGCTTTTATCTGCTCTCATCTGTGGGATGTGGAGTTTTGCATGTACAAAGATGATCAGTGACCGAGTGTGACCTGGATTTTAAGGCTCTATACAGAAAACTTACTCAGTATTCTCCCAATTCATATCAGATTCTCCAATTGTTTAAAAAACCCCCACATTAAAAATCTATGTCCAGTAGTTCATCTGCTTAAAAAAAATATTATGTGATAAGGGAGGGCAAATAGAAGAGTTGGATCCTGTTATGACTAAGGACACTTTCTTTGGGAGCCTCATCTACCAAATGTGCTTATCTGTTCTCAGGAATTACAATGTGGTTAGTTTACAGTCTGTTATGCAAAGTTGCATGCAATGTGCTAATGATATTGGTAATTTAGTAACTATGTTCTGCGCTAATTAGTAAAGCTGAATGTCGTATTGCTCATCCTGGATCACTTTCAGTGCTGCTGCATATCTTTTCAGTGTGTTTTAGCTCTTGTCATTAAAGCATGTATGTACAAGCCAACATACCTTGTGAACTTTGGAAAGAAACTCAAAGCCCCCAGTGTTTTATTATGTCTGTCATATTAGGCAAGAAAACAATCTGGTGGTTTGATAAAGAGATTATTGTGGAAGGACAGCTTCTGTGGTTTAGGGAATGGAGCTGACTAGAATCCTTTTCCATCACCTGTGTTAAATGTAGGATAAAGGACGATGCTCTGCATTGGGAATAGAGCCGAAACAGAAAGTTTTGACATAGTGAATCTAATTATACCCCCACAATTAAATGTTTTGGTCAGAGGTAGCTGAAATTAAAGAGTTACACACTATAAGATCTCTGTCTTGGTTATTCCTGTTAAATATTTTTTTTTTCTGTCATCTGCAACAAATGTTTAAAAGTGAAGCATACCTGTCTTCTGGGGAGTGAGTGGGGAGGTGTGGCAAAGGGTTGGTATGACAGTAAGAAAAAGCTTGGAAGTGGTCTTACCTCAATATTAGATATACAAGCTAGTGTCAAATCTGTAACATGCTGGGCTCTCTCAAGATCACTGTGAAATGCAAATGTGTTAGCAGGTAAGCCTCTTTTGGGAGATGGATGGATGCTTCACTTAGAGCTACACAGAGACCGGTTGCCAGCTCCAACAGCTTGAATATTCATCCAGACTCCCCAGCCCTTTATAAAGTGCATGGGACAATCCAGTGTGAGGATTGACCAGCCCTCTGGGAGGAACCCTGGAAGCTGAGAGGAGACTCAAGTTGATGTTTCAGATTAACAAACCAAACTGGATCACACAGAGACTTTGAAACACTTAAAATATCTGGTGCCATATCTTCGCGTGGTGCCCACTGGACTGCAGTGCGCTGGCAGAGCCTTTCGGATCCATTTTGTGCGTAGGAAAAACACACCAATATCATTGGTTCTGAACAAGTTACCCGCACTCGGGTAGAAATTTGGAGGTTTTATTTGCTAATTCTGTAACAATGCCAGCTTCAGGGTTCAGAGGCAGTTAAAAAAATAAATGAAATATTCAAATTTAGTGGAGAGGAATAGAGAACTTTAAAATATCCTGTAGAAAGTAAACACCCTTGCTGTCATCTGCTAGACTACAGTCTTTCCTGTGATGATATAAACAAATAATATTTGTTTATAGTGCAGATACAGCGATAGCATATAGATAGGCTGATAGTGGAGATGAGATGACTGGAGATGCATTTTTCAATAGAAAATGTAAGGTGTTGATTTGATATATTAAAAAAAAAAAAGGATGCATCTAAACAGAAAGGGGACTTGGTCAGCACAGGCTGATGTGCTGCCTGGGAGCACTGACTGACAGGCTTGTCTGATTCTTCCATGTTTGTGGGGTAATCAGTTGTACGCATTTCTTGGACTATCTTTAATTTAGAAGATAACATTTTTTTTTTCTTTCTACATAACTTTATCTGTGTTGTTTGGCCTCTTCAATGAGGCTGCTCATTTCCATGATGTTAAAAGAAATCAGGTGTCTGTAAAGACAGAGATCTTAATTCTTTTATCTCCCATTACATTTATTGCTTTGAGTGGATAAAAACTGAAAGTAGTTCCTCCTTAAACAATCATTAATGCACATCTGCTGTGTTTCTTGACATTCACAGAACTGCTATAGTGATCGACAACTTCAGTGCTCTTGGGGTCAAATTCAATATCCAGTAGAGTCAAAGAAATGCATTTTGCATTTGACCATCTTTTCCCTGAGCATAAATGCAATAAAATTGTAAAAAAAAAAATTAAAAATTTAAACCCAGAGGTTTCCCCGGTATACGGGGAATTCGGTGTGAAACGGTGTCACACAAAATGACTGCTGCTGGTGTATGGCCCAAGGTTAAACAGTCATTTAATTTTATCTTGTATAATAGGTTACTAATAATAAGTTAATAATTGAAGAGAATCCTGTATTTCATAGCAAAAGGCTTCTATATTAAAAAAAGAAGAAACAAGTAGAAAAAAACTTCTGGGAAAGTTAGTACATCTTTTCCTTTGACCTGTGAGTACATGAAGCAATGAACTCTTGACTCCACATGTACAAAGTCTATGGAAGAGTGAAGAGCCCCGTCAGGAAAAGGCGATGATGAACAGAATGGTGCGATGGGGTTCGCTGTGTGGCTGAGCCCTGCCTCAGCGGGGACTTCGCCGAGGGAAGCTGGGCTGGCCTCTGGTGGAATCCATGGCCGTTTGTCAGGCAGTTTTCCCCTGCCCCCAAACTGGTGTAACTCAGCAATGTTTCACTCTATGGACAGGAGAGCAGGCAGCTTCCTTGGCGCCGGTGCTGCTTTTCACAGCAGCCTTCACAGTGAGTTTTCATGGTACGAAAATAGGAGTGAGACCATACTTGGCAGGCTCAAGCTCTGCCCCCAAAATAACAGGATCTAGCTGTAGTCTGGGGCACGAGGGCTGTGGGGTAATTCGGCTGAAGCACTTGGCATGCCTCTCTGCACAGCCCCCGACCTGCCCCCGGTGCCCAGCCCTACTGCCCTGCAGGGAGGTGGCAGGAGACACGGGTTACCCCTCACCCTCTCTCTGTGGCTCAGGGATGCTCAAGGGAGCTCCACATGCTTTCTCCTTGCTCCTACACTGTCTTTCCCATGACTGGAAGTGTTGGGACAGTCTATATTCTGTTGAAACCTTTGGCACCGGCTCTTCCTTTGTCCTCCTGCTCTGGCTGCCGCTGAGCAAGTCCTGCAGAGCACTCTGAAATGTGCAATGAGTGTATTTCCCTCTGTTTCCCTTGACAAATCTCGTTCCCCTGCTGCAGAACAGGCCTGTCTTGTGTTTGCCAATGGAGTCCTTCAAAGAGGGTAACCATCACGGGTTTCCCTGTTTTCAAAATGGATGAATAAATCTGGATTCTGCCAGATTCTAAATATCCAGAAGTGATTTTTCATATCAGAGTTGTTCCTGAGTTTGGGGCTTTTTTTTTTTTTTCTTTCTTCACACAAATATATCTGTTCCAGTAAAAATGTCATCAGATCCCGGGTGGGGTAAGGCAAGAGGAAGAGCTCCACCCAAGCTTAGTGGTTAGGACACTCATCCGAGATGTGGGAGATCCAGATTCAAGGCAGTGTTTTCCTGGTTCAGAGTGGGGACTTGAACCTGAGTCTCCCACAGATCAGTGAATGCTCTTGCTGCTGACTATTGAGCTGGGATGCAGGGCTTGGCCTCCCAGGATATTTCAGAGGTTTTGTTTTTATTTTGTATTGTGTTGAAGACAAATTTCAACCACTGAAATTACTTTGCATGAAATGGAATAGCTCTTTTCCAGCCAGTCCTAATTCCCTACATGGCGAACTCGGCCAGGGGTCAGAGAAGCAGACTTTTGCCACAGCTTTGGAAATTAACATCTGGAGGCAGAGCCATAATTGAACCATTGTATATCAGAATAATGCGCTTTGGACTGCGTGGATGGGTGTGCAAGGGAAGCAGCCAGCGCTTGCCTACCGCACATGGCCACCGCTCCGGCCAAGTGCCAAACGTTCATGGGCCGGAGGCTGCCCCTCTGCCACTTGTGTGTGGACAAATGGAAGAACTGGGGTAGTTTTTTTACACTGCAAGTAATATTAAGATACTATTTCTTGTGGCTTCCTGCCCCCAACCCCTCTCTCTACATTGATTTCATTCACAGAGTTGGAAACTCTCTGCAGTGCTTTGAGACACAGGCACACATGAATGGCCATGGCAGCGGCTTTGCTTCTTGTTTTCAGGGGAGCCACTGGATAGGGGAAGGAGCTGACTGAGAGGCTGGATGTGTGTGGAGGCTAAGAGTGAGCTCACTGAACAAATATAGATACGGCCACTTCTGGGAAAACTTGATCTTTGACTAAGTCTGTTTAATGTCTGACAATGTAGTTCATTCTTTAAAAAAAAAATAATAAAGTCCTGTTTCATCCTGGTGTATCCAGGCATTTTGGTATATCTAGGCAACTTGTCATCACTTCAGACAAGCTTTCTCACAACGTGTGGCTGCTGATGGCTTTTTGCACAGTGAAGGAAAATTCTACATTACCCTTACTGAAAAACAAACTTGCATGAGCCTGTAACTACACCTGGAGTATTTTCTAAGGAAAAATTTTCTGGTTTGGAACTAAGTTAGATTTTGCTGAGCTAACACTCCACCGTGTAATGGATGTGTTTTCAGTAGTTGGTTAGTAGTTAGTAAGAGAAACTGTTTTGGTTTCTGAAAAATTATAAGAGATTCCAGGTAAAGAGAAAAGAAATTATAACGTGATGAGAGACATTGAGAAAGCACGTAGAACTTTGTGTTTGTAAAGCTGAACTGTAGAAACTGAGTGACTACTTACGTAATAGCCCCAGACTCAGCTGGGGAATGGCAATCTGTGCCTCTTTATCTTGAAGATCTATCACTTTTAATGAAGGATAATAGCACTCACAACAGCCACATACATGCCTGGAAAAAGCCCACGTGTGGAGGTGCAAAAATTTGCCTTGCCTTGGGCAAATACACTTGAAAAATTGAATGCTGTGGTTATAGGTTGGTTTTGGCAGAATCACGAAGAAAAAAAACCACCAAACAATATAAATATCTTGTCAATTATAATGCCATATCTCTTTAACCCTTAGATTTGTTTTTACCTAATTTTTTTTTATTATGCACACCACAGTCATTTTCTGATTGATATATAGAAATCAGAGCAAATTTGTGTAACTAAACCCATCTCCTGGTACTGTTTAATTTTTGTGCTGCTGAGGTTGCCTGTGCTGGTGCCAGAGGTGGTCTATCAGCTGGGCTGTGCTGGGAGGTGGGCAGGGGTGGTGGAGGACGCGAGGCTGGATGCTGTGTGGGGAGCACACACCGAGCCTGGCGACAGCCGGAGCAGACAGCCTTGAGGAGAGAGAGGGACCGACAGACTTGTCAGCAGTGACCAACCTTGGGAGGCTCCAGGGAGAGGCACCTCCCAGACCGGTTCCTCACCACCCCGTGAGTGTGGTGCCACCTCCAGCGAGCATACCCATCTGATGGGATGCTCAGGCAGGAATGGAGAGGGGAGGTGATGGGGAGCGTGAGGCCGTGGCTTCACCTCAGATGGCCAGAGACTGACTCCCGAAACCTCCAACTGTGAGGTTTTGCGAGGCCATGCAGCTCTAGGTCATTTACTTCATCGCAGCCATTCACCCCGTCGAAAGGAGACGAGGCAGAGCTGGCTGCTCTGTGTGTTCAAGCTCTCCGTCCCTCAGCCCATGTGCAGGACGCAGCTCTGCAAGGCAGCCCCAGCGGCACCGTGGGGAGCGTGGCCACAGCACTGTGCTGTGGCCAAGTAGAGAGATCTTACTTGTTCTTAGTGTGCCTTGTCAGCAGAAACACCTGCCATTTTCTGTGGCTTCTTATTTCTTCTGCTAGAGGTATCTCTGGAAGGATCCATACCTTTCAGTAAGGAGTGCTCATCTGATAATCAGTGCAAGATACTGCCTGTGACACTGGCAGGGGAAGGGTGGCTGCATGCTTGGTTTTCTTTTTTTGCATATCTTTATTTAAGACAGCTCATAATTGATTATCTGTATCTAAAAAAGCTATTAGCTAATAATTTTTGCAGAGCAATGTGAGAACAAAACACAACATTTGTGAGTGTGTGGTTTCAGAGGGAAGAATTTCTTTTGTGTGCGCTGCTTCTATAAGCCAGACCAGTAGAAAGCTTTTCCACTCGAGCCTCTGTAAATACATTGTATTTAAGAAGGTTTTGTTTTTGTAAGATGGTTAATTATTTTTATTTAAAAAATACATAAACAATTTAGCTGGGTTATTTAAAATCCATTTGCTTTCGTTATAGTAGATATTTAGTTCCTTGCCATTTACAATGTATTTCTCAAAATTGTTTTCTCCTTTCTATCCCCTTGCCAGCTGGATCTTTATTCTACCATTGCTAGCTGCCTTTTTTTCTGCCAAAATCTGAAACATTTTTAAATTACATTAAAATGGTTTAAAATTAGAGTATATGAGTATAATTTGGAAAATGTGTTAGATTGACTCAGCCTAATGAGTCAGGCCTATTTTTTAGATACATTTGGTATATTGTAATATTTTATCTGACTGTTAATAACTCAATAAAGTAAAGAAAAGGGGGATGAAAACACAAAATGCTCTAGCAGAGCAGAAAAAAATCAGAATAGTGTAAGTGTGGGAACAATTAGGAGCTGATTCTGCATTATTCTGGCACCTAAATTCCCCTTTATTTTGCAAATTTTTTTCTAGATACAGCTTTACCTCAGTAACATTCTCCTTTCAAGCGAAAGAAACGTGTTTATTCGTTAGGATTTCAACTCAGAGTGGAGATTTCCATTCCTTAGCACACACCAAGGAGCTATGCTCATGCATTCAGAACTGTTTACAAAAATGGACTAATAAGAGAAAACAGCTTTATCATTGTGGTTTTCCTTGTGGTCAGCATCTGCACGAGAGGAGGAAGGGTACGGAGGAAGGGTAGGCAAACAGAGCCAGCCCTGCCCCCGTGGCTGGCTGCAAGGCCCCGGCTAACTGCCGGCTTTACGGGGGTAGCTGGAGGGTACCGCTGCATGCCGAAAAGGGGATTTGGTGCCGTATCAATAAATTATTCCAGGGAGGTGGGAAGAAAAGCAACGTACTGTGTTTGCTTGCAAGTTTAATCTGCTCTTGCAAGGCATGTCCTGCAAGAGACAATCCTGGGGATAAATCTTCCTGTGCCGCTCTCTTTCAGCAAGATTTACACCCCTGTAGCTGATGCAAGGCTTGTGTTCCAGCTGCCAAGCTGTGAACAGCCTCCCCAGTATTTTCCAGCACGGGCTTATGCACCGATTTGCCATTACTTGAGCTAACGTTACCAGATGCATATTGCTCTGGATAACCCACATCATGGCACGCGCCTGGGTAGCAAGGACCTTGGATCATACAGCTACTGCTCTGACCCCTCCTCAAAGGCTCCTTGGGTCGAAAGATGGAGAATTGGTGTAAGAGTCAGGATGAGACAATTCTGTGGCCCTTGCAGTGTGAACTGGACGTGCTCTCCCATGTGCTTCCCTCTTGCGCGCTGCCGTGGGCTTGCACCATCATTATAGAACTATTGATACGTGGGAAATGCCTGCTGTGGCAAAACACTACATGGCATTATAGATCTTTTGGATAAATAATTTGCAGTATTCTTTTACCCAAAGGGCCCTGTCTTGAGCTCTTTTACCTAGCTTAGATTCCCACTGGCATTGAAATAAGAATTGAGGCAACTGTGTTTGGAAGCTTTACAAAGAAAACATGTATCCAGTTTGCTCAACATGGGTGTCTGAAGAAATGTTAAAAGGTGTCCAAGATGCAAATGCTTGTTTATGAAACACTCGGGAGAATTTCACAATGACATACAAGAGCAACCTAATTTTCCATTTGAACCTGTGTACTTCAGATAGAGGCAGTGTGGATGTCCACACCTGCCCTGCCACCGCCGTCCCTCTGTGGGGCTGGGGGACAGCAGGGCCTGCAGCATGGCCACTGCCTTCTGCTGACCCCGGTGTGGATTCCTCCCCAGAGGGGTGTCTCTGGTGTTGGCTCCCTGTCAGTGCGGGTGACACCTCAGTACAACACATGGAACTCGGATTTAGCACCAAGGGTACCTGCAGGCTTCTCAAGGTGCCAAGAGGTGGCTTCCACTCTAACGATAACAGCTTCATCAGTGTGACTTCCTGCAAAGTGTCCAAAGAGGACATGATGGCTTTCTTGCTCTACCCTGACTTTTCCCCATTGCTGAGCCTAGGGTAATGACCAAGAGACTAGGAAGTGTCTGTCTGCAAAATTCATATGAATTCTTGTAGTTCTTTGCCAGTATCATGGTAGGAGAACCATTTCTTAGTTTGTCTCGGTTCTTTTTTAAGCTGTGAATCTAATTGCAAAACCATGATACTGCACTTCAGCGTGTATTGCAGAGTTTCCGGGATCACGTGTAGCTGCAAACTTTCACTTCGTGCCAGTGTACTGCGCTCCAGTGGGTGAACTTTCTAAACTCAATGTTCTGAAAGGGTGGAGGTATTTTGAAATAAAACCCCAGTGGATAAAAATAATCCTCTAGTATTTTACTCCCGGTTAACCTTTTGGTGAGAGATGGTGTAGAGTTGGGCAGTAAACCTGAAAGTTCAGTTATTCTCAGTGGGATACTCGTGGAATAGCTCCTCTTCTGTGTTAATGAATCAGAATCTGCCCCTGAGTAAATAATCTCTAAGTTCAACATCCGTGAACAGCGAACATACAGAAAAGAGCCATAAACACTACACAGCCATAGGTCGAGGCAAGTGGGCATTTTGTGGCTGTGCACTCCATAATTATTGAGCTGTAGCTGAAGTTCTGAGCTTGTGGGTGCAGCCGAGGCAGAAGCTCATGTATTCTTTTGACCGCCTAATTTTTTAGCTTTAGGCTGAGAAATAATCTCTTTCCCTGTCCTGTCTCCTCCTTCTGGCTCAGTCACTGTTCAATGGTTCAATGCAGAGTTGAACAGTGGATCCCAACAGCGCTGAGACAGCCCTTCCTCCAGTGCCTGTGGGACAGCAGGTATGTCCCTCAGGTCCAGAAGGGAATTCAGCCTCCCACTGCCATTTCGGGTGAACACTCTGCACACTGAGCTGCTGGTGAGGGTGGGGGATGAAGGCGAGAGTCTTGTAAGAGGAAGGTGTTCTGTGGGGACACTGCTCTGTCTGCAGGACGCCCAGGTTGTGTACTTGCTGGAGCAGTGCAGGAAGGTGCAGGCGGTTCCTGCACGGAGCTGGGTCTTGCCTGTGCCCGCACTGGGCATGTATGCGTGGGACATTCGGACCAAAAGCAGCTGGGACTTCAGTGCTTGTGGCCGTTTGAGTCTCCAGGCAGTGAGATCCATCAGACATATTGTTAGAGTAAGATCTGTGGATCCAGTAGAGAACTTCCTATCCCTAATAAAATGAAAACAATAAAACCATGTTAAATTCAGTCCTGATGCAGCTCCTAATTGAATAGATTTACCACCAACTTTCTGTACAAATGTATATCTCAGTGGCAAAACTGTGTGGACATCTGAGAAGTTGGTACAAATGGTGGCATTTAAGTTCTAGATCCCCTTGCAGGCAGAAGTCCAAACTCTCTTCTTTTTGACCTGATTGGTGTTTGCCAATGACAGTTTAAAGGATTGGTGGTGTTCCAGTATCTTTTGAAAATTTTTTTGTATTTTTAAAACTCTTATGTGAGATGTCAAAGACTCTCTTTGAGGGACGTTCTACCACATCACTGACTTGAGCAGGAGTTTACACCTGGATATAGTTTTGAAGGGCCAGATCCTGAGCTGTCATGTATTTGCAGGTAGATGTTGACCCCCCCCATTTCGTTAAGCTTGGTGATGCTTATCCAGTGAGCTGTGTGGGAACCCCCCAGGAATGAGTTTTCCCGGGAGCACTTCTGGCCTTTTGGATTCCAGTGAAGTCTGAAAATGTTAGAAGCAGAGCTGATCCTCTTGTCTTGGGAAGACTCAGGGTGTTGTTTTGGTAAGCTGGAGTAGGAGGTGAAGGTGAAAAAAGAATTACGAGGGTCATGGTGAAAAAGGAGTTCTGTAAAGGTGGGTGAGCCGAGGTGCTAGGTGCTGCCTCTGCTATTTGTATCATTTAACGTAAAATCTTCTGTTTGGTGGGGAAGGACAGGATCATGGAAGTGCTTTGCCGGGCTCCTGATTGCCTTAGCTGCCCTGGTGTTGGTACGACACCTGAGGCACGAGGGCAGCGTGACAGTTAAGATCAGCATTCACCAGCAGATAATACCAGTAAAGATTTTATTTCCTATTCTAATCAAATGTGGTATCGCTGATATCTGATGACAATTGCTGTCTTTTTAATAATCCCTGCTGTGGAAAGCCTTGACTACTCAGTTATAATTGCGTTCCTGGAATCATTTATTCCCTGCATAGAGATGCAGGACCATGTTTGCTCCAGTTAAGCCAAGACTGAGCTGTGCCCCGGGGAGCCAACCAGCTACTGGATCTTTATCAAACTGACACGGGTGGCCCTTGGCCCCGGCAGGGAGATCGAATACCCCTTACGGCAGCACCATGTTCTTTCAGCATCATGGAGCAAACTGGAGCATGTGATAGCTGGGCAGGGAGGTATGGAAACCCTGCAGCCCCCTGCCTCTGCCCCACCAGCGGTGGTAGCAAGACTGTGCTGAGGGTCCTGGGGAGCAGGGACATATTTGGACAGCTGCAGAGCAGCAGCAAGGGGGAGAAAAAGGGCTGTCTCCAGGCAAACATGTCCTGATTTATAACGGAACTATATTTATGTTAGTCGTGGCCACATTATTCAATGTAATTGGGGTCAAGAATTGAATGAGTCTAAAAAGAATGCAAAAAAATAGTTTCAAAATTCCTATTATAAATAAAGACCTGGTTTAGAGGTTTTGTGAGAACTCCAGAAGTTGAAAGGGTAGAAAAACCCCAGTGTATCCAAAAGACAATGCCAGAAAAACCACATGAAAATTCCTCTCAGTGGAGACTGACTGCTTTCAATTTATTTTTTTTTTTTTGGTGCTTGTCAGTGTCTCATGCTGCCCTCACTGTCATTTTATTTCATGCTATGTCTGTGCAAGCTGACCAGTTCAGTACTGGTGCATTGTGATACCAGTCAAGAGCAGGGACTTGTTTCCCTCCCCGTGCCCCAAGTCATTAGCAGTTGTCAGTCAAAGCAAGCCATGGCAGTGCCCTCCAGTCTTACCCTGCGTTTGTTAGATTTTCATCTGGGAAATGTATGTATTTCCCCACGGCTGCGTTTTGGAAGGCTGGCCCCGGGCTGAGGCACTGCGTTCTGCTCTCCTTTACATTTATGCGCTACCCGAGGGCAGCATTTCTCTGAAGAGTTCCTACTATTTGCCTAATTTTTTTGCATGTTGCTTCTTTGCTTATGCTCTGTCTGGTAGGATAATTCTGAGCCCATAGTGAAAGCTGTGCCTGGGCACGACTTTTGAGACATGAATTTTACTGTGTTTAGCTCTGTCTAAAAGGATGTTTCTTCCATCAATGAAAGCTCTCCTGACTATTGCTGCTTTTCATAGTTTTCAGGTGAATATGCAGTCTCCCGCCTTCCCCAAGGCATCTCTTTCCACCTACTCCTGTCTTCCATGGTACCAAGAAACATTGACAAATAGTTTTCTGCAATTGACTTTTTATGGCTGTGTTGCCGTAATTAAAAAAGTTGTCTTCATTTTGACAAAAAAAAATAATATCAGAATGTGGCTTGTAAGCGATAGTACTGCTGACATTTTCTATTACAGTTAACCTTTGCTCTTCAGTTAAAGCTGTATCTCAGACCGAAGCCAAGGGTCATAGATAAAACATCCCTAGGTTTTTTTCCACCTCTTAAACTGAGTTGCATCAGTGAACCATTAACTTAGTAGATTATTTACTGTTACCTTTATGGAAGAAATGCATACTGTACTTTTCCTGCATTGCTCAGGCGTGATTTATGTATGGCCTCCATTCTATAGGTTCCTCACCGAGGCAGGGCTTTCATACCCCAGCAAAGTAAATAGGCAGCTGAACCTTGCCTGAACAGTAGTCAAAACTTATAGTAATTAACCATACTTTTGTCCTTGTATCTTTTCTATTTAATGTATAGCACTAACAGTCCTGGTTTGCACTGGGGAAAAACTAATTACAGCGATGTTAGGCTCAGATAAGTGTTAGTCTGGAGTGAAACTGCAAAGGCCGGGGTTTGAGCTGTGCCCAGGCCCTACGGGGAGCCACAGCCAATTAATTATAGCTCTCCGCTCTGAGGAGAGGGTCCAGGCTGCCCCCAGCCCTAGTTAGAGCGATATTAGAAAAGAGACTACAGCATTGTAGGGCAACTAAGATGATTAAGGGATTAGAGCACCTCCCTTACGAGGAAAGGCTCAAAATGCTGGGGCTCTATAGCCTGGAGAAGACTGAGGGGAGACCTAATCTATCTTTACAAGTTCCTAAAGGGTGGGTTGAAGGATGATGGAGCAGGACTCTTTCCAGTGGTTTCCAGCGATAGGACAAGGGGCAACGGGCACAAGCTGGAACATGGGAAGTTCCACTCAAATATGAGGAAGAACTTCTTTACGGCGAGGGTGGCAGAGCCCTGGAACAGGCTGCCCAGGGAGAATGTGGAGTCCCCTTCTCTGGAGATTTTCAAGACCCGCCTGGATGCAGTCCTGAGTGATGTGATCTGGGCAACCCTGCTTTAGCAGGGGAGTTGGACTAGATGATCTCTAGAGGTCCCTTCCAACTCTGTCAAATCCGTGAATCCCGGGGGCTGTGTAGTCACGGCCAGCTTTGGGTTGCCATCGAGGCCTGCCGGAGCACAGCCTGTGTTGGCCTGCACCCTCTGCCCTCGCCATGGCTGTGTGGGGGCCGCGGGGACCGGGAGCACCAACTGCTGGGATAAAACAAACATCCAGGCTGAAAATGAGTGATTTCTTTCAAAAGAGGCAGCATGCGGAAGTGGGGAGGCCATGGGCTGACTAAATCTTCATCCTCCCATTGGGCAGCTCAGCAGGAAGAGATAACAGAGCAGGAGACATCCGCTGGTAGTGACCAGCTTTTCTGCTCTCTGACTAGCAAATGGAGCCTTCCTGGTGGGATGATTTTCTACTTCCTCCCAGTCTCACCAGCCTATCTTTGAGAGTCAGATCTTACAGTAATGTTGGGGAGGTGGACTTCCCTATTTCTTCTCCTGCATGCTCCTCTCTGCTGTTGCCAAATGTTATCTCCCCTCCCAGTGTGTTGGAGCTCCCCAAAGCGAAGGGAGTGGAGCGTGAGGAAACCAAGGGATTTGTCTGACTCAGCCTCGTTTGGCTTTTCAATCAATTGAGAAACAAATGTGATATCCCCCTCCACTCCCTATCAACTGTGCCTGTAGGTCAGGCATTGGAGCTGGATTTTCCAATGGTTGGGAAAGAGCTTAAGTCTTGAGAGAAGATTTGTAGGGAGGTGTGGAATAAAGGGATAAGTTCTCGATGTCTGTACAGTGGGAGCCGGGAGAGAGGTGATTCACTGGGCTCTGCTAGTGGCTTTCTACAGACGCCTTTTAAAGGAGGCCAGAGGTTCTAGGGACGGGCTAGTACAAGACAGCTATGGGTGCTTTTACGCTGTTTACATTAACTTCAGCTGATTTCTTGACAACGCAGGGCTTACTGCTGTTTTTATTCTGTATTGTGGGGAGTGATAGGCTTAATCTATTTTGACAAGAGAGTTTAGTTCTGCGTAGCGTTGCTGCTTCGCCGGTGGGGGTAGCTGGGTCTGACAGTGGTGTTAGGGGTGCAGGGCAGGAGCGTGGCTCTGTGGCTCCATAGCACGTGGTCTGACAGTGCTGCAGGGGCTCTGTGTGCTCTGAGCACCCCCAAAGGGCTCCAGTCCCCACTGCTTTCAGAAGGAGATTCCCTGCAGCAATGGACAAGTCTGTGACAGCACTGCCAGCTGCTGCCTCGCTACATCTAGCTTGCCAAAAGTGGCACAATTTCTGAGGGCAGAGGGGAAAGAGAGCACAAAGAGAGAAAATACCGGGATCTCACTGTTTTCCTCCCACACACAGCTGTGTTAAGCACATGGCTGCTGTGTGTTGTGCAGCCCTGTTCAGCTTGAGCCTGGGGTGTCCAACTGTGTCAGGGCCGCCACTGCTCTGCCTTTAAGCACCAGATTATACCACAGAGGCCAGAGGCTGGCAGCAAGCTAAACTTGGGCTTCCAGCACCCAAGAGTACACCACCCTTTTGGATGCAGGTCCAAGATTGCACATCTCTTGGCTGTGATGTTTTCTTGCCCTCTGGCCTTTGGCTAGATGGTGCTGCCCAGACCACTCAGCAGCTGAGCAGTGGCTCATGCCCTTACCCTTCCAAACGCCCCAGTACCCCTGGAGTGCTCAGGGTACACAGTACCCCCCTGCAGAGCCCATTTCTCCCACCTTGCTCTGTCAGGACATGGCTATGCACAGGTAGGACGTCCCTTCCCATATCCTGCAACTTGCGTCAGTGTTTCCAGCCCCTTGCCAGCAGCCCCCATCATCCCCACATACTTTGACAATCCCCGTCTGCCACCTCTGGCCCTGTCCAAATGCAGTGCAGCCCCAGGTGCTCCTTCTAGACAGTTAAGAAAGTTGAATGGGAGTTTATAATCTGAGGCTAACTCAGAGTACTGTGTACATTTCCTTTCCTCACCCACTTCAAAGTAGTATATATATATATCAGTATCTGCACTTGACTGTATGGGAGAAGACCTTGTGCTCTCAAACCCCAGTGCCCTTTTGGCCATCCTGGGTTGTGCATGGAGATGTTGCAGTAGGTGAGGCAGAGGAAGATGGCTGAGAAGGGAAAGAAAAGCTCTTTGAGTGTGTGAGACACACATTCAGTATAGCTTGTTCCCAGTCAAACTCAAAAGTCCAATTTGTTGAATGGATGTAACACCCTTCTCTTTTCTTTTTCCCAGCCTAGATACTCTTCACTCAATTTAAAGCAGCCCATATCAGTGAATCTTAATCTAGTTGGGTGCCATGGTAAATTATGTTACATGAATTTTAAGTAGCCTTAAAAGCACTCACTGAATCAGCTTTAAACTCATTTTAATTAGGCCAGTGTATCTTTGTGAGCGGTGGATGCCTCTTGGTCCCAGCTGTGCCATGGTTCCATGCCACAGCCCCGACCTTGCTCTCGCCCTGCCTTGTCCCTTTGTGTCAGCTCCTGTGCCCTGTGAGCGCAGCACGGGCTGTGGGAAGGTCGTGGAGGAAACAGCACAGTCCTATCCTTCATGCTCACAGTGTTGTTCCATAATCAGTGTCAAGATAATGATCTGCTAGTGTTTTTCCAAGGGAATGAAGCTATAATTTTCCTCTGCATGACTTTAGCTCTGAAGAGGAGTTTGTTTTGCCCCTTATTACAATAGACGATTGCAGCATTGAGCAAGATGATGAAAACTCTGAGGTTAGGTAAGGTCAGGAAGAGAAAGCCTATGTGGTCTTAAGTGTGCTTAACAGGTGAATTTTAAGTACCTTTTTCCTTCTCTGGAAGAAACAAAGAATTAAATTCTGCTTTTCCCATTATTTCCATTATTGTTTTATATTTTCTTCTATTCTGTGCATGAGTGCGTGCATTATTTTTAGCTGCTGGTTGCTCTCTCTTGTAAGCATACAATGGCATAAAAACTCTTCAGCTGCAGGACAGGAGTGAGAGATGCAACGCAAGTAACATCTGCATTGCTAGCTCTGTTTGTGGTGGCAGTGTCCTCTGATGGCCCAGATCCCTGGGGTGCTGTCTAAGGAGTCCTTGAGGCTCCAGGATATCTCCTGGGAGAGAGACAAATTAGTCTTTGGGCCGTTCTTCCTGGCCAGGATACGTGGAGTGGCCTAGATTATTTTCAGTGGTTCTGAGCTTTCCTCCTCTGCTGCAATGTCTGTAGGTTTTCCTCTGTGAAAACTTCATCATTTCTAAGCTCGCCATTTCTCTCAGTCACTCTCTGTCTGTCTTTAAAAATAGTTTCACTTGCGCATTGCTCAATCAATGCTATTCTTATATTCTTATATTCTTCTATTTTGGGGGCTGGAATTTTAGACCTGTGAGATGTCTGTGAGTAGTGGCCATTGCTGAGAACCAGTGAGCTCCAGTATCCTCGGAACTGGGGAGCGACTGGGGAGACTCCTGCTGTTTGTTCTTGCAATCGGCTGGCTCTGGCGTGGGCCGGGAGCTGGCTCAGGTCGGGTGTTAAGGGCTGAGCTTCAGCATCAGAGCCCTGCCAAATCGCCTCAAAATGCTGCCCTGGGTTTTTCAGTGTGTAGGTATGTTTTTCTATTAGCTTCCATTTTTCCTTGGCGTGGGACTGGGGATCTGGCAGAGGGTGAGCGTGAGGAGGATGGAGGAAGGCTCAGGCTGACGGAAAAGTGCTTCACGTGTGTGTGTGGTGCCCAGGGAGCAGGCAGCAGGGACGTGGGTGAAGTGCATGCACTTGTCTGCGTGGTGCTGGTGCTCCTCGCCACAGGGCCCATGGCCTTTAAAGTGTAAAATGGTTAATAATGTTTTCTATGTTATTTTGGTATAAATAAGGAAGCGCAGCGTGTAGCCATCTTTACAGTCAGCCGTTTTCAGTTCCCCTTTTTCTCTGATCCGCCCTCGGACACAAGAACCCCTGTGTGCCCATGCAGCTCAGGAGCAGTCCATGGTCACTTCAGAAATCATATGAGTCATTTAGTTGACCAGATTTTACTGGAAGACACTGTTCTGATTTCAGTAACAGAAACACACAAACAATGGAAACCATGCGGATTTGAAATGTTCGCTTTTTAATTTGATTAGCAGCAGGATCCATTTTTTGCTGTTACTTTCACACAATACTTTCAAGTAATTCTTTGCAGTTCCTTAATTTTAACATTTCACTGCAAATTTGTTGCTATAGCTGTGATATGATTACAGTTGAAATCAGCATGCTAGACAATGGTAGGATTACATTAATTACAGTAGAGAAAATCCTGACTGTAGACGCTGTGATGAAGGGTGGGGTGGGAAATAGTGCTGGAAGATAAGCTGCACCACGGCTGGTGCAGCAAGACAACGGCTGGGTTCCAGAGCAGTTGAAAATAATGGCTAGGAAAGACGTGTTTGGGGATTGAATCCCGCTCGCTGCTTGGGTGCTTTTAGAGCTAGTGCCATAGGCCCTGGCGTGTGGAATGCCTCTGCACAGAATCGGTGGTGCCCCATCTCGGTGAGATCCGCACAGCAGCACTTATCCCATACTGCTGGTACTGGAGAGGAACAGGCCAATGACCCTTCCTGTAGTCAAAGGTCCCGGGCAGGAGAAGGGGAAGTGAGCTCACGAAAAGTGATCATGGCTTGAATTCAGTGAATTCAGCTGCATTAGCATAATGCTTCCTTTGAGGGAAAGTGTGTAACATCTTTGCAATGCGTTGGACTTTCCAGTGGCATCCTGTTGCAGAAGATGAGATTACTGCCTACCTCCTAGCAGCATTCCTGTGCTGCTAATTGCATGACTCCTGCTCATTTAGTAGAGGGACAGAGATTTAAGCTGAAAATCAGGGATTCAAACCCAGTGAATAAACCATCTGGTCTTTTCTGGGGAGACTGCATGAGTAATCAATGATGCTAATCATGTGAACAGATGCCGAAGGATTAGATTTTTTTGCTCTGGCAGTGTAAAGATTCCTTATTATCATGGCAAAGTGGTTTTATATTGCCTTTATCAGCTCTTGGAACGATATGAGTCGTTCTGCCCATCCGTGGTGAGTGTACCTATCTGTGGGGGCTGTCTCAGTATCCTGCCTGCTGAACATCCCCTTGACTTACGCTTGTTAAAGCATGTGCAAGGTCGTTGTGATGTTTCTCACCTTCTGGTAATTCTGGGCTAACTTTACAAGAGTTGAACTGAATTCAGTCCTGGCCATATTCCTCTCTGTACGTGTTGTAATAATCTCTTCCTCCTCCCTTTGCCGCTGTCTCTCCTGGCAGTCTGTGTCCGCTGCTCTAGAGCCCAGTGATTGCAGTTTCACAGCAGCAAACTGAGAAAATATGGCAAAGCTCAGAAGGGAGAAACCAGGTTTATTTGATGGGTTTCCAACATGAATATATTTAAGACCAAATATAGTTATGAAAACCCATGCTATTGGCAGGACAATCCATGCAGAAGATACTCTTGTCACCAAAATAATTTGCCAGGTTCTGGTCATTTTTGGTAACAAACCCAGATCTATCAGCTGCTGACTAAACGGACAATAATCAACAAATAGCACAAGGGCCAAACGTGGCTGTGTGGTGTCTTTCACAAGGATGGAAGGTACAGTTTTTCTTAAAAATGTTTTAATTTTGTTTTTAATACTTTACATGCATATTTTCTGTCCATCTGGGTCCAGAAATTTCTCTTAAGAGGTTGGAATGAATGAAGCACCTGAAAAAGGTGCTTGTACTTTTGCAGGGTCTTAATATTCTCAGAGGAGTAGCCACTGATAAGCAGGACCTAAACAGGTGAAGTACAGACCATTGTGTAAAGCTGCACCGTTTGTGTTTCCATTGATTACGCAGCCCATTCAGATCGTTAGAAGATGGGTGTTCATTAGCGATTGATGTCTGAAGTCATTAGCGATCGCTGTCTGAAGTCACAGCCACAGTAGCCCGAACTCCAGATGCCAGAAGTCAAACCACAGCCAGAGCTGAGAACAGAAAGTACAATACATAGAGAGGGATTTTGAAATGCTGTTTTAGTGAACTTTTCGTAGCAGTGAAAATGATGTAACCATTTAAGGAGTTTGAGGTACAGTATGTCAGTTGCTGAAATGCTTAAAAATAAACGGCAGCACCCTCCTTGCTCAGGCTGGGAAGTGGGGGCGCGGGGCCATGCGGAGCCGTGGCCGGGGGCGCGCAGCAGCCTCCAGGGGCTGGGGAGTGTGTCCCAGGGGTCCGAGGCCCGGCGCTGGTGTTAATCAGCGAGGCTGCTGCTTTCTGAGCAGCCTTATGTCTTGTATAATAGTTGCAGCCTGGTGTCATTTTTCTGCTTTTTCTCAGCTGGGAGGGCAGGCAGAAGTGGCTGTTTCGCTCGCTAGGTGACAGTTTTCCTTACTGCGCGCTGGGAGAGACGAGTTACCAGAAGTGCCCTACGGAGAGAACAGTGCTTGTTGCTGGGAAGTTACACGATCAAGTGTCCGAGCCCAAAACCACAATGTACTATTTGCTTTAGACAGTCATGCGATAACGCGTTTCTTTCTTTTAAAAATAAAACAAGGATGCAGAAAATAAATGTTAGAACAGAAGGAGGGCTCTGACTTTCCACATAGCTAAGCCAGCAGGGTGGCAGCCCTCGGAGCAGAGCAAAATTATAATTCAGGGAGTGATTTCTTTTTGCCCAGATTTAAAGAAATCATCACATCATTTCCCTACCTTTTTAAAATAAATGTTTAAATGGACTCTGAGTGTCACGTTGGATGCTGGCCTGTGACTAGGGAGCAGCTATGCAGAACTCTCTCTGCTTGGCCCCCATCTCCTGTTCACGCCTGACTTGGGGTTGGGTTGGGAGCGGAGCTGCCCGTGGGCACGATCTGCCATTTCCACAGGACAGGGGCACCGGGGCCAGCGTGACCAGGTGAAGTTGGGTGGGTAAGGGCAGCAGATGGTGAGCCATGGCCTTATCCGTATTATGGCACACTTTGTGACACTTACCACCCTGGACAATTATACACTAAAAGCACTCATTTCTTCAGCTAAAGTTTGGTGATCCAAGAAGCCGCTGTGAAAGGCTTCTACCGTCTGCGTGCTGGAAATAGGGAAGGAGAGATGGGCAGTGGGAAGGGACATAGAAGGTACATTTTTCCTAAGATTTTAAACAGCTCCTCTTTGGATATTGTAAAATAAATCATACCTAGTGCAGGTTCCCAATAATAACGTAATGCAGTGAATGGTTGTGAGGAATTTGAAATGGGAAAGACTGTCACTGGTGCCAGCACAGAACCTGCCTCCTCGGGGTATCAGCTGTGGGTGCTGTTTGGTTTCCATGGGGGGAGTACACGTCCAGAAACAGACAGGTTTCCTCCTCGTGGGCTTACACGAACACGTTTCCAAGGCAAGTGACTGGAGGGCAACTAGCTCCAAAGTGGGCTCCTCAAGGCTTTCATGCTGTTTGCGCAGCTGCAAACCGCCGCTGCTGCCACTTCTGCTCTGCGGGATGGAGCGTGTCGGCCTGCGCGGGGACAGAAATGACTATCTCTTATGGTCATGACTTACACGTGACCAAGGGGGTGGATGCTGCAGCCCCACAGGTGCAGAAGGTTCCACAATGTGTTATCTCTAGCCACGGACCGTCCTGTTTCCAGGAACGCTCTTCTGATGGATCAGATAAGAGCCTGCCAGTAGCTTCTTGTGTGAAGGAGTCAGCAAAAGTGTCTTCATCAAAATGGCTTTGTAATCGCATTAGTTTCTAAGAAGCACGGGAGGAAATAAAGATATAGCTGCATGTCATACCCTGCTTTTTACATGTTCTTGTTAGGTAATTGTGTCATATTTGCCGTGTAGCTGATAAATTAAATGCACTATGAAATGGCACACAAATAAATCAGGCCTGCAAATGTGAATGAGCAACCCCCCTGAATCCAGTGAGATACAAGCAGGTGTGGAATGGTCACTTTTTCTCAGGGCTGAAAGGATCAGCTGCCAACATTTCAATTTGTGCGTGATTTGAATATTTGTTTAGAACAGGATGGATGGAAGGTGCCTTACAGTGGATAGTGATAAGCGTGCATTAGGAATTCCCCCGTAATCCAGCCCAAATCATCACAAATGTACACAAAGATCCATTTATACATAATTCTTTAAAATATTCGGAAATGAAGAAGTTCTTCAAAATTTCCGTCGTGAATTTCAAGCCCCTCTCTCTTGTGGTTAGCTCTAGGTCTCTGGCATCTTTCCAGGCTGGAGCTGAACGAACGCTTTGGGGTTTGGCAAGCAGGCGAGTGTAGAGACTATGGGATAAGAGCCTGATCCAAAGGCCATTTTTTCCAGTTGGCCTGGAACATTTCCATTAGGCCAAAGGAATTAAGGCCATCGTACCACCCTGCAATGTTCAGGCAAGGCTGAGGTCTTGCAGAACATAACTAAGTGTGTCCAGCTCTTCACAACAGCACATTTTGCCCTGTGTTTGCCCCCTGGCAAGCACTTTCACTGCTTTTTTCATTATCTACAGCATCCTTCTGGGGACTATGGTGCAGGAAGGCATAAAAATGAGAAAAAGTGAAGAAACACGATTTGCAGAGGAGCTGGGATCCATGCAAGTGAAGGGAGGTCATTGTTTCTAGACCATGTTTCCGAGCTTCTCTAAGCAGGCTGTGTTTGGGGTTTCTGGGGTTCCGTGGCGGATGAGGTGGGTGATATGCTGGGGTGGGAGGACGTGAGATGGGGGCATTATAGTGCTCAGAAAAATTCTAACCAGGGATTAGTGTTGCAAATTGGTGTTTCGGCTGCCTCAGCTCTGCTGTTGGTTATCACTCCTTATCCCCCTCTTCCTCTCTCAGATTTAGCTTCTGCTGTTCCCTCTGGAGCGTGTCTCCTAGAGACGGGGTCTGTCTGTCCCTGTGGCCCCTGGGTGCAGTCCCCGTCTGTGCTCAGCTCTAACTCCCCGCGTTGGGCTGTATGCAGACAGCAGAAATTCATCTTGGTTCTGGAAATATTGCACCCCTGAGCCAGCTCTTGCAGAGGATTCTTGCTGTCATGTGGAGTAATGGGAAGGGCAGGAGAAATAGCCAGGGGTCTGAAATATACAGCTGTGAGACCTGCCAGAATGCCTGACTGCTCCGGAGGGGAGGCTCGGCCGGGCTTTCGGAGGCTGACGGATCTGAGTGCCCAGACGTTCACCCGTCCCACAGCTGCTGTAGGAGACCCTACGGCCGCCCCAGCCTTGACGATCAGCTGGTTCTGTGGAGGACAGCCACAACCCCCGGGTCCTCTTCAGGCCACATACAAAAGCTCTGTGTGTTGCAAGAGGGCTGCGGACCACCCTCGGGAACCCTTGATGGACAGCTTCCCGCCTCCTGCCCCTCAGCATCACCCTGAAATCATCGTTTCTGCTGGGCCACAGGCCTTCCCTAAGCTGTCCTGAAACGCCAACGCTTGTTTTCCTCTTGCACTGAATAAGAGACTGACAATATCTAATTGTCAATACCCCTCCCCTGAGAGACGTGCAACAGCATTGCTCCTCAGGGCATATTCCCCACTGCTGTATTTAGAACAGTTTGAAAAGACCGAATTTTAAAAATAATAATCTTTCCAAAAACTCCCCACCCACCAGCACTCCTCTGCCAAATTTCAGTTTGAAGAAAATGAAAAAGGGCAAGTTTATACACTCTGATGAACGGGAGTTCAAAACGGAACCTGAACATCATAATTCTTGCGAATATACGCTGATAATGGAAAGCAGTGGTGATGGTGGCATCGTGCCCAGAGGGGCCCTTTGTTGTAGATGCTTGTGGTGGTGCTTCTTTTTGCAGTTTATATTAAAGGTGAAAACATCTGCTTTCTTCAGTCCTTAAGACTATTTTCCTCTCTCTCAGTTTATCGATGGAAACTTTAAATAAAGCTGCCCGTCAGTAAGCCTGCAGTATTGCTAACTGCAGATCGCTTGCACAGTGAGTTTAGCTACTTTTCTGTTCATGGAACTCCCACTTTCTGCAGATGTTATTTCTTAGGGTTATTTGTGAACATTTGCCACAAAAGACCAAGTAGGCAGTCTTCAGACTTCTGCTGCTTCTGTTAAGATTTGTAAAGGAAGGGTCACCTAAATAGATGCCATCATCTCTGTTACTGGGTTTTGCAGACAGTATTTGCCCTGTGTATGCATCTAACTCTAAAGTGAACGATGATACCAAATAATTTTATTGGCCTACAAACACTTGCTTTAGAAAATCAAAGGAGGCTGAAATGTCATGATTGGATGTTTCTTTAAAACTGATGTGAACAGAACTCTTTTGTGCAAGTTGTCTCAAATGCTGTGAATGGGGCTAGAGATGGGGTGGAATAAGAATGGCTTTGAACGTGTAAGTGCAGGGGCAGGTGCGGGGTTGCACGGGACTTGCATGGGTCACATTTGGTGAGGTGAATTTTGCAGCCTGGAATCAGTCACCTTTGTCCAGACTCTGCCGTGGTGCTGCCAGGGCAGTCATCTCTAGAGGTTGTAGAGGATGTTTGATCTAACATCAGGTAACAGGTAATTTCCCTCATCTCCTGGCTAAACCATTATTGTAGATGAATTCTGATATCACTGAATCCTCTGCAGCACCAGTGAAATCTCTGTAATTAAAAGGCAGAATTTAATCTTTAAATTTTATAAGGGTATAACAATTACCTTTTACCCATGCATATGAAATACTGCATCAGGCAAATCTATAATTAGTTAAAACTAAAACAAAGTGCATTTCTATTATTAACAATATTGCATAAAAGTCTCAGTGCCATAGCTGAAAAATCAAAGCCAAGTAACAGTTCAGAGACAGTTACTGCTATAAAACTTTTGACCTTAGTTACCGAATGTACGTACAAACAAATAAACTAACCAGACAGAGATAGTCCCCTAGGAGCAATCAAGATTTGCAAAATTTTGGGGGCATTTAGCCAACCTGTAAAGTTGATGGAATAAAAAGTTTGCCTGTGTGTGCCAGCTCATTAATCAGTGCCCTTCTTCACTAGCTGAAAGGCTGGTTTCTAGCTTTGCTTTTACTCGAGGCATCCGTTTTTGCATCCTTTCCAATAAATATTGCTGACTCGGAGGCTCCGGGAGTCAGCGTTTTGCTGAACCGTCAGGGACAGCCCTGCCTATCTTGCAGGGATAGCTCTGTGAAGGCTCTAAGTCCCATCCTGCCAGTTGTATTCTTTAGATACAGCCATCCTCTTGGATACCTATTGCTTCATACTGGCTCAGAATACTGCTATATTGTCAAATCTGGGAGTCCTTGGGTAGCCGGTTCCAAATACCTTTCCTCAGTAACGTTAGAGCTCTTTGATGGGGAGCGTTGCTTGTGCTGTGGGTGTGCCGAGTTGGTTCTCCATCTTCCTGTGCTGACTCTTCTCCTTGTCGTCAGCCTCAGGCCTTGGCACATCTTGCTTGGAGTCCTGAGGACTATCTTGATGAGGGTTGGTGTTGGTCTCCGTCATTCCAGTCTTCCTGCAGTCAGCTGCAGCCATGCTCCTGTCATCAGCAGAAGTGCTCATTTTTGAACCTTACCTGGTTTTTCGTCTTCAGCATAAATTTTTTTTTGACTGCGTGCTTATCCCCAAAGCCTCTTAAAGTCCCCTTTGGAACGTAGATTAGAGGCTCAAACTTACTGTCCTCCTTTCACTTACTGGGGTATGTACTGGTACATACTGGGGACAGTTCAGGGTGGAGTTTCAGAAAGTGATAACTCCTTTGTGTCCCTGAGGACACATAGGACATGTTAAGCCTATTTTCCAGAGCTTTGTTCCCAGCTGGCATTACCTACCACCTCTGAAATCAGGGCTGCATCTCTGAGCCTGACCCCCTGGGGGTGCATCACAAAGAGGAGCCTGGTTACCCTCCCAACCCCCAGCACCTTGGGGGTTCCACTGCGATCAGCACCGTGGGGCCTCTGCCCCCCCCGGGGTGTTTGAACAGCCACCTCACCTGCCCGTCCTATCCCATTTCAACACACACCTACTCACGGCACATTGCAGTTGGCTTACATCAGAACTAGATGAAACGTCGCCATCTCAAACTCGCTCACGTTGTTCAGGCGTGAGGAGAGGGATCCATTTATTCCTGTTTGGAGGCAGTGTCACGGGGAGGCGCAGGCAATAAGACAGACAAGTGGATGTTAGGAAACCACTCGGCAAAGACTCATTTAAAAGTTTACAGGAGGTCTTCCCACGTTGAGGTGCACGGAGGGTGGTGCGAGGCTGCCTCTGGCCCTCACCCTCATCGCTGGGAGCGGAAGGGAAGGGCCGGAGTGAGAAATAGGGTGACAGGCACTGGATGTAGCTGTAACCCTAAAGGAGGTGCCAGCAGCAGAGAGGTGACACAGCAGGATAAAGCATACTACAGGTTGTTGGTTTTTTTTTTTAAGTACAAGGGCACAATTTCTCTGTGTTTTGGGGCAAATCCTGTTGTTCTCTTTGCCCGACCCCTGGGAGTACTCCTGGGAGAATAAAGGGCTTAGAAAGCTTGGGAAAGTAGTCCCTCATCCTTGCAGCTGGTTATCAAGTCCTGTAGGCAGAGCTGGAGGAGCACAGGCTTTGTTCTGGAGCAAGAGCAAAGGGCCATCTTCTGCCCTTTACCCAATAATGTTTATTTCCCAAGTGCTAATCTGAATTAAACCTTTTCACAAGCTATTTTTGAAGCAAATCGCCTCGCCAAGCTTGGATATGGGAGTCCTGTGAGCTAGGCTTTGAAACCACAGATTGCTATAACAAAAGGTTAAAGTGTCATGCATAAAAATGACCCTTTGCCTTCAGAAAAAAGGCCACACAAAGCAACCTACGTTTTGTCCACCTAGTAAGATACACATGGAGCTTACATCAATAAGCCTTTAATCGTATTTGTGTCTTCATGAGCTGTGCTGTGACTTGTTTGGGCTGTATAAACTCTTCAGAGCCCTGTCCCTGTGTATTTGTGTGAAATGTCTTGCACACCTACAGAGCTGTATATAAAAAATAAAACCTAATCCTCATCAATAATCAAAGGAGAGAGCAGCTGCAGGCTGTACTTTGGCTGACCCTGGCCCAAGTGAGCTAAAGAGAAGGAAATAAAACCCCTCTATATGGCACTGTGAGGCAGGAGACAAGTGTCCCAGCTCCTCTCTGAAGTGATCCGTGTACCTGCGACGCTGCAAGAACAGGGAGGGTTTTTCTTCCCATGGGTAAGAGGCTGTTGCTCCAAGTGCCCCCCAGCTCTGCACAGCCTGTGATGGGCAGAGCTCCTGCAGGGCGGCCCTGGGGGCGGGCAGATGGACACCAGGGCTCTCTCTGCCCCGCGGGGGGGACGAGGCAGGGTGGCTCCGGGGGTGCCCCTGCAGCCCCACACAGCTCCCAGGAGGTGGCTGTCACCTCTCCCATACGGGCATCACTCCGTTGAAGCCACACTTCCCCACGGCCGACCCCACAGGCTGCTCTGTGGGATGCTGCGCTTCTGGGGACAAGAGGAGGTGTGAATTTGCCCTGCTTTGTCTTCGCTGCCTCCCAATCTTTAGCTCTTCCCAGTCCTCCCAGGGACAGTGGATACGCACAATTTCACATGTTCCACCACAGCTGAATTTTCCATACAAATCCCCACTTTACAGCTCTCCTGTGCTCTCGAAGATGAGAAATGATGTTCTTGCCAGTTTAACCCGTGTAAACTTCATCATAATCTGAGTTTGGGAGAGAATTAATAAATCCCAGTGCATGTTTCCTGGGAAGGAATTCTGGTCTGTTTTCAAGGCGATGATGCAATCTCACTGATGGAGTGAGAATAGCTTTTCCTTCAGTCCACACCTCAGATTGCACATGAGTTACGTAGAACGAGTGAAGTATTCCCAAGAACTCCAACAGAAGGGCAGTAATTTTTTTTCTCTCCTTTTCCCACCATTCTTAAATCTTCCCTGTTCTCCCTTTCAGCTTTTAAAACAGCATGTACTGCTTTATTTAAAGACCTAAATCCCTCCATCGGATGTCTTCTGCTGGGTGGACGCCCATCCTCCTCCTGCCCACTGCGCCAGGGCTCCTGCCGTGGCCTGGCCGGTGGCCGTCTCTGGGGACCACGCAGGGGCCTGGCTGCGCCGGCCACCGGGGAGGCACCGAAGTGCCACCGGCACCTTGCTGCCTGAGAAGGGATGGGAACTTCTAGCCCTTCTGTTTTATAAACCTTGCTTAGTCTGTAACACCCATCTTGCAGAACAGCCTTTCTAGCAAGGGGTAGCTCTGCCTGTAGAGAGGTTCCAAGTTTACCGAGTGTTCTTCTCCCCTCTCTTTGCCGTGTCTTTCCCAGGGCCTTGTTTTCCTTTTTCCCTAGATGGGAGGTAATTTAACACTGGTCTCTTAAGGTTACATCCGAAATGCCGCAGCTCTTTCACGATCCATGGACAATCTATTTTCAGACAAACTCATTTTCTTTAAAAAATGGAAATATTTGTTTTCCCGGAGGTGCTTCTCAAAGACTTAAGGCAATGGTTATATGAGAAAGTAGGTAACTTTTAGTCGCTTGAGTTAGGGAAGCAGTTCACCAGTAGCATTGTGCACTATTTTGGGTTTTTTTTGTGGTCTGAACTTGCTTGTTCAGCTGCTGTAATTCACTATCAAAGCTAAAAAATTGTTTCATGAGTGCATAAGCAGTACATGGCACCTCTTCCTGGGTGCTGTGCGTTGTTAGTGCCTCTGTTGGGTGGTTTTTCTTCTCCTCACTGTTCCTTAGGCTGATCTGGGGTCTGGCGTGTGCTGTGGGATAAATCTGAATTGTAGTTTTAGAATATGGAATTAAATTGTGTGTCTTATTTGTATGGCTTATTTCTTTGTTGTGAAGCAATTAGTACCTCACTGATGCTGTCCACATCATACTTTATTAAAATCTATATTGAACATACAATTTATTTAGTTTGAGATCGACATTCATCTCCTGGTCTGTCTCTCCTACTGGGGGTCTCCAGTTGCTGTTCACTGAGACCCCGCTGGGTGTTACTTGCTATTTTGCTTTTCGTGCATGATGTCCTGGGGTGGTCAGTGAAGGACAGCACAAAGCCAAGTCCAGCAGAAGGCTTCTTTGGCCCCCAGACAATCTTCACGTTTTCATTATCATTTTCCTAGAGTGGCAAAGACCGTTTGGCCAATTTACAGTTTAGCTTTTCGAGAGGCAAGGAGACAGAGTCCTGTTATGTGGAGCTCACTTCATCTATGAAATACTGGAATTTTGTGAAAATAAGTGGAAAATAAAGAATTCACGGTTGAAACTGATTTGGAAATGAAACGTAAATTTATTGTTAATTTTGTATAAAATGCTGCCTGCAGCACGTTTTGAAGCATAGTCTTCTGGGGCTACTCTAATATATCTACTTAGAATGGGCCTTAGCTGGGGCACAAATTCCGCTTTTAAATCAAAGCTTTCACTGGTTTAACTGACCTGGTACAAGTTTGTGTGTAGACGAATTAGAAGCAAAAGTACGAGACAGGATGTCTACTACTGCTGTGTGCCTGCCATCTCTGGCAGCTCACACTGTGTGACCACAGATTTTAAAAAGCATGTCTGATTTTTACTTTCAATCCTTACCTATATAGCAATATATGTATTCCCTTTATTTATTATTACCTATATTTCCCTTAACATGCCCATCCAAGCTAATAACCTTGAGGGCCTTTGCAGGAAGTAGCCAAGCTGGACAGCCTTGGAGAGGCCACTGCTCGCACCCCACAGCTCATTAGAGTTCAAGTAAGAAGAAATTCACTGAAATGGAAAATACATTCCAAAATGCTGAGAAGGAAGGAGTTATTTAGGCTGAGTTTTGGGGACAGCTTCATCTGGTGGGTGAGTGCTAATAAAAATGCTCACAGCGTAATAGTTCTACTGGGAAGAAATTCATGTTGTCTGTGCCCTTTCTGTCGCCGCATGGTATGATTAGGCTAGTGAATAAGTGTATTTTCCTGGCATTAGAGCTCATGAAAACCGTAACTGAATGATTTGCTAGAAGTAGGTTTCAAAGTGAGTAAAATTAAAATTAGGGTGACAATGGGACTTTGAATCTCACATTGTGTGTCTCGCTTTGGATAGGTCCCTGGAAATGCGTAATGCAAAATGCATCAGTGACAGATCAGTGCTAAATAATCAAGTTAATTTGCCCTACCTCTAAAAACTGAAATCTGCAAATCTAATTTCCTGTAGAGGCTTTCACTATTGTTTACAGCTGTACTGTAAAGCATATATGGATGTACAACAGGAGAGTCATCTGGCCTTAAATGCAGTTGATTGTTGGGCTCAGGAGTGTAGTAAAACTGTCAGCCAAACTCTGCCATTGAACATGGAGTTATCTGTACTTGTGACAGGAGCTTGTCAGTGATTCCCAGTGAAAACCCCTAGAGGCCTAATAATTGTAAAAATGCTGAAAAAGAATTTTCACCCTCATTAAGAGTCAGAAATGGGTTGTATATTAGTGGGCTACAGTCAGACTACACACACAGGAACTGCACAGAGCTGCCCCTCTGCTGTATACGCTGCCTCCCATCCCATCCCTCTGCAGTGTATGGTCCACCCTTGGACCCACCACCTGGCTGCTGTTTCAGGCAGAGGCTGTCCTGGGCGCTGTGGTGTCCCCGTTCCAGCTCGCAGGGGCGGGAGCTGTAAGGGGTCCTCATGCCGCTTTGCTGCTGTTCCTCAGGGAGCTCTCAGCCGGAGGGGCACCCCAGGGGATGGGGTTGGCGCTAGCTGTTCTGGGCTGTTCTGGCAGCATCTCTTCTGGAGCAGGCATGATGCCCCACACTCAAGACTGCCAGCCTTGCTCCGGAGTTGAGAGCAGGCTCTCCTGGGGTCCCTCAGGTACCTGGGAGGTGGGTGCACCCACCAGGAAAACTGTCGGTCAGAGGAAGGAGGTGACTCCAGCCCCCAATGTCTGGGACGAGTGCTGTCACCCCTGTGCTGGGGAAGGGAGAGGTGCTGCCCCTGCCAGGGCTGGGAGAAAGGGCTGGTGGTTCCAGTACCACCCAGCAGGCTGGGACATGGGCGGGGGGCTCTGTGCCTTTGCAGCCCAGCGGGAAGCGCGCAGCGTGACTGGGGTCAGAGGTACATCTGTCTCCTTGGTACGTGGCGTCTGTCTCCATGGGCCGATGGAGGTGGCTGGTTTCCCTGCGCACTCCTCCTGCCTTGGCGTCCGTCTCTGGGGGTGTTGGGCAGGGAGCTGCGCTCAGGGCTGCAGCCGCTGGGGACGGTGCAGCTCTTCAGTCAGCCTGGCAATGGTCTTTGTGGATCTAATCCCTGGGAGCGCGAGTCTTGTTTGCAAAAGCGATTTAAATGATTGAGTGCCCAGGAGTGCTCCAAACCACCTGCAGAAATAGTTCTTGCCCTGAGCCCTTGTGGGAACCTGTACAGGTTTCCATCAGGAGAGGTAAGAGTATTCCCTGCGCCGTACAGCTTAGTCCCAGCAAAGCGGGCAACGGGTACGCAGGAGATCAGAGAGGGGAATCTGAATTTATTTTATTGATTTGTATTTATTTTCTTTTTTGTCTACACCTGAGTGCCTCTCAAAGATTTAAGGGCATTATTTAGAAAGGCATCAGTGGTAGAGGTACCAGTACTGTAATAGTCGTTGCTGTTTTCACGTGTTTCTCAATCCTCAAAACTCCCTTCATACTGTTCATTCGTCCTCTGAAAATAAGATTTCAGACTTGACCAAGGAGCTTGCAAAGGAAGCAAATGTCTTCAAAAGAGGCTGAGCCCCGGAAGTGTCAGCTGTGATTCATTAGTGTCGTAGAGACACGGAATCGAGCTGAAGAGGAGAGGGAAAGTTTCCATAACAGCAACAGTCCTAAAATGAGACTGGAAGAGTTGTCATCATTGTTTGAAACAGACACAACCCTGAAGCACATCACTATTATTTTCTAGGCTCGTTGTGGTGCTGGAGGCATTGTGCGACTCACAAAGCCCCTCAGCCACTTCTCTCCCTTCAGTTTCTCCATCATTGTGGAATTTAAATAGCTTGTTCTTCTCAGACAATAGTTTTGTCTTTCTTCCACCAATACTGTATTTATTATAAATGACATTTCTGCTTAAACAGAAGGGCCGTGATTCAGAAAGGGCAGCAGTCAGGTTTTCTTTACCAGACAAAGTAGAATTCCTTTTAAAGGATGAAACTGAGTAGATTTCAGATATTTGCATAACAGCCAGACTTGTGTTCAGAGGAAATCCAGTAATTTCAGGAACAAATGAGTTTAAATTTAATTGCTGCTCATCTATCTGTCTATCTATTTTAATGGCAGAGGATTTTCTAAACAGCAGGGTGTCCACAGCCTTTATGCCTGGCTTTGGGTGCAGGAGCAAGGCACGCAGTTCAGGGGTGGGCTGATAAAGACCGTACTTCTCAGTCGGGAGGAGCTGACCTTACTTGAGACACGCTGGCGAGTCCGCTGGGAGCTACTCGAAGCTTTTTTAAGGTGCTAATCGCATGTATTCTCTTGATGTTCTTTCCAGCAAGGAAACAGGTTTTTTTGTAGAGTTGGGCATTGTGTTGAGTTAAAGTCAAGGTAGTGTTTGAGTGTCTGTTCCTTCGTGTGCCGGCTGATGCCAGGGCTGGGGCAGGCGGTACGTGCCCCACAGCCGGCTCCCGGGGTGACGCCCCATGAGCTGCCCTCGCCCACAGCTCTGCTTGGGACGGGCCTCAGCAAATCCAGGCTTGCAGGATCTCTCTCTGTGGCTTGCAGTTCCAGCCTGCTGAGTCCTGTTTGGGTGTTCAGGCTTCTGTGAACTAGGAAGTGCCCAACTGATGTCAAAAGGAAACAAAAATAATCCATTTGGAATGTGATCCAAAGTTTCCTGAAGCCAGTGCTAGAGCCTCATGGCTTCAAACAGCCTTTTGCTCAGTCGTGTCTTCTGTAGTGTCACCAATGATGTCCACCTCCTCTGTTGCGGGTCTGAATGCATTTACGTCACCTGAGATGAGCAGGAAAGATCTTCCCAAAGCAACCTCCTGAGGTGTGAAGGACTGCAGGAGAGATTCCCTTTTCCATTGATTTTGTGGTGACCAACGTCCTGGAGGAACATGCCAGAAACAGCCTGTGGAAACACAGGCTGGGGCCACCTGAACACAGGGCAGGGTGGAAGAGCGAGTGGAGAACAAAATCTCCAGGACTGAAAGCAGAATGCCTCCTAGACCCGGGGCAAACGTGCCAGGAGTGGACGCTTTTGCTGGCAAGCGCAGGGTGAAGGTGCTGGCTCGAGCCCTGTGTCCTCAGCTGGGGCAGTGGATGTGTGACAGCCGGCAGCAGCATTTGGAGAGGGGCCGAGCGCTGCACCAGGGTGGCAGGAGTAAAGCCTTGGGTACTTGTGCCGAACCCCTCGTTTCCTAAGGCTGTCACTTGTGGGCACGCTGCTGGCGAGGGCTCGGGGCTCGCTCCCGGCACCTCGCTGTGGGAGAGGCGTCCGACTGTCCCAGCTCCCCCCCAGCGCCGCCTGTGCTGGCTCCTGCCTGAGACACCTGGCTCTGGGCTGTGGTGCCAGCGCTTGTGTGGCCCCAGCGGTGTGTGGTACGGCACCCTGAGGCAGGAGCTCTCTCTCCTGCCGTTATTGAGGTTCCCCTGAGCCGGCTCTGCCGCTGGCGCTGGGGGTCTCCCTGGTGCCGAGGGGTAGTTCTCCAGGGGCAAATGCATCAGAGGAGGAAAAGCTTTTTGTCTCCAGCAATACTTCAAAGGTGTTTTTCATGTATTTAACATGCTGTCAGGATACAGGGGAACACTTGTAATAGATATCAAATGCAGGAGTCTTCTCTAGAAATTAGATATTTCTTTCCTGCCTTCTTTAGTTTGTCTCTAAACAAAATTACTCTTTTTGTACCTGGCTGTCTGCTTTGGAGAGACTGACCATGCTGCACTGGAGAAGACATCTGAGTGAAACGGTGTGTATGGATTTGCTCCTTGCAGTTTAAAATTACAAATCAATTTGACCAAATATGATCAGAGCGAATATTTCTGTATAACCTTTGTCAGTTGGATATGAAGCGTTAATGTTTGGTGGCTTGCTTTTTCTCTCTGATCTGCAAAGAAGAAGGTTAGGAAATATCTTTGGTCTCATCTTTCCTGTTATGATAAATAACTGATCTGTGGTCAGAGCCGTAAAGTTCATAACCTACCCAGAAAAAGCCCAGGAACAAACCACTGCTGCTGCAACATTATGTAAAGTGGAAAACCTATTTTCCTGGGGAGGGTTGCTGCTAAAAGATGATTTCACAAAAGAGGAAGCCCTTGCTGTTTATCCTGCTTGATCCAAATGTGCAACATTTCCTGTGGCCAGATCTGCAGTAAAATCAAAGGGGGGAGCCATTTTCTGTGGTCTATTGCTTCCTATGGCGTACCCATATGGGAGAGGAAGAAAATTACCATTTGTTATAAAACTACTCCTAACCTTCCTTATCTGATTAAAATCACCTAATCAATTAAAAACAATGATGCATTGGTAATAACCCCACAATGTCCAACTGATAATCTGGTTTTCACCTCTGTCTGGCAGAACCACTGCCTATTTTAAGGTGACAGAAAGCAGTTTTACGTACTCTGCAAGATGGAATTTATCCTGAAGACTTTGCAAACACAGAGTAGGCAGCTGATAAAATCTTTGCTTGCGGGAGGTCATCAAGTGATTGTGCAAAATAGCTAAATCTTGGGGTTTAGAAAATCAACATGACTATGTAAAACAATATAGAAATTAAGACCCTTGTTAATAATCGATGTGTACGACCAAATCTTGCAAGCCTGACACGGCATAATCACTGTTGAACATTGGAATTCTGCATGTTCAGGTACTTAGCTCTTGTGTGTTTCGATGATCCTGGAAGGTGCTTGGGAACTCCATGGTGGAAGCTTCTGAACCCAGAGGAGAGGCAGAGACAGCGGCCAGACCTCAGCCCCCTCCATCGCAGACAGCTGGGGGCGAGCCCCCGAGGCCAAGGGTTAGTGCACGGACTAACACCCACAACCTTCCCGTTCCTTGTCCAGACCACTGCAGGGGCTTCCTTTGGCTGGATACGAGCACTCGCTGGTCTCAGGGAGCCGGTGGCAGATGGAGAAGGCTATACGCGGTTTTTCAGGAGCGCGTGTAGTGCTACCGCACACGCGTGCACAATTATATGAGGAGAAAATAGTTTAGGTTACAAAGCGAAGGGCAGAGCAGATAGCAAATGCCATCATGAAGATCACCGGCACAGCTTTGTTTCAAGTCCCCAGTGTGTCTGAGTAAAATGACAGTCTTTAATTGCACCCTGTGCATCGTCCCTGTGGTGGCTCCTGCCGGGGCTGGGCAGCATCGGGAGGGTCTCAGGAGGGCAAGGAGCTCCCTGAAGGGGCTGCCTGGAAGATCTCTACAGACTTTACCACGGAAACAAGCCATGCCCAGCGTGGCAGAGAGCTGGCCTCTGCTGTGTCCAGCCTGAAGCTGCAGCCGGGGGGCAGTTTGTGTGTGTGTGCAGGTACCCACAGCCGTGCCCAGGGAATGCGGTTCTTCCTGTTTCCCCAAGCACTGAGGTAACTGCCTCCTGCATCCTGGTGGCTGGCACCCCCTCGGTGCTGAAATGAGTGATGAGATCAGTTCCCAGCTGGAGTCCGGGGTGGGTAACAGGAGACAGGGGCAGGATTCCTGGATTCCACTTGTGTCTGACTCAGTGAGTGATCTCCAGCAGCACACGTAAGTCAAATCAGGGCATGCTCTGATCTGTCACGGGAGGCAGTTATGGGATTAATGAATGTTTGCCAAAGCTCGTTTAGTCAATACTGCAAAACACCGGCACAAGGAGCTCGGGTGTTGGGTCCCATTTTGTCGGGGACAGGCTGACGAGGATGCTGCAGTGCAAGGCAATGCTGCTGAGAGTGTATGTTCCTTCTCAGTACAGGGCTGCGATGGTATTTTCTGCTCCCCTTTCCCTTAATTGGCCACCACCTTCCATAGTTACCAGAATTATTTCATTGAACCCAGCTACCATTTCAACTGCATTCCTCCAGAGTTCCCCTCTCTCTGGGCTGGGTCTGCATCCCTGCTCCACGTCTCACAGGGCAAAGGACGGGCCCAAACCATGGAAGGACAGAAACACACGCACGTGCGCCAGCTGCTTCGCACCGAGTCCCGTTCTTTTGGGACAGGTCAGATTTACTTTCCATGCTCTGAAGAGCTTACAGGGCTCGCACCACATTTCTAATGTTTCCCTGAGGCATCAGACTGACTGCCGCTGCGCAGAACAATGGGGTAATCAATGCAGGCACAGTGGGCTGTCTAATTCGCCTGGAATTGGGACAAAATCCATGGGAAGGATTGGGCCAAAACGCACGTTCCCAGAATGTCTGCAGCAAGCAGTCGGTCTGGGTCTCCGGGAGAGCAGCCCAGCGCAGGGAGCTCCATCGACGGTCCTGCAGCAGCCCAGGAAGGGAGTGGGCTCCTTCCCTCCCTGCGTCCTCAGCAGCTCCAAGGAAGAAATATAGGAGAAAATGTTCTTTATTGGTACTGCCTGCTCCGTGGTACCGGGAAGCATCTGAGAGACAAGACTTCGGGATGAAATGGGTGTGCAGAGCATCCCACGGTTGGCTTGTGTGTGTCACTGGCTCCTAAAACCCAGATGCCAACTTCCTGCCCAGAAATCAACATTCTCATTCTGAAAATATCAAAATGCTGAAAGCAAGTGTGCCAAATCTGAGACAACCTAAATGTGGATGTGTTTTGCAAAGAAAAAAGCATTTGGGTTTCGTTTAGATATCAACCCTTTATATTTTAAAATATTTCTTATATAACTTTTTTTTTCCCCTTGGTAAAATATTTTCAAATGAAAATGAAAGATTCGATTCCAAAAATGTTAGCATGAAATCTTTGAAATATTAAAACATTGAACTATGTTAGGAGTAATGAAAACCAATGTGAAATATTCCTATAATCAAAACTAGCCCAGAACTGAGTCCGGTGTCTGTGTGAGTGCCAGTGACCCCGAGCTGTTTGTGTGTGCTATTCCCTGTCTCTCTCACTCGCTGCTTTTGCTGAGGAGGAGTTCATCAGGATGGTTTTGTGTTACCTGTTTCGCGGTAGTTAACTCATCAGTTGGAAGTTAGTCAGAGATTAGGAAACATTATGAAGTTATCAAAAAACTGGCATTTTAGGATGAAATCAGTTAATGTTTAGCCTCACAGGATAGAAAGAGGAAATGTAATTGCAACACGGAACTGTGTTTTACAGTCATTATCACTTACAAAGCCCTTCAGATAATTCTATAATTAACATGGGGCATGTAACAGAGGGCAGAATACCTGACAGGAGAGGGAGGCGGTGAACGTTCTCATTCACAAGCGGGGTTTAGCTGCACGGCGGCACGGCCTCCGAGGCAAAGCTCCTTTGGGCACCGAGTCGTGGTTCACCATATCTTGGGGTACAGCCCCCCGGACCCTGGCCGCGTGTCTCGGCTCACGCGGCTGTGAGTGCCACCGCCGAACAGCACAGGTCCCTCGGGGGCAAACCGCAGGCACCAGAGGGTGACAGGGACCTGCTCCGTCCAGGCAGCGCCCCCCGCTCCCCTGGCTGTCGGAGACCCTTCGGCACAGTCACTGCTCCAGCCACCGCTCCCAGCCACAACCTGCTCCCTGAATCACACATGTTGATGTTTATACAGTACCTGTCATCACTCACTTAAGTGGATAAGAATATGGATAGAGATTAATTCCTGCTCTGTATTTTGTCTTGAAATGTAAACAGTCTTTTAAACTACTAATTCCTGAAGTGTGACACTTTGTAAAAGATCTACCTAAACCTCAACAAGAGTTGCCGGTGCTCAGCTCAGGATTGATTCGCTCCCGCGTTGTTTATACAATGAACAGAGTGTTTCGGTGATTTCGTCTCTGCCGAGAAAACTCAGTTAAGTTTTTGAGTGCTCAAAATCATTGTGTAAGTAAAAGGTGAGCCAAGGCTGGGCACTGCCTGTTTCCCATCTCCTGTAGGTTGTACTGGTGGGAAAACTCTTCGAGTCTGGTTTCCAGCTTCTGCAGGCAACTGTGTCTGATATTACTCGCGTCTGAGGTGAGCTTTTTCTTCCCCCTTTTCTTCCTAGAATCCTGAGCTCTCATCCTCTCATGACCACAGGCTTTCCTTCACTTTATAGCCTAAATATATTCATGGATGTTTTATACCTGTTTTTCTTCAGGTGTCTTTTAGTTTCAACAGCTCTCGTAGGTATCTCTTGCCAGAGTACCTACAAGGAGCAGTAGCTTTAATTTAGCTAGGGGGAAAAAAGAAAGAGAGTCAAATTCTGCTCAGAAAAGAGAATGTAATTTGAAATCAGGCCATTTTCTCCTCCTCACCACCAGCCCTCAGTGGTTTTGCAGAGCGCTGTTGGCTCTGCCAGCTGCACCATCTCCTGTTCCCCAGCAGAAAGGGATCCAGGATGGCTGAGGAGGTGATGCCTCCTGCTTGTGAAACTCTCACATGGTCTCCTCTTCAGTGAGCTGTATCCATGAATTCCAACCAGAAAGTGCTCGCTGCAGACCATGGTGACCGCAGTCTCTCCAGCCAGAGCGCTTCACGTGCTGCCAGAGCCACCAGCAGAGGACACGGAGCCCTCCTTCCCAAGCCGCTCACCAGCGCATCCTCTCGCTCAGGCGCTGACGAGGCGTCTCACACATAACAGAAACCAGATGTTGTGCGTCCATTGTAGAATTGTGCAGCTGAGCAGAGGTTACTGAGTGGCCAGATACGCTGAGCAGCAACCGCCGGGAAGCGTTGGGGGAAATCCCTGCGGTCCAGGTTGGACGCAGCCGTTCGGTGCCGCGGGTTTAGGTGTTTGGTAGAGGTTAACCCTGGTTTTGACTCGCCTGTGAATCTCTTGAGTGGTCTGTGATGCCCCGTGAGACGGGACCTGGCTCTCCGGGTTAGTCAGACCCTGCACTCATTTATTGGACGGACTGTGGCTATCACGGTGGCTGAGTGGGCATCGCCGGTACCTGCAGGGTGAGCCCTGGGCATGGCCAGTGCTGTAGGACAAGCCCCCGGAGTGTCCTGGTCGCATCTGGCCTTTACATTTGTGCTTGCAGTTCACGCGTTCATGTGTGCACTGCACTCGGTGGGGCAGATTCTGCAACCAGACGAGTGGCTGCAGCTTCCATCAGGTCTGCGTCCGGACGTGTGCGACTGCGCTGCCAAAACAATAGTTTGTCACCGTCAGCCATTGCTGACAGTATCATTAGTAATCTAATGTTATTGGGTAAACAGGACTTTTGATTACAAGATTTTTTTTCTCCCAAAGATTAGAATTTCAAGAATAGAAATAGTTATTCAGCATTTGATACGCAGCCAGACCAGTTGAATTTTCGCTAAAAGAAATAAATCCAGCTAACACTGAGCAGGGATGCTTTGTAAATGTAGCCAGATAACTCAAAACCTTGACCGGTCCCCAAGTGCAGATAATTTATGATTTGAAACCTCATGCTATCACCACAGGACCCAGGGAAGAAGTTCAAGGGATACAACATATTTCTTGTTAGAAGCAGTATGAAATTACTCCCTCCGCTGATGACGTTCTGGTGGTTGTTACCCATCCAGATCATTCCATGAAATCTTTGCTTGAACTTGTTGACAAAGTCGCTTCAATATCCGCCTGTAATACTAATTGGACAAAGTCAGGGTTTATGCTGCTGAATGGTCTTTGTTCACTGCTAGTAATTAACTATTTAATTCTTAACTGGAAGCCTCAGGACTTCACACCCTCAAGGTATACGCTCGGTGCAACTGCTGAATGTAAAGGTTGGAATCACCAGAATTATCAGGGAAGTGTCAGCAGATTGATTTCCTTTAAATTTATCTTGGTGGGGGAGACTGGCAACTAATAAGATTATGATTGTTCCAAAAAACAATTACGTATTGAACACACTGCCAGTTGCTATAAATCCTGGAACTTTTCAAGAGATGGCTCCATTATTAGCAATGTTTTTGTGGAAAAATGAGAACCACAACATTGGCATTAGGAAAACCCTGGAAATTGATAAAAGCAAGCTTTTGTTTGGAGGCAGAGTATCGTTTTGGTTCTCACCTCCTGAAACTGAAAGAGGCCCTGTGTGGTTTCACCCAGAGGAAGCTCAAGCCCAGCCTTGTTTATTAAAAATCCGAGCTGCAGTGTTATCTGCCCTGGAGAATCGGGTTCCAGGCTGGCATGATTCACCCGCTGGAGCCTGAGGGCTGCAGCTCGGGGTGCGATGACACAGGCAGGGAGTGGGTCTGCCCTGCTCTCCAGAGCTTGGCATCCGCAGGGACGTGCGTGTATGAGAGGCGTCCTGACGGCGGCTGGGAGAAGGGCACTAAGAGGGACCCAGCGACAGGCAGGGACCTCTGGGTCTTGCATCTCCCTCCCCTGCTCTTCCGCTGCCGAGAAGCCCCTCTTCCTGCCAGTGGTAGCTGCAGGAATGTTTCCTAGAAAGGTATTTTGGGGGATGTTCAGTAATAGTAATTAGAGAAAAATGGGTTACGCTCTGAGACCAGATGAACTGCATTCCCAGTCCCCAAAAGCGCCCGTGATACGTAAGAGTCATTGCAGCTGAGGAGGAGCTCGTGAGAAGTCTGTGCAGTACACTGCACGTCAGCATGATAGCGTATGCACAGCACGAGCGCGTCCTCCCACAGGTGAAAATTGTCTTTGACTTCCGAGTCTATAAAAAAGGTCCAAACACCAGAAGATGAAAAACAATAAATATACTACCAAGCCTGCTAGAACTGTGAAAATAAAAATACATCTAATATAGCAGTAGTTATTCTAAAAAATTCCTGGCATCTCTGGGATGACCCTGTGCTTTTGTTGTGCTGGAACGACCCGTGTCTCTCACTTTGGGTTGTATCTCTCAGGGTAACCTGGTTTTCTCAAAACCAGCTCCAGATCAGAGAAAAATTCTGACTCCATTGAAGTGAATGGGAATTTTGCTACACACAGAATCTTATCCCCCGATTTTCAAACATGAGGAGATGAAAATTTGGCTCTTAACTACCCCTTGGGATTCTTGAATTAATGGTTCAACTTCCAAAAGCTCTGACACCCACTGATTTCAATAGGAGCTGCTGGAGCTCTGTGAAAAAAGGTTGTTCATTTCCAACACTAAATATGGATGGTGGAATCTTAAAATTAGGCTCCTATTTTTAAAAATCTTGGCCCAAATCTTTATTAATACCACACAACCATGTGTCCTGCATCTATTAGCAAATATAACAGCATTCAGAACCACATCTGCTGTATTCTCTAAACGTGGGAAACAAAAATGGTCTTTTAATCAGATTTAGATGAAAAGCTGTCTCTGAAATAATGATAGCCAGTTATGGAGAGTCCATAATTTGCTATTAGTTAAAATATTCCCAAACAGCACAGAGGACAAGTGGTATGTGTATATGCTGTTCCCAGAGAGCTCTGGTAATTGGAGTAATTTTAGCAATTTTCAATTTTAGAGGAAGTAACTGATCCCAAGATGTTACCTAAAGTAATTCTTACTGACAGTATTATAGGCTTGAAACATTTTCTGCTATGCCAATCCCACAAACTAGCTGTGCAATTACAAGTGCATTTGTCACTTCTGTATTTATGTTATTAACGCTGGTAGTTTAAAAAAATGTATTATTTAGGACGGTCTCTGCCTCTGTCCAAAAAACGAAGAAAGAGGGTTTGATATGTTATTAAAATCAGCATTAAGTCAGATCTCTGATACGCTCTCGCCAGAATGAAGCAGGTACATAGGGCTGGCTCTGATCTGAGTGGGAAAGCTCTGGGTGCACTGGGGGAAGTGGTGTTACTGGTTCTGTAGGTGGCTTGGAGTCAATAGCCCCGCACTGCTTTTATATTGTCTTGGCTGTGGAGAGCACTGGCTGTGTTTTTAATAAAAATTCTATGGGACATTTAGCAGAAGAATTAGTCCAGATGTTTCAGCTGGATTTCAGTTTGGCTATCCTCTGCTTATCTCTCTAGAAACAGCAAGAGTTAGGGTTGCAAAAGATTTTCCATTGCAATCCTTGCTTTTAGCAGGCTCCGAATTTCCTGAACTGTGCACTTCTGTTTGCTGAAACTTCTCGAGCTCGGCTTCTGTTGAGCAGCGAGGTACGGCGCTCGGTGCTGTGGTTGAGCAAGATCTCTCCAGCCACTTCGTGGGGGGGGAGGAACACTGTACACATTCCCCGGCATAAATCCAACCACCTTGTTGTGAACAGGGCTCTGGTAAAAATCTCCTTCCCCCAGAATGGCTGAAGTGTGAAGTTGGACACCTGGGACAAACAAGGCAACTGTGGGTAAATGATGATTAGAGCTAGATCTTTATGCCTCTCATTTTATCTGTGCAGGAGCAGCTGCCCTGTGGGCATGGCAATCCCCGTTGGTGATGCAGGGGTTACCCTGGATGTGACGGGGCTGTGGGGGCTTGGCTCTTGCCAAAGGAGACAGGAGCTGCCTCCGGTTTCTGCTGCCTTGAGAACAGGTCTTCTTAATAGTGTAGTAGCAGGGCTCTGTCTCCTACATCTCCTAGGAAGCAAGAGACGGGGTAGTGAGAAGGAAACCACACAAAAGCCTTGCTGTGTTGCTACATCAGCTTTCTGCATTTCAGTCCTGGAGGCAGGGTCTGGCTCCTCATCTGCTTTGCATCAGGGCTGAACCCTGTGGTACCCTTGTATGTTTGGGCCGTTTGAGGCTACCATAATACAAACAATAATAAATAACAAGTAAGCAACTGAAGTCTAAAGCCGTAGGATGAACTCCTTCCAGGTCCTAAGGGATGAGGGGAAGGTCCCGGTGGACCGGGAGAGCCCCGACTGATCAATCAAGAGGCTGGAGGTGTCTGTGGGTCCCTGTCACGGGGTGTACACCACGCTGCTGTGCGGTTCCTCCTCAGCAGCAACGGCTCAGACCATTGCCCAAACCCAGCTGCCCCAGTACCTCATGTGCCCCGGCTTCCTACCAGAGCTTTGGCCAGCACGTTTCAGGAGGTCTTATCTCCCTGAGATTGCTTTCCTAAGGCTCCAACCTCTTGCGTCTTCTACCTTGTCCCTGGCTTGCAGGGAACTCCCGGTGTTGCTGAGGGCATCCCTGTGTGTACGGAATGTGTGTGCCTCGGCAGCTCCTAAATATTTCCAGCAGTTTGTTGTGGTGTGATGCAGAGAGGGAGCGTTTGCGGATCCACCTGTCTCATGTCAGGTGGCTCTCCCCGCGGTGCGGCGGTGCATTTCCCAGCACAGTGTGGCACCGTGCGTGAGGATGGCTGTGACAACAGCCTTTGCTGTTGGGTTTGGGGTGTTGGGTCTGTCTGTCTGTGGATCCCTTCAGCCGGAGGGCTGTGTGACCGGCACTGCAGCCGGGAGCGCTGGGCACAGCCAGGGCTACCAGTGGCCCAGTGACAATGAGACCTGGAGGTGCTTGACAGGCTTCTCCATGGCTGCTCAACAGCGTGCCACCTCCAAAGTTTGAGAGAGACCCGACAGGTTGAAAAACTGAAAACCGGAGGCCACACCTTTAATGCCAGTTTGGAAACAGGTATAAAGCATCTGGTTACCCCCGTCTGGGAAGCTAATCCACAGGGAGCTGAAAGCATCTGGCAAAGAAACTCATTTTGCCTTGGGCTTGATTTGGGGAGGGAAAAAAAAAAAGCAGTATTTCCAGTTTTTTAATTGGCCTTTGGCAGGCGCAGAGCAGTGCCTGGCAGGATCACTGGGATTATAGGCTACAGCGTGCGCTGCAAACCAGGACTTCTCAATACCCGCTCAGGGCCTGGTTGATGTGGGGCGTCAGGATGAGTGGGGGCAGAAGCGAGGGTCACATTTGTCTCCCAGTATCTCCAGCTATAGAACACAGGCACGTTCACCTTACATCAGTGTGTACCATAGCAATGTGCTGTCTGTTACCTGACATCGTATTTTAGGTCCTGTTACCAAATTTCTCATTGGTCATAGCAAGAGCAAATGAAGAGGATGAGGGATTTTTGCTATATCTAGATGGTTAATAGCTATGGCCTGTGTGAAAGATGGATTTTCAGTATCTTCCTGCTTTACCAGGGCTGATTCCTTTTCTCAGCTTTTTCCATTTTAGAAGTCTGCTGCTACTGGGTTTTTGCCAGTAGAGTATCAAGGTATTGGAATGTTAATTCTATTAGGATTCAATTGCTTACGAACACTTTTAAAATTCATTATTTAGTACTGTACATAGATTATCTTGTTTTAGGGTTCCTGAGAAGGTGAAGGCAGGATCTTAGCTCTCAACCATGGCTTTGGAAGGAGCCTGCTGTCGATACAGCCCAGGCTGGTTTGTGTGTTCTGGCTGTGCAGTCCCTGTACAGGGATCGGGGAGGCTGAGCAGCGTTCTCTCGGGGCTTTGAACTGGTTCCCTGGTGGAAAGAAGTTGGGCACCTGGGTCCCGTTGGTGCCCTGAGCACTATTCCCTTCACCTGGTCTCAACCAACAGTCCCCGTTAAGGAGGGGACTTTGCTTCTCTGCTGCCCCCATCAGCATCTCCCAAAGGCTCCAGGGGGAACTTGTGCAGGGGAAGGTGCAAGTGAGCGAGATGAGTCTGACATGTAAAACCAGAAAAGGTTATGAAACGTGGCTGAGGGCCTCTGGAAGGTTTCTTCATGGGGAAAAGCGAGGGCAGCTGGGCTGAGCAGCGCAATCGCAGCAGTTGATTGGCTCTAAGCCACCGCTCCGCGCTGTTGCAATGCGTGTCCTGCTGTTGAGACACGCCACGGTAGGAAGCTCTGACACAGCCACCAAGTAACAGCAGCGGCCCCCGATCAGGGTCCTTCCTATTTTTAAATGTGGGGTAAAAATGGCTGGGAACAGAACCAGGAAACAGAATTGCCATAAAATGGAGAAAAGCAGGGGCCCGGGGTGAGGGGGTCAGTGGCTCAGCAGAAGAGGTCTTCTGCTGGAAAGGGTAATGATGGACTACGGGTAAGAGTTGTCTTGGAGACACACGGAGTGTCCACAAGGCACTCGCTGATGAAGCACACATTCGTGTGCCACATGCCCAATTCATCATCGTTTCAAAGCCATTTCGCCATTGTTTCTATTACAGCCTATTGTAATAGGCTTAGATGGGAATTATGTAAGTACATTCATTCCCAAAATGACCTGGGGAAAGAAGAGCCCTGACACGTTACGGTGAGAGCATCAGGAGTGCTGCAAACCCCAGGTGAGGTGGAGGGCAGTGTGGATTCCTCCTGCAGTTGCTAAGCCAAGCACAGGTAGAAGCAGCGTCAAACCTTGTTTTCAAGTATTTTTTTCTGGGAGGATGGTTGCTAAAGTTAGTATCACATTGAGGTAGGCAGCGTTCCACCTTCTGAGCTGCCCGTTCTGCTTGCATCTATTAGCACTGGGGAATTACTACTTCCTACCATTTGTAGTCTGTAATACTATGTGTTGATGGTTGCACCCAGCCTTTGATGAAGATGTCAAAATGTTTTAAAAAATACAATTAACTTCCAGCTCGCCCACACTCCACACTCTTATTCCACTTTGTGCAAATGCCCAATTAAATACCATTAGCTCACAGAAGGAAAGATCTGAGAACTCAAATTTTCAGCCGAGACTTAGCCAGACTTTGTTTGGTGGTCATCCCGAATTCTGGACCCAAAAGCTCTGCAGCTAAAATTGAGATTAGTGTCGGCAAAGTCACTGTAAAGATGCAGAAATGAATAATCTCGTCTCTAGAAATAAGAACAGAAGCACATTTAGGAGCAGTGCCTTTGTAGCCTTGTACATATTCAATGAACACTGGGCTTCCAGAGTGTTGATCAGGGATGGTCCTGGAGCAGTTGATTTACTCAGAGCATCATGACACTCACTAATGCAATGCAGATCTCTCTGCAGGCCTGTGATGTTTTCCAGAGCTGCTGTAATTTCTCAATGAAATCAGAGAGATGTGGGGACCTAGCATTAATTTCCAGCACTACATAGATGTATCTTAATACAGGGTTTAATTAATGTTCAAATTAATCACCAAGTACTTTGTTTTTTCCATTAACGCATATGTATTACATTTTGATAGTCCAACGGGAAGTGTTCTACTTTGTTTCTCGGCAATACTGTGTATTCAGTTTTTATTGTCTGTGATAAAAGCAGCTCAGCCTCATTATTATCCCGGGATTTGGGTGACAGTAGGGAATACATCGCAGCAAAGCTAGAGCCTGGCTGAGAGCAATTTTACTGTTCCAGGCACAATTACCATCCATTACAAATTCCAGGAACGAGCACAACCATAACTTTAATAGGTGACTGTGTTGCAGCAGCACAAAAAGAAAAATGGCATCCCTCCCTCAGCTCAGAAGAACAAAGAAATAAATAAAAGGCTTTTGGTTGCATGCTCTGTATTAAACCCAGGCAGTCCCGAAGGCATTTGGCTCTTCAGTGGGAAGCAGCCCTGGCTGTTCCCTTGGCTGCAGCTCCTCTGGGTTTGGGGGACTCTTTGGGGCCCTTGTCCCACAGGAGCACAGGAGGCACCTGAACGGAGGGTGCAGGGTCCATGCCACTGCCAGGGGTCTCTGGGTCCCCGTGGAGGTGCCCGTGTGCCCCCTCCGAGGCGCTGGCGTGGGAAGACGGGGGCGGTTCTAGGACCAGGGTACAACTGAAACAGGGTACGACAGTGAAAGGGATTTTCTTTTGTTGCTGTTTAAAAAGCAGCAACTGAGGCTTCACTGAAGTTGTTTGCATTTACTTTCTACAGTTCAATTATTGCTGCTTTACATAAAGCATTTTTTTCACTAAAAGTGAAACTCGGACCAAGACCCCATTTCAGGAAAGCACTCCCCTATCCAGATAGCACTAAAGTGAATTCCTGGTTTTAAGAAACCGCTCAAATGCCATTGACTTTCCATCTCTTAAGAGGATTGTTTAGGCAAGTGAATGAAACAAGTCAGAAACTAATATGAAGCTGAAAAAAATCCATCCATTTGCATTGCCCATAACCAGAGAACAGCACAAATGCTACCCAAGGAATAGAGCAAGTGCTGAAAGTTAAACTGATCTTGGTTTTTTCAGCAAAACTCTTTAACTTAAATAATCTGAAAGTTACAATTAGTGTAAGAAGTATGGGCATGATACTGTTTATTATCCTTTATCACCTCGGATCACGCTCGCGTGCATGGAGAGTACTGGGAGGGAGTTACCCAGTGGAGACTCTTCAAGCCTCTAACGCCTCACTTGACAAGGGTTCTCATTTTCTTGCAGCTTCAGTAGTTAATGCAGCTAATGTATGAAAAGGGAAACTGTCTATACAGGTTCTAGACAACATGATTTCCATGCCTACATTTTGTAACTTTTTAATTAATTTGTGTTCTTGAAGTAGCAATATTAACATAATTTGTTGCAGAGATTTAATCGTGTATGACACTTCAGCTGCCCAGACGTTCCTATTTGAATAACTGTATGAGGTTACTGGTGAGAGCAGGATCTCCAGGTAGAGCAGATGGGTTTTCCCTTCCCAGGAGTCTGTCCTCGAGTAGCCTTTTGCGATTGCCAGGTAGCGTGTCGAATTCATGGGACCTGATGGTCAGGAATCCTCACCACCGCCTTGGGCCACCGGTTCAGGCCGCTGTACCTGTCTTTACACAGCTCCCTTTATAAACCAGGGGTGGCTGCAGCCCAGGGTGTTTTTCTGAGCTCAGCTGAAGCGTGGTGATGGGCTAACGTTGGAGAACGTGGGGTAAACCCCATCACCATGCCCAGGGCCATTACAGTGGTCTTAATTCTTATTTCACTTCATGGGAAAAAGAAACAGAACAAGGAGTTAAGTGCCTTTTTTTTTTTTTTTTTTTTTTCTGTGTCAATAAACCAACCAGTTTAAATGTATATTTATTCTATGTTTGAAATAATGCAAACTATTCAGAATGCTATGAGAGCTATGAAAAACACAGGGCTTGGAAAACTGGCAGTTTTTGTGGTTTTGGGGTTTTGAGTAAAGTTTCACAACCAATCAGCCCAGAATAATGTCCGGTAAAGGCATTTCTGCTTGTTAGTCTATTTATTTATTTACTTTGGCTTTGTGAGCCAAGGCGAGACACATTTGGAGGAAGGTCAGTGAAAATACTCCAGATCTGTGAGAGGGTCCGGGTCCTGCAGAGTGCTGGGGACCCGCTGTCCTGGTGGTGCTCGCTGGGGAGGAGCTGGAGCACAACCTGCCTGCCCGGGTGGCACGGGCTCGCAGCCCTCCCTGGGAAGGGAAACCAGTATTGGGGTCATTGGATGCTTTACTTTGGCGGCCACCGGTGTCTGTGTGTCTCCTCCTCGGCTGGTGGCCCTGATGGCATCTGCCTTGCTAGAGATCTACCCTTCATTTGATGTTGTGTCATCCCGCAGCCATCCCAGCCCAGCGCCCAGCCTGCCCCCGTGGTGACAGCTGAGCCCTGACCCCTGACCTGGCAGAGGCTTTCGAGGGGGTGGGTGCAGCCGGTGGTCCCTTGTCCCCCTCCCCACACCGTGCTCACCTGTGTAGTACGACGTTTTGCACTTGGGTTTAGGTCCACGGGACATTGAGTGACATGAGTTCAGGAGGGGAGATCTCCCTGGGGATGTGTTTGCTCCAGGGTTTGCTCAGCCTGTTCCCAAGTTTCCAGCAGGAGAGGGTCTCCCTGCCCAGCTCTCACCGGGGGCTGCCCAGGGAGGGCTCCGACAGGACCTGGGTGTTCCTTGGGGAGCACAGGCGGTCCTGGGGCTCAGGGTTAGTTGTCCCACTGTGCTCCAGCCCCTCTTGGGCATGGCAGTGCTGTGACCCTGGCTCTGCAGGGAGCCGACTGGCTGTCCCATGGCGGAGCCTCCAAGAGCATCTGGAGCCTTGCTGGGGCCAGGGGCAGTGCCCGCAAGGGCCAAATCAGGGGTGCTTTGCTCCGTGCCTTCTGCTTGTGTCCCTGTGTGTGACCAACATGTTGCAAATACCCGCCACCAGGAGGTTTCTGCAGAGGAATGAACAGTCTTGAAAAGCAGAGGCTGCTCCCCATCCCGCCAGCCCCCTGGGCTCCGGCAGGGTCAGTCCCTGCAGCTGTAGGGCCAGGGAGCAGGCACATCCCAGTGAAGACCTGTCATCCCTCACAGAGCCCCCTGCCTTGCCAGCCGGCCCAGTGGCACCCTGTGCCCGGGGGACACCTGGGCACAGGGCCCTGGCTGTGCCATGGCCACGGCATGGCTGCGCCGTGCCAAGGTGGGCACGCACCAGCAGCCGCCCTGGCTCTGGAGGATCCCAGGGGAGAAGCTGTGGCAATCTTCTGAGAGCACTGCCACCTTGTGTCGGTCCATCCCGTGCCCGGGCAGTGCCATGTCCTGGTGTGGACGGTCAGACATGATGACTGTGGAGATCCAGAGATGGCTTTACAGCCCGGGGCGGCTGTTTGTCGCCGCTGGGCACCCTCTCCGGTGGCATGGCTTCCTGGCCGCAGGAGCAGGGCTGCCTTTGCCACTCTGTGCCCACGCATGAACCAGGGTGATGCCACCCTCTCCTGTGGATCCCAAATGTCCACAGCCCAGGCTGGGTGTCCAGACAAGGCAAGGAGCCTGGAGTGCCCTCAGCAGCCCCACGGAGCCGTCGATTGCAACGTGGGAAGAGAGGCCAGAGGACTGTTTTGTTGGTTTGTTTTTCTTTTCTAACCTGGAAGGTCAGCCGTAGTTCTCCCCATCCTCTCCTCCCTGCCCAAACAGATTGTTGGGAGCTGCATGCTTCCATGGCGCACATTCTGCACTACATTAGTTTAATGGCACTGTCACTATGAATTGCAAACTTTCTCAGCTCCCCCCTGTGCTGGTGAAACATGGCAACATAAGGAACATCTGCTCCCTTACCCTTTGCTGGAAATGGGAAACATCATATTGCATTTTTGTTATTAGCCTTATTTGGATGCCAGTGGTTTTGTTTCTAAACACATCAAGGCAGCTGAATAACCTTAATTGAGTACTACAGAAAAAGCATGGTTTCATGCAAATACAGCTGCCAGCGTAATTATTAGGACAATACTGAACTTCTATTCCTGCGATGGGTTCCAGTTCCTTGGTTTTTATATTGCTCCCTTGCTGCTGAGTTTCATTATAAACATCTCCACACAAACCGATCTATAGTTAGGCAGTAAACAAGTTAAGTCCTTAATTTTGTACATTAAAAAGCCAAACAAACCTAATGATTATAGTGCGCATTTGAGCCTTTATTTATACACAAAATTAATCACCTAATCTCCACTAGGAACAGCTACCACAGGTAAATCTCTGCCTTACGTGGCTTCAAACAACCCCCAAAATTTCTAGTGCAATTTCATTAAAGAGAAAAGATTCCTGCAGCTTCTATGGAAGATGACAGTATGTGTAAATGGAATCAATTAATAATTCCCAGATTTAATTATAATGGATTCATTGTTATTGCATGATCGACCACAGCATGCAAACGGCAATTAAGCAAAGCACATATATGCAATTGTCTCGTCCACCCATTATATAGAATCACTTTGTTATTAAGCTTGAGGGCAAGTCAGAGACCAAGAATACAGCAAAGGCACAAAAAATGGCAAAATTGATTCCAACAGTTTTGTCGGTGTCTTTCCGCACTGCAGCATACGCGCATCTTTCCCGATAGGCACACTTTTAATGAACGTTCATGAAAATATTTTGCTTTCATCTTATCTACTCCACCAGCTTACTGGAGCATTCCAGAATACTGTTGGCCAGGTGGGGCTTGCTCAGTTTTGGGTAGCTTTGCCTAGATTTGGAGAGGTCTTTGGTGAAGCCTGAAAATCAGGCTTCTGGTGGGAATTTCACTGGATTTCACTGAATTTTTAGAGTTGGAAGAGACCATAGAGATCATCTAGTCCAACTCCCCTGCTGAAGCAGGATTGCCT
>JAOXNO010000063.1:35518693-35585330 GCA_028565335.1 Limnodromus scolopaceus
TCCAAAGAAGGGGACTCCACAACCTCTCTGGGCAGCCTGTTCCAGGGCTCTGTCACCCTCACTGTAAAGAAGTTTTTCTTCTTTTTCTAAAGAATGATGGGGGCGCTTTTTGCCCTGCAGATTTAATTAGGTTTAGTTTTCTTTTAGACCCACAGCAGAATCTGTGGCTGCTTTGGATCGCCCACGAAGGATGTTTGGTGTAATTCCTTGGAGAGCTGTGCTCATTGTGGCAGAACAGTTGGGTCTGGTGTCGCAGGAGCACCAGTTTCTCTGTAAGGCAGGCTGTAGGAGCAGCAGAGGTTTCGCAGGTCAGGATTGTGTTGTATCAGCAGAACTCTTGTGGGGAAGCTGCACAGCACGTGCCTGCCCTGTCTGGCTCAGTCTCCACGACTAATAACATCTATTCCAAATTTAAAGCAGCGCAAAGGTCAGCAAGGCAGATTTAGTGGGGGGGTATCTTCGCTGGAGTCATTAGAGCTGATAAACTTGGCCTGATATTTGCTGTTGGAAGAGTGAATCTGGGAACAATTCTTCAAGTGTTTATTTTCATTTTTACAATCACAGAACAAGGCAATTTGCAGCGAAGTGTTGTATGCAACTGCAACTCTGCTCACAGAGCGTAAGTCACAGAGGATGCCAGGCTCGGTGTTTTGGTTTAATACTAGAGGTTTCTACCAGGTCATTTCTGTCTCCCCCAGTACCTCTTCGCTGAGAAACAGACTCCCTGCATACTGGCACTGGTCTGTAGTGGGAAATCCATACTGATGGTATGGACTGTGGCAGTGGTGGTATATACTGAGTTTTTCCTTCGTAAAATTCATATTCCCCACAGCTCTGTCATATCCCCTGGTATTATTTCACAGGTCTCCCAATTAGCGTACTGTAATTCTCAGCTAATCGATTAACACGTGTCTGGACCCCAATGCAGCCTTGCCTATGCCTCTAGCAATTAAAACAAAGGCAAAACTGCCTGTGAATTTTTGGATGAGTTGATATTAACCAGGGTAAAAGTTGTGGATGCAACTGAAAAGGGCCAAAGACTGTGAAAATGAGGAATGAGCGCCGTCCTCTCGAGGGAAGATTGGTGGGGCAGAGTTTGTTCAGGGCTTTGCTTGACTGATTTTATTCTATTTTACCAAATTTGCATTAGTAACTTTGCGGTGGTTTGTAGTTTGAGTACAACGTGTGCTGTGCTGTGTTTAGGATTTGTTATTAGCAAACAGCCCTGAGTGCTCGGCTTGTGGAGCCAGAGCCCAGCGTTCGCTTTCCGTGCAGCCCAGGGTGGGATGTTCCCCATCGGCACGTTGGGAACTCTGAGGAAGACAGACCCAGCTCCTCCTGGAGTTACAGTCTGCGGCCATCTGTTGTATCAATCAAAGGGGGACTTAGATGTGAGCAAAGCACCCTGGTGTCCTGAGACACCAAATTGTTGCAGAACCCCCATTTTGTAAAACTTTCAAAAGCAGATTCATGTCTTGGGGACGTATCTGAGACCCTTCCTCTCCTCTGACCAAGGCCGTTCCCAGGAGTTTGCCCGGGCTGTGACTCACATGCCTCCAGTCCAGCATCACCACTTGCAGTAGGTGACACCCGGGGCACCCCACACCTCCCTGAGCCGAGCGTGGGTGATGGCAGTCCCGGGGAGCCGGTCCCCACGCTGTGACGGGGCTGTGCCCCGTTGCCAGGCGGCTCCCTGCCCCTTTGGGCCTGTGGCCAGGCCATGTTGAGTGGCTGATGGTGAGGGGAGTGGGCACGGGCAGCCGGGGTGCTCGGTGGGGACGGGGCAGAGGGCAGGAAGCGGGCGGTGAGTCACCGTCCCCACAGCGCTGGCGAGGCGGCAGGGCCGGGCACAGCCCCTCGCTCGGGACAGGCCGCTCCAGCACAGGCTGCTCCTCGGCCAAATTCATTGCATCTGGTGCTGTTCACTTCCTTTCCGTTTTTATCTAGTCTCTCTGGGCTTCCTGTCGGCCCCTCACGCCGGGGGGACGGCTCGCTGCGCAGCGCCCGACCGCTGGTGGGGACAGCCCGGGCTCAGGTTCAGCCCTGGGGCGTCCGCCCGCTGCTCCCCCAGGCTTGGCCTCCCCAGGAGGTGCCCTGCCAGGATGGAGAAGGGCCGGGACACCTGGGGACCTCAGTGAAGTCTGTGGCATGGATCCTGTGTTTCTGACGGAAAGGGCCATGGGAAGCAGGCAGCAAAGACAAGAAAGTCAGCTGTAAAATACGGATTCTAGTTTTTCTTCTCGCTTGTCTCCCCCTTTGATTATCTTTTATTTGTGCTGTTATAACCATTCACTTGAATATTTTCAGCTTTTCTCAGGCCTGTGAACTTTTTTTTTATAGAGTGAGCTTGTTTGCCAGGCAGGTTTCCCTCAAACTCTCCCGATGCCAGTAATTAAGGGATTATTGTAATTACCTCACTGGTGCAGATATTGAGTATTAGCACTGAGGCTGAATGTGCCCGCTTTGATTTCCCTGCAGTGACGCTAGGTAGGCTGTGGCTGAACTCTGCTCTAAATGAGTACAGTGTCATTAATGACAGCACTCTTACAATGGGCACTTTTGTGCTTAAGAAGCTTTCTATACCTTAATCCAACCTGATGCAAGCTACACATGCAAATGTATTACAGGTACAATTTACTTCGTGGCATTAACAGAACATAAAAAGAGATTCAGGCTGCCCTGTGAAGTGTTTAATGAGCTGTGGGTCAGATCCCTGGAGCTGGCCCGGCTCCATGGGCTGCAAGTCGGGGCGTAATGCCTTCCTTTCCCTTTCCTGTGCCTGGCACCGGCCCGGGCGCCCTGCTCCTCCCAGGCTCGGGGGCTCTTCCCGTCTGCCCTGGCCGTCAGGGGTCACCAGGAGTTGAAAAGCATCGTAGGCTCTTTGTGGGCCTCTTTCCTCCAGGCAGCCCAGCAGGGATGGCAGGGGGATGTGCCGCTGGCTGCCACCATGCCGTGGTCCGGGAGCAGGGCAGGCCATGGCTGCCCCGAGAGGACACCCCACCCTGGGCCTGAGCAGGGGCATCACCTCCACCAAGGAGCGAGGCAGCTCTGCTGAAAGGGTGGCTCTGGTGGGTCAGTGTATCCAGCACGGCTGCCATCCCAGAGCCTGCTCTGCTGGCCCACATCTGGCTCTTTCATGTCTGGCCTGAAATGGCCTTTCTCCTAACAGCAGCTTTCCCACTGCACGCAGGCTCCTGAGGTGATGATAACATTATGTTTCCCTGCAAGCTATGCATGAGAAGCCATGTCTTGTTTTGCATTTCATCAGCTATAATTAAACTGGCGATGAAACCGCTCAGGACCCGAGTACGCTTCCACTGTGGCCAGTACAAAGCCCTGATGTTCATGGGAACGAGGTCTGACCCTCCAGTTCCCGTGCAGATCACTATTCTTCATTCCGTACTCTGCCCTGCTCCCTTTCTAAACCGGCTGTAAAAGCATCTGTGCTGTGAGACAAACTGTGGCTGGACCTCACGGGAGAGAGCCCGTGCTCGACGTGCGTGGTCCTCGTTGGCAGAGGAGCAGCCCGGAGCGATGGCGATGCCCACAGAGAAATAATCCCTGCCGTTTCTCCAGCCTTTAATTCGTGTTTGTCTTTCTGCCGTAGAGGCTGTGTGTTCTGTGTGCCATCTCCGCTCGCTTCCTGCCCCCGGCCAGCTGTGGATTGATGATAGCATCTTCAAGTTGTTGGACTTCCTCTTCTCGTCTTTAATCTCTTCTGGTTTCAAAATGGCCCCCGCACTTACAGTTACCGACCACAGCAGGCAGATAGCGGCAGCTGGCAGACAACACCGAGTGCGCTTTAAACACAAAAAGAGATCTGTTCTTTAGGTTATATAAGAGGATTTAGTGCTAAGATTTACTGAAACTCAAATTTCTGAAATGTTTGGCAGTTAATATCTTAAATGTGCTAATTCTTGACATTTTCGAATTCACGTTGGCTACGACTTGACTCAGCAGTACCTGCAGGAGCAATGAGAGACAGTAACACATTTATGCTGCATGGCGTATACATTCAAAATGTGGCAACTTAAAGAGGATTTTATGCTGCATGAACTTTATCAACTGGCTCGCGATAGCCCCCTGTCAGACCATGCAGTCCTTGCCCTGAATCTGCAGGGATCAGACAAGCACCTCTGAGTGGAGTAACACCTGCACTCAGAGCCAGGCTAAGCCAAACCTAATGCAGCCATCCAGTTCTTCAGAAGCAAAGCCACAGGTGATTTTGCTTCCTCTTCCTTTCCTTCTTCATTAAAATCTGGTTTCACAGGCCACGGAGCCTGGAGGAGCTGTGGAGCAGATGTTTTGAAGAAAGTCCTGGCCAGAAGCCACTTTGTGTCTGGTTGCTTTTGTTTTAAGATAGAGAGGGAAATGTACCTTATTATATATAGGTGTCTCTTCCAAGATGTATGGAAAGTAAGAACAAGTCAGGAAATGCAGAATGTCTTCAGTCAGGTGCCACAGACCTGCCCAGCTGGGAGCGCAGCCAGTGCACCACTGGCATAGCTGGGGCACCCGTGTGATGAAGATGGGAGGACTTGGTCAGTTTGCTGTCAGCGTGCACTGTTACTTACAAGCTGCTTCTTGAGCTGAGTTCTGTGGTGCAGTCGTGCGATTCTGCTAATGCAGTTGTGATTCTGCATTATGGGCTGCCCAGGGAAGTGGTGGAGGCACCATCCCTGGAGGTATTTAAAAGATGGGTTGACATGGTGCTTAGTGACTTGGTTTAGTGGTGGTTTTTATTAGTTAGGTTGATATTTGGACTGGATGATCTTAAAGGTCCCTTCCAACCTAGACAATCCTATGATTCTGTGATCGTTAGCATCAGAGTCTAACCCTGGGTGGTGGTAGCAGTTTTTGCTTCTGAGGTTTCTGCAGCCATTACCTGTCAATGTGCGTTCAGGACACCGCACGGTCTCGCTTTCCTCTCTCTGCTCACAGTCCCAGATTGCAAACTGTTGTACCTCAGAGGTTTATTGCAACAGTTTTGTTTAAGGCTGTCATTATCTGCTCAGTGTTTCATTGGGAGGGAAGTTGTGTTTATCATTCAGGAACGGTGGCCACAAGCAGGAGATGGATATTCAGTTTGTGATGCTTCTCCAGATGCTGTACCTGAGGCCTCAGCCCTGCAGGGCCTGAGCACCTCGGGCTGAAGCCAGTTGGAGGTTGGTATGATCAGTATCATGGACTGGTGGAGGACGGTAGAGGGTTTATCTTCTCTAATCTGTTATCTCCTCTTGTCTCTTGCTTCATTTATAGAATGGGGACTATGTCATAAAAGTTCCTTTATCAGCTTGGCTTTAGGGTTGTTTGAGCAGCTTTGGTCCCAGCCATCTTCTGCTGGAACCCTCATACCTTCTGGGCTTGATCCAAAGCCCAATCAGGACAAATCAGGCCAAAGTCTCTCAGGCTTTGGGGAGAGACTTGGAAAGATTATGCTGTGCAAGTCTGATGGCCACAATGTCCTCGGAGAGCCCCAGAGCTAACCGGCAGCTGTAGGTGGACCTCCTGCCCCAGTGTGCTGGCAGCATGGCCAGGCTCCCGGGCTGAGGAGATAAGATTCGCCCTGTGCAACTCTCACCTATCTCCTCTTTTTTGACTCCAGGAGCCAGGATGTAGATTTTACATCCTACACAACGTTTTGCGTCAGTAGGTGCCTCTTGTCTGATGCTGCCTCCTGGCAGAACAGCTCCTGCATCCATCTCAGCTGGTTCTGCAGAGCAGCCCACCCAGCAGGGAGGACTCTCAGCCCGAGTGAGCCCACAGCACCCCCCTGGAGCAAGGCTGGCCACTCCAACGGCACCCACCTCCCCAGCAGGCTCCCGAGTGGCCTCCACTGTGGTGGCCTCTATCCTTAGACCTTTTGTAAGCATCTGCACATCAGGACAGTGATCCAGGAGGAGAGAGCCGGTGCCTGATCCCTGCCCTGCAGCGGCGGGGAGGAAATCGATGCGGTATCAGCACGGGTGTCACAGCGCTATCTCGTCTGTCTGGCCTCCAGCAATTGCCCCGCGTGTCACACAGTCCTCTCCTCTCCTGGCTGTCCAGGAAGCACCACAGCTGCCAGGGGTGGCCAGCAGCCGGCTGTGAGTACATCTGGGGTTTGTTTTTCAAAGGGTTACTTCCCCCCAGACTCAGGACAGAGAGACGCCAGCCGAAGGGAAAGGAGGCAGCGGACAGGGAGCTCAGCCATGTCTCATTGGGCTCACACATGCACTCCCTCTGCCCCCACCTGATCTCTGTGACCTGATGGGGCAGAAATCAGATTGTCATTGGCAACAACCCATGTTGGCCTGAAAGCCACAGATTAGCTTCTGAGAAAGCCTGACGTAAGTTTTTGTTCTTGTTACCAAGTGTGGAGGGAAGACACCCCCCATACGCCTCCTCCCACCCCTTGGTTCAAGGATTTCAGTTTCCACATAGAAGGTGGTGTTGGTGGACAGGATCCACGTGCTTGCATGGACACGTTTAGATGTGAGCCAGGGAAGAGCTGGTCTCCTCTCCAGGACGCCTCATCCTTATTTCCCTGTTGAGTTGTACATTTGCACAGCACTGACTTTTCAGAGATGCTGAGCCAATGGGGGCTGCAAAACCTCCACTTGCGTTTCAGCCCAGATGTGCTTTGTTTGCCACTGAATATTGCATCAGGAAAATATTTAATGGTAGAGGAAGAAAGAGTACCCCTTCTCTGATACGAGCAATATATTCTCAAGAGCTCAAATTGCTACCTTTGCTTAAGCTAAACAGTCTTGTGTTGTGTTGTGTTATCAAAGGCTGAATACTGATTTTTGCCAAACTGGTATTAGTCCAGCCTTTCCCTACTGGCTTCGGGGAAGGCAATCTGGATTTATCCCATTGATCGAGCATTTCAAAGCAATCATGACTTCACACTTCCAAAGCCATTACATTTAATCTCGTCAATATGAACTGAACACGCAAGCAGTGCAGGAACACTAACAAATGGGGAAAGTCTGCCCTGAAAGCCCAGCAAGACCTGCCCTTATCAGCCCAGGACATATAAATCACATTCTTTTCCAGCTCATTTAACCTTGGCCAGTGGCTTTATGCCTCAGTTTGCACCGTTTCCAAAAATGTGTCCAGTTCCTCTGTTGATGCATGGCTAAGGCTCTCTTCTATCGCTGACTCTGTCAACTGGGTAGTATCCCAGCCCCTCCTAATTGTGTAATTCTGCCTCAGTTTAAATATATTATTCCACTTTTGCTTTCAAATGGGTTTCTGTGTGCTTTTCCTAGAGGAGCTCTAACTTTTTACTAATTTATATCTCCCTTACGCTCCCCACCGTCAGGCGTGTGGCTGCGTGTTGGAGCCCACGAGGCACACACAAAAGGGAGGGAGAGACCCAGTTGGGCTTTAATGTCAAACACTCGGATCTGGGTGCAGCGAGAGATGCCAGCAATGGGAGAAGCTGCAGGGGTGCCCACAGCCCAGCCCCACGGGTCAGTGTGGGGCACCCGAGGGCTCCAGCAGCTCTTCCCCTGCTGCAGTCAGGGTCTGGGATCGAAATGCGGCGGAGGCTCTGCCACGGCTCTCGTGTTTGTTGTTTGGTGGCCACTGAGAGCTCTGAGCTGGGGCTCAGGGGTGTCGGGGGTACATTGGATGGAGCAGCAGGAGGGTGAGCACCCAGAGAAAAGGGTCTGTGACCAAAGGGACCTCTGAGACAGGCTGCCAGCATCGACAGCTTGTCTGAGCTGGGCTGGTCTAGGGGTGTGACTCTTTCAGTACAAAGCTCTTGCAGGGACTAATTACCATTAAACCAGCCAGATTGTTGAAGATTAAATCCATGTGCTGCGTATAGCCATGTAACCTCCATAAGGACATAACCTGTGTCATGCTGAGGCTCGGGTCTGCCCTGAGCGGGACGCGGTGCTGCATGGTCTCCAACGAGCCCGGGGGGAGGCAGAGCCATGCCATCCTCCCGGTGTTTGTTCTCATGCAGGAAGAGCGAGAGGATGCTACCATCAGTGCTCCGTGTTTCAGATGGAGCCCAGCACACTCAGGCGATGGGTGCGCGCATTCCGGGGCAGCGGGCTGCACCAGCAGTGGCCTCACGGCGCAGGCAGTTACACAGACGTGCAGCGTTTCCACAATGTGCTGCTGTTCCAGAAGACATGGCGTAAATCTCTGGGTTTGTGGCAAAACTGCCCATTTTTGCTGTCACTGCCAGCCTGTTCTGTCGTCCGCACAGAGCTTGTTGGGTCTTTATATAACAACTATTACAAATATTGAATATTGTTTTAAATACATGAATGATCTAAAGGAACAGGTAGAAGAAAAGTGTGGGTGGACGGTAATGCTGTAATAGCATTTTTGCCCTGAGCCGAGTGAAACCTTTCCAACCAATGGCTGATTTACATATTTACATTAGCTGCATTTTTAAGTATCCCTTTTTATTCCAAATTTTTGCACAGAAATAATCTTAGCTATAAAAAATCTTATTTTGCTTATACACTGATAAAGATGTTAAGTAAGAATTCTTAAAACATTTTCCTGCTCTGCAGAGACATCGGGATGTAGCAACACCGTATTTAAAAATATTCTTTCCTCTTCCTGGCAAGATTTCTAATTCCAGTGGAGCATGACAACATCTCCTTCTGCTTTGATAATGTCGTGCATGCATGCGCCTGCTGTTAGTTGCAGGACAATGACTTCACACCAGACACAAACGGCCAGCAACTGGAAAAGCCAAAATAAGACTCTGTTTATGTTGATAATAGCTTTCCTCTGTGCTTTGTGTGCTCCTTCTAGTGGAGGAGCTAATTCCAGCTTTGGACCAGTTTGCAGCTGGTCATCTGCTTGGGGTGGCTTTTGAAGTCATGATGTGCCGCGGGGCTAGAAGATGTTGGGTTTCTCCCGTTGCCACTTGCAGGGGTGAGCAGTAGCTGGCTTGGCAGAGGCTTGACACCAGCAGCCCTGCCATGGCTCCTGTGCCAGCTCCTTGGGATGGGCAGCCAGGGTTAAGCTACAGGCTTTTCTTCGTCCTCTCTTTTCTTTGTGTGTGCAGCAAGACAAAGCTCGCCTTGCTATTTCCTTGTCTAAATGCAGGTATCTTCTGGCAGGGCACCACAGTGGTGCTCTCAGGAGCAGCCCTGGAGGTGATCCACACTTACTGGCTGTGAGGAGGCTGGTGGACACTGGGACACGCTCCCTGCGGATACGCAGACACCGTCTCCGTGCCCAGCGTGCACCATTTCTGTGAATAACGGACTTTAACCTTTGAAATTAGAGGCCAGAAAAGAAATTAACTCTTTATGATGAGTATCTGTGAAGCGTGTGGATGGGGAAAAAGTCTGCCCAGAGCCCATAAGGATCAGTCCTTCACTTTGATTGCTGGTGAGGAGAGAGTGACCTGACGTTCCCTGACCTCCTCCCTTTCCACCAGGAATGAGGGGTGAGAGGAAGTACAGCCTTCCTTTGATTCACAACATTAGTTCACCTTCCCCAGAAGGAAGTGCCGTCCCAACGCCTGCAGCCCTGCTAAGGGAGCCCTGGTAGTTTTGTTCCCCAGGCAGAGCAGCAGTGGGCTCTGTGTGACAATGTGGATGACAATCCAGCAGAAAGCATAGAGAGCAGAGTCTTGACTCACCGCCATGGGTGCAAGAGCTGTTCTTTGAACCCACTGCACTCCTGGGAACAGCTTTCTCGGAGAGGTGACTCATCGCCGGGGAAGTCCAGGATGAAGTATGGACACCGCCTTCCCAAAAGGGACAGCTGTGATCTCTCACACGGACTCCTCCCCTGACTGTCGTAGCTCTGACAATGACTTGCTGTTTCTGGGAAGGAGCCACATGGTGCAGGTCTCGGGGACACATCTCCTCACTGTCACTTCCGAATTAGTAAGACTGGGCCACTACATGTAGTGCCCCCTCAGAATGGGGTCTTTGCCAATGAGAGCTTGCAGATGGTTTAATGGGTCTTTCTCAGCAGCCAAAGAAGTTTGCGTGGCAATTTCCGGAAAGGCTTTTGTCCTTTTCACACTTTGCAGAAATCTAATGCACTTTTAATCCATGTAGTTCAGGAGTGTCACACACTCCGTGGCCTAACCTTGGTGTCATACAAGGTGATAGCAACAGAAAATTGGTCCATCACTTCTCATCAACAAATTTCTCTGCTACAAATAAGCCAAAAAAAATCGTGGGGAAATTCCAATAATCCACAGAGATTTTGGGGGGAGCATAGACAACCTCAGAGCCCTCAGAAAGGGGAACAAGCCCTGGACAGAGAACAGCAAAAATGAAGGGTCAGAAAGAACCAGTGAAGGTGAGGAAACATGGGACAATATGTGTATCCTGGGACCAAAAAGCTTTGAGAGTTTGTAGCAACTTTCAAGTAATGGACAGTCCCAGTAGGTGACTTTGAGCTTTGGGCATCTTCTTCACCAGTTGTGGTGAGGTTTGAAGGACAGGGAAGAAAGGAGGAGCGTGTGAGACTAAGGGTGGAAAATTCAGATGAATGGTATGGAGGGGCATCCATCCAGCATGAGGATGGTGAAGAGTATCTGGAGGGAAAATAAGTAAGAGAACAGAAAGAATAAGTCTTGAGAGAGCACAAGGATTATGGAAAGCACAAGGACTGTTGAAGGACACAACCCAGGGCAGCTCACAGAGCTCTAAGTACATAACAACATACTTGGCTCCAGAAATTTCTAATCTGGAGATGGTTGGCAGCTGGGAGAGCACCCAGGGGAAATATTGTATGTGCTTACCCTGTGCTCATACTTTTCCCCAGGCATTTTGCTTTTGCCCACTGTTGGAGACAGGAGTGAGACGGACCTTTGGCCTGGCCCAGTGTGGCTGCTCTTGTGTTCTTGTGCTCTCGTGTTGTGAAAGAGTTGGAGTCCTTGTGGCGAGTCCTGCGTTCTTTAGCACAAGCTGCAGGACAAACCGCGCTTATCGCGGCGCCATTGCTGAGTCAGGCAGGGAAGGGATCTTGCTGACATTCCTCCTCGTGTTGCACACAACGTGCTGAACACATTGTGAGGAGAAGACTCTGTGTTTCCCAAAACCAGCTGGGCTCTTCACCGAGACGACTCTTGCGTAGGTAGAGCGCATTGCTGTGGGTGTTGCTGGTCCAGCTCCCGGCCGCGGAGGGGTGGCAGCAGCAGCTCTGTCTGACAGCCCTCCTTGCTCTTCTGGGTTCGTGGCCAAGCTGTGAGGTTGCTGGGGCTGCCTGGGGAGCCTCTCCTGGGCATTCCCCTCACCTCTGGCCCACTGCAGCCCAGTACCCTCCGTGCTTCGCCTTGTTGCGCACAATGTGCTTATGAGGCTGATTTTGTTCCCTGAGGGGATGAAGGGGCTGGTGGATCCCATCATTCCTCTCTCTGTGCGAGCATCTCGGTGGCTGGGGACAGGAGAGCTTTCTGAACCTCCCCTCTGGACCTTTTGGCTGCCTCCCTCCTCCCTGACTTCTTTGGCTTGGTGCTCTTGAGGTACCAAGCTCTCTTGAGGTTGTCGTTAGCTCCCATGATTAGTGCTATCCTGTTTTGTCTATCGGGGCTGGCGTTACCAAGAGGGGTCTCCATTTTTCCAGGAATATTGTGGCACTTTTTAAAAATCAGTGTCTCCCAAGAAGGCAAAGGTACTGTTAGACTCTCCTGTAGATAGCTGTACTCACCTTCTTTTGCCGTCCTGCTTTTCCTTGCTTACTCATTCCCATGGTGAGGATGACAATATTTCTATCTATTAACAGGTAGGAAGAAGGGGAATGTGCTTCCAGAGTAAATGGGAGAACAAGGAGGGTGAGAGCAATGTTTACACACATGTACAGTAATTTCTCCTCGGTGTATGCATACATATGCACATGAACTATATATATCTACAGTACATTTCTTCTAAGGCCAATGTTTTTCTCTGCAAAGCCCGGACCCCACTTAGGGGAGAAACAAGGCTTGCCAATAGCTGGATTCAATTTATAAGAAACTAGGTGGAAATAATGATGAGGAAATGAGAAAAATAAGCTTTTGATGAAATAATTAATGACTAGTTGTGACACAATCTCACAGCAGCAATCCAAGGCTCGGGGAGATCAGAGGAGCCCATCCGCTGCCAGACAATGCTTACCATGCAAAGCCAAGTAGCCTCCTGTTTGCAATTTAAAATCATAACCATATACATGAGCTGCAGTTGGTGGCGGCTTGTTTGTTTTAAGTTCTCTCCTAACGCAGTAACAGCACTCCCTTTGCGCTGCATCTGCAGGAGGAAGGGGCCGGCAGGTTCCAGGTGGTTACGGAAGGTGTAGGACAGGTCCAGCTCCAGGGCCGCCAGCGCCGGGAAAGGAACGTCTCAACGCGTGCGAGTCGTTCCACTGCCACCAAACTGAGCAGGGCCCTGCTGCTCGAACGGCCAAAAACCAGGGGTGTCTGGGGAAGGCAGGGACTGCTGAAGAGTCTGAAAAAGGTGCAAAGGGAAAACATACCTTTTGTTGGGAGGCTTCCATTTGCTCTCACTGGGTCCTCGCCCCCGTTGCTGATATTTTCATGAACTCACAGGTGGATGAAGTAGAAAAACACTTGGCCCAAAATATTTTCTGAAGAAGGCTGAGGCGTTGCTTTCTCCCAGCCCTCAGAGCCGAGGGTGAGCCGTGGCAGTGGGATGGTTCTGCTCAGGATCTGAAGGGAATTTCCCGTGGTCCCACGCACCCAGCTCTGCCCCCATGACAGCCAGGGCTCAGCTGTGCCCACTGCATCCCCCTGGCTGTTCCGACTGCATCCCTCTGGCCGTGCCCACTGCATCCCTCTGTCACAGCGTTACCTGTCAGTGCCAATGGAGCTGCTGCCACCACCCGAGTCCTGGCCCAGCCAGCTGCAGAGGTGCAGAGCCCCCTCTCCCCACCCAGCTCTGGGGGTACCCCCTGTCACTGGGCTGCTCCGACACCCCCTGTCCCCAGCAGAGGGGTGGGGGACGGCCTGCTCCTAATCGCTTCCAGAGGTCCTCTTTCCAGATCGGTCAAGGCTCTGCTGAGTTATTTTCATGCAGGATGAGTTATAGCTGTGTTTAAAACCTCTTTATTACCCTTCAGTAATCCGGAGTTCAATCTCGCGTTTTTAATGTTGCTCTTCTAAAGGGCAGATTTATATGTAAAACACTTTACACTTTGGTTTCCTCCTAAATAATAACTAACGTTGTTCTTCTGAGTGCTTTATGACATTAGCTAACTAGTCCTGACAACACCCTGCTTTTCCATATGCACAGCAGAAAGCTTGGATGAGCTTCTTAGGTCTGGTGTTTTCAATTCTCATGATTTTATTGTGAGTCTGGGGTGGGCTTTTTCTTCAAGTCTCAGCTCCTGGAAGCACAGGATCACATGACTCTCTCACTTTTCATTTTTTTTAACAATAAATTTCTAATTCTTCCAGTTGCAAGGAAAAGCCTGAAAATGTGATCCAAATGCACTGCGAGGCTCTGAAACCAGATGCCGAACAATGAGAAGCCAAACCCTGTTGCCATTTTTAAATCTCTGAAGCTTTAAGGCAATCTAAGCGTGCTCCAGGTCTTCACCCATGTTTTCTGAGTGTAGAGGGGCCTGGCAGTAAACAAAGCCTCGCATTACAAAGAGGCAAAGGCAAATAAAGTCTTCAGGGATGCTAGTATTCTCCATGTCCCCTCTCTTTCGCGCTTCTTTCTGATTCTCGTCCTGAGTGTGCTTTGCTTTCCACATTGTGAGTAGTCACGTTCCTCACAGTGGTAAAGAAAAGCACACAAATAAATCTTTGCTGGAACAGAGAAAATTCTAAATCAAATCAAAATTTTACAAACAAATAAGATCAAGGTTTTAAACTCTTCCATCTGTTACTGTGTGCTTGTGGCGTGCCATGTGCGGCAGGCCGGGGTGTACGGTTCGTGACTCTCGGGGCTACTGTAACACAACAACCCTTGCTGCTGCCGATGCTGCTGCTACTGCTAATAAAATAGAATTGTTAATTGTTAAGTAGAACTTGTAATTGTGATCATCTGCTTAGAAAGGTGGAGGAAAGCGTGCAGCAGACTTTTCTTGCTCTGTGGCGCTGCAGACCAGTTATTTCCACATTGCAAGAGAAGCTGGACAACAGGAAGTGATCAACATATTCATTTTGTGTCACATATTTTGAGTTTCTTCTACTTTCTTACTGGTTTTATACTGAACCATTTAATTTCTCCCATTATTTCCTGTGACAGGGTCGCAGATCCGAGACTGTAGCTGGCTATGGGACAGCAATTTAGATTTGTCTCACTAGGTTTTTTGTCCTGTGTGATACTTGCTGCTCTAAAAGTGCTATTGCTATTTCATTTATACATTCTGCATGGGATTCTAATACTATTTTAATTAGTCTATGTGTGTATTTAGCTACTAGAAAATCTCTATTAAAGTCCAGAGCTTCCCTGAAGGAAATATCTTCAATATTTCAAGATCATCTTGATATTTATTATAAAGCATACTTTTCTTCATTTTTTCCCATGGCTTCAGATAAATGTTTGTGTGGCTCCCTGAACCAAATCCCTTGTCCCTCTGAGCTGGATAGTTGTCTCCCTCTCACTTCTGCCCAGCCGAACAGCAGCATCTTCTCCTTTGAGCACTTCAGTCGTGCTTGCTGCTCTTTAAACCGTTCTCCCTCTTTGCCCACATGTTTACAGGTGGAGTAGAAAGACCCCTGTTCCAGGCAGAATCAAAAGCCGTGGTGGTTTCCATCTTGTGGTGCGCAGGTAATGTATTACCGCACCTTCCCAGGCCGGGTGGCCAGCGGGAGCCGGGGAGGGTCCCTGAGCCAGCGCGGGAGCCCTGCCATGATACCCCTGCTCTAAGAGCCAGTGGAAGGGCCCGTTGCTTCTTCCAGTGACCACAAACTCATTTGGACAGGTTTTGTCAGGGAATCCAGGGATTCCTGTATCACCATCTTCCTGGGACTAATTCTCTGCCCACCTCCCTTAGGATAAATCTGCATGAGTGAGGTTGCTCTAATTTTGCAAATCTGTTCTACGTTTGCTCTTGTCGAAGGCAGCCCCTGCTTCAGGCAGAGCGAGACCAGCACAGAGCGCTCCTGATGGTCCCTTCAGACATCCTGAGGGAGAGCAAGAGTGCAAGAGAGCGGCCTCAGCCCATCAACAGGGAACTTTTCTGAACCCAGGAGCAGAGGCATACTGGAAGGACAAGAGCCTTAACATGTGAGTAAAAACTAATGAATGATTCTAAAATGGCTGGACTGAAATTTCCCACGGAGGAAAGCGCCCCAGCCTTCAGTTGGTGAATTTGCTGATATCACACCAGTGAATTACTATCAAGCACCTGAGAACTACCAATGGGTCCTTCCCAGCAGGGAGCTGGCTTCGTGCGAGACCCTCTCCTCTCCCCTTCCCGCAGTAAGAGCCCCCTTCCCGGGGGTTTGCCTGGCTGTGAGCTGGCTGGGGGGGTGAGACCAGCAGCCCTGGCAGTGCCAGCCTCCTGGCGCAGAGCAGGCTGACAGGGTTCTTGGACAACACAAGGCAAGGAGGGAGTAAATTTATATAGGGATTGTTTGACATTAACATTAGGTTTCTAGTCAGATTGGCATTTTTTTGCATGCACTCTAGCATAGAAGGAAAGACAGGATATTAAGTCAAAAAGCTGTGGTTACATCATAAGGGCTGATAACAAGTTTATGACTGATAGGTAGGTGTTGATATGCCTCAGAGGACTGGCTGCTCATTTTTACATTTGTGTTCAGCAACGGGTACGCAGACTGGAAGGCTGGCGTGTGGAAATGTTCTTCTCCCGACCCAGACAAGCAGTGGGTCTTTCAAGAAGGCAGTACCCAGGGGGAGGCTGAGCTGCAGGCAGGGCTGGTGTTTAGGTCTCTGTATTTTGGCAGCTTCCTGACTTCAGGCCTCAGTTGCCTGTATGAAATGGGGGATAATGGCACTCCTGTGCCTCTTGGGGTTTCTAAAGAGACTCCGTGAAGGGGCATGGGGTGCACAGGCAGTGAGCAAAGGCGGAGGTTTCTATGTACAAGGTACTCAAGTAACTCAGGAGGGTGATGATCCCAGAGAATGCCTTGCTGAAGTGAGCCATGGGGAAGGGACACACACGGTGCTGGCTCAACATGCCGCGCTCCTCTGTGTCAGTCCATGGTAGATTTACCGAGCAATCTCGGTCTGTTTTCTCCTCTGCGGTCCTGCAGAGAGCAATTCCTGCTGTGATGATTTAACACACACCTCACAGTACAGCGACACAAGGCAGGGGATTGAAAGATTGATGTTGCTGATTCTGCAGCAAATGCACCCGGTGCCCATGCGCTCAGTGGCTCCCTGCGCCGTGCCCAGAGCTGCCCAAAGGCGTCTTGGTGAAAGACAAGGAGAGCTCCATCGTACCTGGGCACCAGCTTGATCACTGCGTTTCCTGCACTTTTATTTACTGCAGAGGCAGTTCGTTTCACTTGCAGCTTTACTTCTCCAACAACTACTGAAGCAGCTTAAATAAGCTTCACTCCAGTATTTGGACGTTGACCTGCTTCTTTCTTGTTTGTTTAGTGAAACTGCCGCATAACTGGCCCGGCAGAGTCAGGAGTTACAAACACACCGTGGCTGCGGGGTCTGTGCTGGGTCCAGCTTCCACCTGGAGCCAGAGCCCGTGCTTTCTGGGGAGCAGAGAGGCTGTGCAGCAGGGACCTCAGCGCACCCCAGCTCCCTGCCAGCGAAACACCACCGGAACAGGCAGCAAAAAACCCATGGCACACAGGGGGTTTTAGTAGAGTGTGTGATTAGCTTGCAATCTATTCATGTTAATTCATTTCAGTATTAGGCTGCGTCATACCTTTGTAATATACAAAGCTGCTGTGAACAGATTGGCCTATGAGCTCATCTATGCCACTGTAGATCCAAAGTAGCTCACTTGAAAACAGCACTTACAGTAGGTCTCCATCAGCGTCCCTGATAATTAGTTTGTTCTACGGTAGGTTTTTGTTCTTCACACATGGAAGTGCAAGTCATCTTGTTTGTAATTGGTGATTTTTTTTGAGGCAGAATTATTTGCTAAGGCTGTATTTAAATCCATCTAAATATTCTAGAATATAAATTCTATTCTATTGAATATTTTAATCTGAACAGACAGCACCTACCTTGCAAATGTAATATAAAGCTCATAATCTCTAATTTAAACTATTAAAAGCAGTCCAACTGAAGTTGGACAAGGCAATAGTTACGGCGTCAGTTCTGTGGTGTATGGCGAATAAGTGGCAGCGGTAAGTGGATGGCTAATATCAAACCAGGAGATGACCCCCATGCCCCGTACAAAGCTGGCCATGCCTTTCAGAAATTAGTCCTTCAGGAACTTGTGGAGGCTTCCTGTGACTTGGAGGAACTTTGAGCAGTGAGGTGTCTGCTTGGACAAATAGGTAAATCTTTAAAACTATATGTTTGCATCAGTGAATTCATTCAGAGACATTTTTCCTAAAGGGGTTCCCTGCAGGGGAGCTATTAGACGTGTTCTAGCCTGAAACTTGAGCTGGCTGGAGAATGGAAATTGTGTTTCACAGACGATTTTGAGATTTTGAAATTTGTTTTCATTCCAATTCAGAACAAAACCTCAAAATGTTGAAATTCTCCACAAAGGAAAATTCCACAAAAAATAAATAGTTTTGGCTTATTTAGATCATTATAACTTTTAAAAATGCATATATTACATAAAGTAAAAAATCTAAATGTTTTATTCCAAAAATAATTGGCATTTTTTTCCTCAAAAAAAAGTTGGTAAAAAATAGTAGTTTCACAAAACATTTTGATTGTGACAGAATGACATTTTTGAAGGAAAGCTACTCCATTAAATAATTTTCCATCTGAAGTTCATTAGAGTTCCTATTGCCACGTTATCCAGGCCTTTTGCTGTAACGCAAAAACTCTACAAGTAGTCCAGCACCAGAGCCACGGTCTGCAAAGCTGCTGCTCGTGGGCTTCTTATCGCTCCTCTGTGCCATGGCGAGACCTAGAAGGTTTGCACAGATGTCTCTTTCTCCTTGGCAAGGCGCGAGCAGTAGGAAGAGAGCACTTTTTCTGAAAAGAGCTCTCAAGGTGTGAGAGAACTGGCTTGAAGTTGCTCTTGCTGCCACCAAGCCCCTGACATGATATGATTCTATGATTCTGCGATTCTATGAAATGCTCTCCCTGACAGGGGAACCAGCAAACAAACCAGCCACTGGCACCAACGCTGGTGCCTTCCATTGAGAGGAAACGACCCGCAGGAGGAAATGTGCTCCTTCTCCGTCACTAACAGGGCAAAGTCCATGGTGAACAGGTTCCAGGACACTTAAACAAACAACAGTGTCAACAGCCCGTATCCCAGAGCTCAAGAGAGACAGTGGTGACATGCTCTAAGTGCCTCTGCTGAATTTTGGAAGACTTGTGCTCTTCCAGGGTTATCTGAACGGAAAGGAGTTCCATTTTTCATCCATGTCGAAGTATGAACCATTTCACACCACGAACAGCTGGAGGGTGTATCTCTAGCTGAGGACTACCCGAAGAGGAGCTCTAGACAATAGGATAAACACTGGCCACAGTGCGTTGTGTCCATAGGAGGCAGAGAGAAGCAATGGGCATTGCCCTGCCTTCAGTGCAAAGGCAGCGAAGGCAAATACCCACCTGGGCAAAATGGATGGAGCTGAAGAACTTTATGGGTGCTGCTGCCTCCTTGTTTCTGATAAGGGAAGCATATTTGGTGTGTGTCACAGATAATGACAGTGGCAGGGGATGAGGTTATTGGATGACAAACCTGGTCCCACAGGTCTAGTGAGATTCTTGCCCTGCATGCTGTGCCCGAGGAGGAGGAGCAGCAGCGTTTGGGTCCCTATTGTATGTACACAAAGCCAGCATGTTGTCTGCAAGTGGGACGTCGGGGCTTGGACAGTAATTCTGGAATATGTTTTTCTCCTTGGGATATTTCTGAACTGCAGTCAGCGTGCTCCCCACTAGAAAGTGACATGTAGGAGCCACCCTCTCTTGTTGAAAACTTGGTAGAACGTCTGTACAATATTATGGTCACCAAACTATGTCTAAACCTAATTGGTTGCATGTGGGATTGATTGCTTTAATATAAAGAACTGAATGCACTGAAGACCTGCCAGAGGTTGTGGAAAAGATCAAAGGAGGTCAGATAAAAGGCCAAATGGAGCTTTAGCGCGAGCAATTGTAATTGCAGCACTTTGGTGGAAGGGCTCCTGCCAGCTCTGAGCTGTTGCTGTGGTCTTTCATCGGGTGCGTGGAGATGGACCTCGGCAGGGCCCGCGCTTGACAGCCATGTCCATCCCCTCATGCAAACACTATGGACCGGGCAGCTGCATGGTTTCATCTTCAGCCGGAGTCAATAATTCAGTGGAAGGAGCTCAAAATGTTTCAGTCCTCTGGGAAGTAAAAATCTCTCTTGAGAAATTTATAAATTAAATGTCTTAAACAATTGTCAGAAACTCCATAAAAACATCAGGAAAGAGGCACCAACCTTCCTGGTAACCTTGCCACCCTCCCCTTTCCCCAAAGACCACAGAGCTGTTGCCATCATGTTGTGCCCCTGTGCAGCAGCCCCATGTGAAGGCCAGGAATTCACTGTATTGCAAAGAGAAACCGTTACAGCTCCAAGTCGAGCCCCCGGGGTGCAGAGCCCCTGGGGCCTTGCCCAGGACCTGCTGTACCTTCAGAGCCCACAGCATGGAACTGCTCCATTAGCTGTAGACCCCTTTGGGGAACGGGCTCAGTGGAATCCTCATGAATATTTGCATTAATGTGCGATGGGTTTCTAGGCCAAAACAAAGTGCCATAAACTTATTTTTCCATCATCTAATTGTATCAGCTGTTCCTTGTTGGTTTGCTGCCACCTCGGAGCATGTGGAACAGATCTGCTCGGTGTTTGAAAGCAGTGAGTGTCACTGGGTCTGGAACGAGGACGGTTTCGGTGCAGAACTTCGGCAAATGCCATGAAGGAAGAGCAAAACCTCAGCTCTGCCGGGGGCACAGCCAGGAGAGGCTGCCCTCCCTGAGGGCTGCATGGCGCCTGGGGCCAAGGGCTTGTACCAGGGCCAGTAAGCTCTTACGGGGCTCTGTCTGTGCCACAAGAAGTGCAGGGTAGAGCTTATTGGACATCATGAGATGTTGCCATTAGGCAAACATAAGGCAGAGCCTCAGGTCCCACGCTTGGGCTTGGTCTCCACTTACATTTCATAGAACCGTAGAATGGTTAGAGTTGGAAGGGACCTTAAAGATCAGTGAGTTCCAACCTCCCTGCCCTGGGCAGAGAGACCTCCCACTAGACCAGGTTGCTCAAAGCCTCATCTGCCTGGTCCTGAATGCTTCCATGGCCGTCCCTGCACCTCCTCCACCTCACCAGCAGTTGCCAGGGGCTGCAAACAGCCAGGGCGAGGGGCAAAAGCAGAATCTTGCCAGATGCCAGGTTTGATCTGCACCAGATTCCCAGACTGGTGACTCTGGGGGCTCTTCCCATCTGTACAGAGGTCTCTGTGCCTGGACAGAGGGCTGGTCTTCCCCGATGGGTTCTGGGTGAATTATCCTCTGCTATTACATGTACCAGGAACTCCTGAGATATGCCTAAACACAAGCCCTCTAATTACAGTGTGTGTTAGCAAATTAGGCCGTGCTGAGACCAAGGGCCTCCCCGGGGCGTGAGGTGACGCCGTGAGCCTGCTCTCTGCTTGGGGAGGAGGACACTGCCGCTCAGCAGAGCCGGGACTCTGCGAGGAGGGCAGCGGCTGCTGCCCCCCTGCCCAAAGCCCTCTGAGGACCAGGAGGCAGAGGTTGGATGGACCAGGGTCATTTGAACACAAGCTCCCTTGACTGAACCCAGGAGCACATTTTAAAGCCTTTTATTTCCACAAAGACCGGTGTGTATTTGGACACCTGTGAAGGGCTGTGCCCACTTGGCACTCGCCAGTGGCCGCGGCTCGGCAAGGGGCTGCTGGGGCAGCCGGCAGAGGCCAGGGCTGGTGCTGAGCTCTCCAGAAATTCCTCTCTAGCTCCCGTTCTGTTTGTTTGATCACCTTTGCAGAGCAGGACATCTAAAAGCCGCCTTCTGAAGGGCCCCGTATTAAAAAGCCCCAAACACTCCATGGCGCTGAGTGGTGACTCAGAGGGGGGTGTTTTGCCCCGTGAGACACCCCGGGAAGCCGAGGCGGTGGCTGGAGTGTCCCTGTGACCTGGGCTTGGGACTTTGAATGGCTTCGGCCTCCTCCGCACCAGGCAGAGACTGAAGTGCTGAGGGAGAAGTCCATTACGTTCAGAAGCCAGGAATTTGTCAGCCCTTTTTTTTAAATTAGCATTTTATTAATTAGTACTAATTTAGTAAATGAGTGCCACGATTACCTTGATTAGGACAAAAATGGAGGGGAAGGTGTGGGATATTGTGGGGTGTGAGTGGGGCTGGGGGCTGATGCCCTGCCGGGAGGGAGGACACAGCCCTGTGGGTCCCATGGGGCTGCAGGGACGGGGAAGGCAGCCACTCTCCTCAAGTCCCCAAAGGCAGCACCTCTCAGGCTCCTGCCCTTTGCTGCCAGTGGGGAGGTCGTGGTGGGTCCCTGTTTGTGTAGAACGTGTTGCAGGGGCTGGCAGAAACCTGCTGGGGAGGAGGAGATGATGCTTATGGTGGGGCCAGGGGAGCCTGAGCCACCATCATGAGGCTTCTGACTGTGGCGTCCCCTTGCAAATGCAGGACAGACACCTTCAGAGATGTCATGGCAGCAGCGGGGTGTCCTGGTGACAATCCTCGTCCCCAGCTTCTGCCTGCTGCCATCAGCTCCCTGCACCCGACCTGTCTGTGTCCCTGACACAAACACCAGGACTGCCCCCCTAAATCCCAGGGTAGAGATTTAAGCACAATAAGCAATTTTGCAATGGCCTCTTCCCTCTGTGGTGCTGCCTGATTGGAAAAGAGGGTCAAATCTCTACAGGGGACCTTAGACACATCCCCCTTCAAAATTTGGGCATGGCATCCCTGCCCCTGTGGGTTCTCGGTGCAGCGAGGGAGCTGAGCACTGAGCTGGCACCTGGAACTGCTGCCCTGGGGTGGCCTGGGCTCCTCCAAGAGATACAGCTCCTCCAGTGCCACCCAACCCTGTCAACTCCTCCAGTGCCGCCAACCTGGTCAACTCCTCCAGTGCCACCCAACCCCCTCAGCTCCTCCAGTGCCACCAAACCCCATCAGCTCCTCCAGTGCCACCCAACCCAGTCAACTGCCCTGGAGCAAATTCCCATGTTTTCATCCCAAAATACCATGGCAAGTCAGAGCTGTTGAGCTGATGCTGCACGTCTCTCGTGGGCAGCCCTGTTGCGCTCGGGGATCACTAGCCGAAGCAGTGGTCCAAAGGAAGCAGCAATTATCTGTCTGTTGTCCCATTGCTGCCTTTCTGCAGGGATGACTCCTTGACATTAGGCCTATGGAGTCTGCCCGTTAATAGTAGTTTTAAATGGTCAAGAGGTTACGGCAGTAAGGAATGTTAGTAAAAAATGTCTCTGTGGAGTTTAAACAACCAGTGTTTTAGGCAGGGCTTGGTGGGTTACTGTCCCTGCACAAACAACTAGAATGTGAGAGTCTGGGCTGGGAAATACTTAAACTGTTTGGAAAAACTTGTTTTGTGCAGCTTGAGAGTGTCCCTGGAGGCTGTGGCCCGATGCCATGACTCCTGGTAAAGGCTGGGCTGCAGTAACAATGCAGCTTTTATGGGGAAGCTGGAGTACAATCAGAAACTTTTTGGTCCCGAGGGATTATGGGGAGGGGAGTTCCTGGGTTCAAGATGTCTGGCACATTATGCACATTTCCACCAGGATTTGGGGGTGTTCTATGGCATGCAAGGTATGCAAATTGCTAAATGTGTTTTCAATTCTGCTGTGTTGTGCCGTCTTTGCTGGGCGATCATTTTCTCGTCAGTGTAGCCAGAAGACAAGATGGGCTCGTAGCATGAGAGGAAAAGCGTCATTGTCTCACAAGCAGTATTGACCTGTGGAGAGCTTGTGGGTTTGGTTCTCTGGCATCTCCTGGCTGGGGGCTGCAGACTATTCACTGACCAAGTTTCTTCTAGAACTGTAAGACATCTTTGATGGGCCGCTCCTTACCAAAGTTATCAGTGTGTGCGTAGGAACAGTCTTGCTCCTCGTTGCTATTACTTAACTGTAATCATTTACGTGCTGTATCGAGCAGATGTCAGCAGAAGGTCTAGCCTGAGTATCCACTCAGCGTTAGAGTCTCAATCCGGGTTTCCTTCAAAGGCATCACACTGCTGCTAATTAATTTGAAGGCTTTGTTACAGGAGAGAAGGCACTTCCTATCAGACATAGACTTCCATTACTAATGGTGTTAACTACCAGACAAACCAGGGCAGGATGGGCCCTCTGGACCAAAGGAGAAGGTACGGGGCCATTCCGTGGCTGAGCTAGCACTGCCACCATACATCTGTTCTGGCACCTGGTTTGGGGACACCAAATCTCATCCAATGCCCATGGAAATCAGCGAGAAGCTTCCTGCAGGCTTCGGTAGCTGACTCAGCATGGGTGAGTAGGTCGCTCCTGGCCAGCCTGCAGCGTGGGCTGGTGGCCGTACCCTGCACTCGCTGCTCACGGCAGGGCCGACCCGGGTTCTCCTGGGCACGGGGAACAGGCCTCGCACCAACAGAGCCCAGGGGTGGAGAGGGTGGGAGCAAATCTGTCCTCTTAGATTACAGAGATGTCGCTACTGAGCTGGGCTGCCCAGAGATTGCAGGATACGGTGGGTTTTATTGCTGCTGCCTTTCCGTTCCCTGGGCTCAGTAAACGAGGGACAAGGGGCTGGCTTGGCAATGGGACCCCTTGCCCCCCGATTTGCATGTCGTCCCCCTTGGTTTGCTGGGGCTTAGCCTCGGGCCTGCCTCCAGTTGGGAAATACTGAACGGCCCTTAATGGCAGCAGCACAAACAAACCCTATGAAGGCAGGATTTGTGATTTACATGGGGTTAATTACCACAACAAGCATGTTTATTCACTTCTCTAATAAATCCTTAAGGCAGGAACAAGTACTGGCTTGACCAGATTCATCCTGTGCATGTATATTCTTCTTGTAGCCATTTTTGCAAATCTGTGTGTGCAGGACAGAGACAAAACACCTCCCATCACTCGGACAGTAACTCACGAGCCGTGTGCTCTTCTGCCTGTAATGGCATCAGCTTTTGCTTCAGGTCTGATACAAAACAGACTTTATCGTGACTTTTGCTGTCTTGTCTTCTTTTTTTTGAATGAAACAAATAGATCGTAAATGTGTATTAACTGCAGCAGTGTGATCTATTGCTCTGACACTGACTGGCCACAGGAGGAACGTGAGGTCTGTGCTGGTTTCTGCTAAACTAATAACACCTGATTGTTATATTCATGAGGTTGAAAAGCTGCAGTGGCAGGTGCTGGTGCCTCCCCAGGCCCTGCGGTGTGAAGCTCTGCTTCTGCAAGGGTCCTACAAAGTCCGTGGTCAGCTTAAATATTACTGATGACAGCAAGTTGAAGATTCACACCATCGAGTAGAATGGCTTGGTTTAATCCGTCCAATTGACAGAAGAGGTAACTGGTGTAGGGAGGTGACCAGTGGCTTTGGGGTGCTCTGGTTTTAGGTGATCGAATACTTGAACGACTTTATGGGGAGCACTATTATTAAGCACTGTCCCCGATTCCATTGCGTTCTGCCAGACACAGGTTGCAAAAGCTTTTCTTTGGCTGTTGGTTCAGCTCAGCTGTAGCCACCTCTGGGTGTTTGGTGGCCACAGGTGCAGGGCTGCCCACAGAGCCCCCGGGCTGGGAGAGGGGCTCAGACTGTGCTGGGCAGGGAGCCGTCCCACGGGAGGCTCCATCGGACACACTTCATACAGCGCGGAAGATTTTGTCACCTGGATTTGGAGGAAGTTGTTTGTGTTAATGCTTAAAGGTAAGGCGAGACAAGGCAAGCTCTTTGCTTCAGAACACAGGTTGTGCCGTTGATGCACACAGCCCTGCAAATACGACAAACAAAGAATCCACTGTGGTATGTACACTCACTGCAAATGCATTTGCAAAATAGGATTATTTGCAATCCAGTAAAATAGTACTGCTTTTAGGCAGAAACCCTGTGTGTTCAGTGAAGTGTGCTCCTCAACTTTTCTTACCATTTATCAACCCAACACATTCCTCCCCATTTTTTTTTTTTAATGCCTTCCATTAATAGTTAAGAAAAACCTAGGGAAAACAAACACTCTATTCCTGATTGTTTATTCACCAGTCTCTTAGGAACCATAATTACGTCTCCCAGGAATTGTGTGTTTTATCATACTGTATATCTTAAAGAGCCACTTTAGGTAAAATAACAAGGAGTGCCTTATGAAGGAAAATTGGATTCATTTTAAGACTTTTTTAACCCTCCAAAGAATGGCTCTTTGTTTACTTCTTTAGTTCATGTGGCAACTTGCCCAAGTAAATACTATGCTGCATAAATACCAGAGATTGGTATTTATGATATTACATAAACATACTCTGAATAATGAGTCATTGTTGCAGTGAAGAAGAACACAGGCAATATACATTGCAGTCAATGCATTATTTCTCGTCACAGAATTAAGTGGCAGTGAAGCGTTGTAGCACGAGGTGATACTGAGGCTGGAGAGGAAAAGTCCTATAGCATTGTTTAGCATATCTCAGTTTGCTAAACAGAACAGAAAACAGCCCAGACAGGAATGTGATGAGGATAAGAAATGCAGCAGGTTAGTCATCGATATGCAGGGGTGAGGAATCCGTGGTTGGGTGCCGATTGGCAAAAGATTTATTGCTCTTTAAACTAAAAACTCATGCTGTACGTTCATACTGCTGCTGCAGTAAGGAGCCGAGCCCTTGGGGTTCATGTTCCCGCCCGCAGCGATGCTCGGGTCCGCTCACGGCAATGGGATGTTGATACCGGCTTTTTACTTGTGGAACCACGCTTTCAAATGACTTATTTCTTAGAGTCTTAGTTTATTCAGTTACAGTGTCATTAAACATCTACCTGCATTTCAGCTAAATTCTGTGTGTGCAAGGATTTGTGTGAATAAAAATGCCCCTGTGCCACACTTTGTGTCACTGCCCAATGCTGTCTCCCCTGCTGCACGTGGTTCTGATCTGGGAAATCAAAATCTCAAGGGGAAGATGCCAAACCTTCTCTTTTAAAGCCAGTGGGTATTAACAAACTTCATTTTTCAGATTCATGGCTGTAGCCTGTCCCGTCCAAACAGCAAAAATAAGATACACCCAAGTCCTCAAAGGGCCACTGAACCACCCCTTTAAAAAGGAGTATGAAAATCGTCACCCATAATAATGCACTAGCCTAAAAGTGTGATTTTTTTGATATGCTTCTCTTTCCCTGAAGCAGCCACAGCCCTTCAGGAACGGCAGAGAAATCCCAAAGGAGGAGCATGTCCTCAAAGCGGGTGCTCAACCCCCCTAACATGCAGCAATTTGGGGGTGGTCTGTGGTGGGTGCACCCTACGTCGTGGCTGCAGGTTTGTGCGTTGTGGAGAGGGGTGGCTGCCTGTGTTTGCTGTGGTCTGTCGGCAGCAGAAGGCACATCCTCCCTAGGTGTGAACAAAGGGATGAATTGGGGAGCAGCCCACCTTTCCCCCCCTCTCTCACCTGAGAAGATGGGGCTGGATGTTCCCAGCCGCCTCACAGGGTTCATGGGTTTAGGAAACTGCTGCACTGCTGCATGGCTGGTAGTGTTTAGTGCAGTTATTTAACTGTACCTTATTCCTCTAATTTTTACTAGTTCCTGGTTTTACTTCTTTAGGCAAAGCCCACCGTGTGCAAGCAGAGCTGCGTTTTGATGTTGTCCCGGGTGCCGTGTTCTGTTCCATCCCGTGTGCAAGCTCTTGCGGGATAAATGGAACACGACTTTTTCTTCCTTGCACTTATGTTTTTTATGCAGAACAGGAGGGAGTGGGGGTGACAGGAGAACAGAAGGCTGCTGGTCTGCAAGGAGCAAGGTTCAGAGGACATGTCCTGGGCCAGGACCCGCATGCCGAGCGCTCGCTGAGGCTGTGCTAGCGAGGCTGGCAGTGACTGCAATGCCCGCTGTGCCACCCTGGGTGATGGAAGATTCACGCCTGGGCCACTGGCAGACACCGCCTGAGGCGCTGCGGGTGCCGGCAGAAAGCTACACCTTGAAGGTTTGTCCTTAATTCCTGTTTTCCCAGGAAAAAACGGAGCAGCAATGTATATCAGCAAAGTTGAGAGAACAAGAAATATGATTATGTTTCAAATTCAACTACAGTTCTATTTATTATTATTATTATTATTATTTAATCAGCAGCACTGCCCAAATCCTCTATTTTTGTGGTATTTGGTGCTCTTCACACACATGCTGGGATATCATGCCAAGACATCAACTCCTTTATTTGGATTTTGAAGCCATGCCTCACTACCAGTTATCTCAAAACACATATCAAAACCTGTCCCAGGCAGCTTTAACCTGAATTCCTTCCTCACGTTGTTTGGGGTCTGCTGTTCTCTCCTCCTGGGAGACGAGATGGCAGCCTGAGGTCAGCGCCAAAGCCTGATAACAAGCCGGCCCCATCCCGGTCCCACAGAAGCCAGTGGGAAGGCTTGGGTGGACAAATGTGGTTTTGACTCAGGCCCAGAGATACTAGAAAATAACAAAGGGGACAGAAGAAAATAGCTTGGTCAGCCTTGGGGACTATTCCTCCTGTCTTGTAAATGGAATAAGTATATGGGATTTGTTATGAATTTCTCTGAGAAGCAGTTTCTGGTCCTGGGCAGCCGTGTCACAGCGACATGCCCCTGTGATGAAGGCAGAGCAATTCTGAGCTTACAGGTTTGAACATCCTTCTTCAGTGTAGTTCGTTGCAAGGAGCTGTGAGTCACCCTTCTTCTCTCTAAGTCTGGTCTGCTCGGCACAAACGCATCCATACGCTTTGCATAAGCACGAGGATCACACTGACAAAGGGTGATAGCACTGCTTAAGTGGTTACGGTGGTTATTTATTAATTCAAATGCATGTGGATCAAGACATTTTGCTCTGATCTAAAGCAGCTGCCAAACCTCTGATTAATTTGTAACTATTATTGTGTCTTGTCTCATTCCTTTGTTTCACACAAGAGGATGCAGACACAGTTTCACCGGCAGTTGCTCTGGAAGCGGCAGCCTCTGTAGCTGCTCCCGAACAGGCAGGAGGATGCACGGCATTGCTCTGGTTCTCCGTGAGTGAACTGCACGCCCGGGATCTCAGACCTCACTCTGCCTGTAGAAATGCACACGACAAATATTGTTCTAGGCAAGATGTACCTACGTGGTCCTGGTCCACAGGCAGCACTTATAGATCGGGGCAGGATTTACACTTTGCAGAAGCTCAGCTCCCTAAACAAAGCAATTCCGGTTTGGCCCCTTCCCCTGACTATTGCTGCACGAGTGAGCACCCACCTGATGGCAGGAGGTAGAGAGGGATGAGGCAAACTCCACATATAACAGTTGCTGAGATTGCCTAGAAAAGGATCCTATAGCTCGAAGATGGTCCCACAGTCGCTCGGTGGTGCTGCTCCCTCCCATGCTCCCCACCTACCCAAACAAAGCAAATTCTCTCCCCCAATTTCACCCATTGTTGGTTGTACAATGCATTTTTCCGATATCTTTTCTATTATTTTTGTTGATTAAAAAGTAAAAAGATAAATAAATCTGCAAACCAGACAAGGTCAAGAGTTAATTAAAGTTGTCTGACAGAGGGAAGTTGACATCCAGTTACCAAAGCAAGAGACTCGTCTCTCTTCTTGGCCAGTTCGGTGACAGATTTTTTTGGGGTCCTGAAAAAGATAACTACTGTGCAGAAAAAGATATTTCTCCCCAGCATCTCAGCTATCCTGAGGGGTAAGAGTGGTTCAGAGTAAGGATTTGCTACTCCACAGATGATGTTTGTTTGTGAAATGTTTTAAGATTCTCAAGTCAAAGGGATGTAGGGACCACATCCACAAATATATTACATTAAGACAAGACACATGGCTACAGAGGTATGTAGACAGGAAAAAATATTAGATTTTTTTCATTGAACTTTGTACAGTTCTGCACAGTGTAAAACCTCGTTAAACTTCAAAATTGGATTTTAATTTTACAGTTGAGTAGATCACCAGCAAGGCACACTGCTGGCCCTGCGGAGTCACCAGAGGAGCTGAGCATCACCCCAGACAGGGTGGTGGCTGCTGAGGCAGCGCTGGTAAGAGCGATGGCCCCGGGACTGGGCAGTCAGCACATGTGACAGTGGTCCCCAACAGGACCCTTACCCAGACACGCGGGAACTGCATCCCTCTTGGCTCCGGCCTCAAGAGTCAAGGGCACGAGTGTGACCATTGCTACCACCTCCATTGCCACCACCCCCGGCCTGTGAGCAAGGAGAGGCAGGGACAGCACTGCTCCACAGGCAGGTTTTGTAGTGGCATCACCCGGTTGTCACCTGCCCTGTTCCAGCTGGGACAGGGGCTGTTGGACCACAAGCCCTTTCCTGCTCAGCATAGCCCTGCTGTAGCTGGTCACCCCCACATCACCCCTGGTGCCCCATCCACCTCACCACCCCCAGCTCCCCGGGAATGCTGGGTCTTGCTTCTCTGTGGTCTCGTGGCTCCTTTCAGCCAGGTGGTCACTTGGGCAGAGAGATTGGAGTGTTTGAGATGGACTGGAGGTGAGAGAAAAATGTGCAAGAGAAGCTCCCTGAGAAAAGGCAGGCTGATGACTTTGTTGTCTGATGTATATATATAGCTTTTGCTGGCATTTCTTCTCACTGCTGCCTTGTGCTCTTAAATTTGTAAATAGAAATATGCTGAAAAAACTGCTTTTTCAGCCAGTGCTGTGCAGCCTGTCCTTTCTGATGCAGAGGTCTGTGAAATGACTTACATATGTTTTAGCATAAGACCAGGTAAAGGTATATGATTGTATACTTCCACTCTGCACAGGAGCTTCTGTTGCTCTGCAGCGTGCAGGGTTTGCCCCATCTCCGTGACACAGCTCCCCTGCCCAGCCTCAGTCCACGGCAGGAAATTTGCTGGAGAGTGTCTGAAGAAAAATGTAGTGCCCGTGCACAAGGTACTCAGAGAGTCCCTCTGCTCTCTACAAGAGGTGTCAGAGATTCCCGAGAGCAGTCCAGCTGGATAATAAACTTCAGCAGTGGCCCGGGTTCTCCCGTGGCTGGTACAGTTGATATTGCTGAAAATGCAGGACCCACAGCCTCCGGGCAGCTGCGTTCCGCAGTTAGACATACATCATGTAGTGCCACAGATATCCGTGAATTCAAGGATATCATAGTTAGTGTACTTAGGTGTGTTATCGCAGAATATTTTCTTTAAGATCAGTAGTATAGAGGAGTTTATCTTAGCAAAACAATAAATCTCAATGTTCTTGTCAGATACCCCCAGGTGAATCACTAGTCATTCCTGCTTGCTGAAGAAGTCAACTGATTTTTTTCCAAATGCTCCAAACTCAACCTGTGATCTGAAGAAAACAGGCAGCGTACTTACTTTCTTTCGTTTGCATCAGTGTGCTAATGAAGATTCTGCAATCGGATTTTATCTGACAGGATGATTAACTGTGTTGCTGCACGAGTGCAAGTGGAATTCAGGTCCATCTCCCACCCCTGCATTTGGCTCTCCATGTAGGAAAGGCATTTGGGTTTGTTTTTAAAAAGAAAAGCTTGGCTTTTGTCAAGCCTGCAGCTTTGACTTGAAACTGGGTCTGTTGATTGAGTTGCATTTTTTACCACTTTGCTGCCGTAACTTTAGCTACCCCTTTTTTATAGAAAACGGAGCTCATCCTCATTGGTGACATTATATGAGTCAGAGAGGTGTCAGAGACCAGAAGTGTGATAGCTCTTCTCCTGCAACCACAGGCATCCAGTGAGTATTATTTATGTGCCATCGACAACGGGACGTGCTCAGACTTGAAGGGCTGGTGCTGACCTTCCTTTGCTAATCATTTATACACTCCTTGTTTTGAGTGCTCCACCTTAAGGTTTCTCATGACTCACTTTCTCTCTGGAGTGAGCAAATAAATCCTGAAGGACTGTGTAGGCTTCCAAGTGTGTAACCTCTCCCCTCGCAGCAGAAGCTCTCCAGGTAGTAGAGCTGTTTGTTACGGAGTGACCTTGGAGCCGCAGGGAGCCAAGGACGGTGATGTTCAGGTTGGTTTAGGCTTCTCCTGCTGAACATCAGCTCAGCGCTCTCACGGGCGCTGTGAGGAAGGGACGAAGCTCCTCTGCTCCCTGGAGACAGGGAAGTTGGGCATTTACAGTTCACCATCCAAATGGGGAACCTCAAATGGTCAGATGGATACCTTGACCACAGTCAAAGGTTTATTGGAGCAAAATGAAACCTGATTATATCTCATAGGGGTGTATATATATCATAATATATAACATACATTATATATAATATCTACAATGTCATACACATTATGTAATTATATATTTGTAGTTCTACCTTACGTATATATTGTACATTGCATGGGTATATAGGTATGTACCCAAATATAGGCATGTATATCCATATATACACGGGCATATATATATATGCATGCATAAGTATATACATATATCTTTGTGTATTTATAAACATGCATGCTTTTTTAAAACAATTTTTGCTCATATACATGGCTGAGAGCTCTTAAGGTGGCCTGCCAAATGGGCACTTGCAGACATTTATTTTTTCCTAAAGGGAACAGTAAGTTGAGGAGACCCAGTTCCGGGTTGTTCAGACCAAAAGAGTTCACAGTGGCCCCTCAGATGCTGAGCTGCTGCTGGGAGTTCTCACCCTCTCTGTACTGACTGGTCCATCTGCTAAGGGGGGCTGCTAGTGCTTTTGGGAGAAATAAGCAGTAAATGGTTGCAAATGCTTTGAACGTACAAAGACTGTACGAGAGTGAATATTATGAATAGTACAAATATTATGGAATCTAGCAATAATGGAAAAGCACCGAAATCACCATTAATGAGCCATGCAGCAGTTCACAAAGACAAAAATGAGCTTGAGAAACTGGGTGGAAGCAGAGATGAGAGGGGAGGACATGAGTGCAAGAGGGTGCAAGGAAAGGCCATCTCGCCTTTGTCCTTTCCTTGTGTAGCTCTTCCCCAAGAGGCACTGCAGGAGGTGGGGTGGGTGGGCAGGACCTCCCCCCCCAAAGGCTTGTGGGGAGCTTTGGAGAGGGCCAGGTTCTCTGGGGCAGGGCTGCCTTGGCTGTGGGGTTGGAGGTGGAGGGAGAGGAGGAACATCCTTTGGCTTATGTTCAGCAGAGCTGTGGGGCTGGTGCTTAGTTGTAGGGGCTTGGGACAGGCCAGAAAGGGTGGGAGACACATCAAAATGTCATCGGAAAGAAGAAGGGAGGCTTGATCTAAGCGCTAAGAGCATTGCTGCCCTAATGGTCCCTGGTCGAGACCCATCCATTGGGATGGAGCCTCACGGCAGCAGCCACAGGGGAGCAATGTGAGAAGCAGGGCACTGAGGGCTGGTCCAGCGTGAGGGAGTAGCTTCAACAGCAGGGCTGTGATGCAGAGAAGGATGTGGTTCTTTTAATTCCTTCCCCTTGTCCCATTGTTTCCTTCCCAGGCGCACACAAAATCTTCCCTGCCCCTCCCTCCCAGCCCGGCTTTGCTCCTCTCTTGGGCTTTGTGTCCCTTCCCCGACGCAGAGCTCACCAGCACATGCCCACGCCCAGCGTGGTGGGGACTTGCCCACATTGAGTTAAATTTGCCTGCTTTTGGCTATTTCTCCCTATCTGGGACCCATATGTTGAGCGAAACAATTGCAAATGGGGTTAGTTCAGTACTCTGGCATGGGGCAGCTGGAGGCAGGGCCGGGAGTGGGTCCTTGAGAAAAGGTTGTATTTCAGGGCTGTGCCCGTGAGTTGTGCTGAGGGGACTCGTCTTCGTGCCTTTGCAGGGCCCGGTCACAGCCTGGAGCTGTCGGTGGGAGCCCAGGCCCCGAGTCCCCTCCCTGCCAGAGGGGAAGGCGGTGGGAAGGTGTGGGATCGATGGGCACACCGGGACCTGAAGGACACGACCCGTCCTGCCATCAGCTTCTGGAGCCAAACTCCCCTGGCTTCAGAGGACGCTTTATGTGTGTGTGTGTGAGGAACCATGGCAAGGTCAGAGCTAGATTGCATTCACGTCACCAAAATATGAATTTATATGTTCATCCTGGAGCAAGGCTTGTGCAACAGGACAGAATGGAGTAAGAGGAGAGCTGGGAGCCGGAGCAGGCGTCGCGTCGCTGCGGGAGATGCCCCGGCAGCCCCGCGGGAAGGCGATGCTGAGACCGCTGTCAGGGATTTTTCTCTTACCACAGACGTGACCTTAAAGCTCTCCTTTGCATGCTAAAGATGCCGCCTTCGACACTGAGAGGTGCAGTGCAGAAGAACCACATCTTTTAATGGAAGTTCCCAGGCGACGTGCCAGTACTCTGCGAACAGACAAATTTATGGTCTTTCAGGTACAAACAGGCATGATTTGTGATCCAGAGGAGGATGTGGTTCTTTCCATTCCTCTCCCTGTCCCCTTCTAAGCCTTCCAAAGCACACGTGAACATGGCCCAGCAATGTAATATTCCCAGGGCTGGTAAACAATATTCCTACTCTAAATTACTTGAGTAACTTCATCAAAAATTAGTAAAATCCCCACAAGCACAGGCTATTAATCATTCTGCAAAGTACTAGGCCAGCTTCACTGGTATCACTCAAGACGTTCAGCAGCTGTAAGGCTTATGCAAATCTCTGCTGCTGAATCGTTTGTTACTGACTCCAATTTAAAACTTCGTAAACACTGAACAGTTTGGAAGCCGGGAAAAATGCCTCTCTCTAGATTTGAAATGTATTTTCCCATACTGATCCTGCACCAAACCAGGCAGTGTTCACTGCCTGAACACTGTTCGCTGAAAGGAGCTGCCTCTCCTTCCCATGCGGTGCTGGAGAAGCCCATCTCTCCAGACAGGTGCCGACAGCCCTGAACTTGCTTGGCTGGTGCTGGGCGCTGCTGGGACGGGTGCCGGCTCCGCAGCGCCCGGGCTCTCAGGAGCACTGGGAAAACCGAGAAGAACACATCTTTGGAACCCGCCTGGGGTCTGGCAGCGCAGCCGTGGCTGCTCCGTGGCCCTGCGGTACCCCGACAGTATGACCGTGCTCACTGTGCAAAGGCAGCTGCCATCTGCCTTGCAGTGTTCAAAATATAAAAAAGTTAAAGGCAGATTATGTCCAGCAACACCCCCAAGGTGCACTGATTTATAATGAAGGAGCAATTTATAGCCCTGTTCTTTTGACTCTTTTCTTTCAGCTAGCTCAGAGAGAAGCATTTGTGGCATTCTTGTTGGGCCCATACTTCATGGCATTATTTCCTGGGGACTGTAAACAGGGGGGTGCTTTTCGTATGATTTTGGCTAATATCTAGCTTTTTTTCCCTGTAGTAATAATGTAAAACCTCTGTGTGTCAGGGAGGGAGATGCAGAAACTGCTGTAAGCGCAATAATATTTATGGAGTGCTGTGCTTAGCTATTTCTCTACCTGCCTGGTAACATACTGTTTTGTTCGTTCCTCTGCTCAAGGATCTTAAAGTGCCCTGTAGAGCAAACCGGTGGGGAGCAGGGATGTTTTTATTAGATCAACTGATAAAAAAACAAGCTGAGAGATAAATAAACAAAGATGTTTTGGGGCACAAAGGTCTGTTTCCATTCAGAAGCCATCTTCCACAGCAGCAGTGATTTTTCAGTGTGAGTGTGGTCTGGGCAGTGCTGGGGCTCGGGTCACCCCAACACCCCTGGCTCCACCAGACTGGGGGGCAGCAGGGTCTCATTGCTGCTGCAGTGGGGCAGAGCGAAGGTGGGGGGGCTTTCCCACGGCTGGGTGCCCACTTTGGGAGACTGAGAGAGTCTCGATCCGGGACTCCCAGCCTTTACTAAGTCCTTAAAACCACGTTTTCTCCTCTCATGGCCAGTGTTGTCTCAGTGATATTTTTGATTGCTCCCATATAAAGCCCATTTTCCCCTGGGATGTTAATGTTGGCATGTAGGTATTTTCTACCAACCTGCTCCAGAAAACTTCAGTTGTTCTGAAAAGGGAATTAAGTGAGGAAGATTTACGACGGCTTAAAGAAGCCAACACTTCAGCGCACATCCCCAGAGGAACGCTTTGCCATCCAACGTATCATTGCCTATCATTGCATTGGCAGTTCTTCCTTAGTCAAGGCCTTTCCCTGTTTCTTCCTGCAATATTAACATGGATTTAATAATCAGTTAAAATATCTAGTGAGATAAAGTTTGCTTCTAAAAGTGGGTTGAGTGGAAGAAACATCAAGTTATTTATCTTGCATTTTTGGTGGTATTTTTTTGAACATTGATAATTATGCAGGTTATTGGTTTTGCTTCCCCTCCCATAAAAAGGACAAAAATTGGAAGTGTTTCACAGCGGTCTTGGGAGAAGAACAGGATGTCTTGTTCCCTGCACAGGATTCATTTTAAATTCATTATTATTCCAGGTAACCTCTTCCTCTGGCTGTTTGCCCTGCTGTCTCCCTGGGTTGTCGTTAACATGAAGATCATCAGAGATAGTTGCAAGGTGGCTCAGACCTCGCCATCCGAAAGCTGAATTAATGGAAGTAAATGACACTGTTTCCAACTCTCTCCAGAGCAGTGCCGCTTGCCGTTACGGCCACTGGCTGTGTCCTCAAACCGCAACCCAGAACGTTTCCAGTTCCAGAGCCTGGCCTCCTTCTACGAGGTCTCCAGAGCCAGGGCTGTGGTGCCAGGGCTGTTCCTTGGTGGTACCAAGCTGATGAAAAGCCACAGCTGTCACCCTGCCACACAGACACACCAGAGGACGGCTGTGACCATGGGGGGGCTGTCACGGGGTGCCCTCTAAATCCAGGGGACTCGCACGATCCCGGCAAGGTGAGGCTTTAGAGTGGCAGGTGTATTTTAGAAATGTGGTTTTCAAATTCTTGGTTATCCCAGACTTACCGCCCACTGCGGACAGCCCTGGAGGACAGGCAGAGCCTCCTCCGTCCCAGCCCCGGGTGCCGGGAGCATTAACCCGGCCGGAGCCCGGGTCCCGCAGGGCACCACTGTCACAGCGCCCGCAGACCCCCCGGGCTGGAGCGGGGCTGCTCTGCCCGAGCTCCCCCAAAGCTGTGGAGCCGGGCAGCCCAAACGCCATTTCCAGGGACAGTTTTATTTCTAAGTGACCTGCTCTGACAGTGGCTGGTCCCTGCAAAACAAACTTTTTCCGTTATGGATTTTTTTCCCCTTTCTTTGTAGTTAAAGTAACTGTGGATGCTTCTGAATAAGAAAAGCACACGCTCCTGCTGCCCGGTCAGTGCTGGGACCCAGTGCTCCCGGGGCTGGCTCGCCTGCAGACCGGCACCTCCCCGTCCTCCTCCTGTCCATCGGGGTGCTCGGTGCCAACCCCAGCTCCCCTCAGCCGCTGCCAAACCCTTGCCGGCCCGGCATTGCCTGGTGCCACGGTGAGGGCCCTCAGGGAGGTGGTCTCCTGGCCCCCGGCAGGCGTCCCCGGGGGGCAGCATCTCTGGGCCACCCGCCCGGCAGCGGTGACTCACGGCGGGGAAGCGGCGAGGGCCCTGGCACATCCCTGCACCGAAACACTGCCTACAGCCTCTGCCTCTGCCCAGCTCGCCCTTCCTGCCGCCTTTCCCCCGGGGTCCTAACTCCCGACTTTGTTGCTCTATAAACATAATAACAATAATTATTCTCTCATTGGACACATAGCCATCTTCTTTGTTTGCAGGCTTAGATAAATATCACTCAAATCATGGAGTCTGATTCATGAGTCAGGACGATGGCAGCCCTCCAAAACCTCCTTGCCCATGGAGAGTGTGTTTGTGTGAGAGAGATAGAGAGTTTCACTGTATGAAGAGTAAGAAACTGGAAGCCAAGTGAATTAAATACAAAGCAGATAATTATGTGTAATTCATTTACTGACTAATGATTGCACCTGGTACGGAGGTTTATGAATTCATTTCACTCTGCACAGGTTTTCAAAAACAATCTCCCTGCTACAAGATAAAAACTAGGCTGACGCTTCTTAACAGACCAGGGTTTACGTTAGTGTTATTGTAAGATTCTGCCTTTTTGGCCCATTTCTTGTTTTATCTCCTGACATTTCACTTTTCCTGGGTTCACCTTTGACAGTGACAGTTGCTCAGTGCTGGCGGAGGCCGGGTGTCACTGCAGACAGGAGCCATCGCTGGGCTCCTGAAAGCAGCTGGTGCAATTAGCCCTGGTGCTCATCTCCCATCACTGCAGCCGAACCGTGCCAGAGACCCTGCCTTTGCCAGGGGAGCAGCAGGTCACGGCCCCCTTCCCCTCTGCCGGGATCACCAGCAAATTGCCACTCTTGCCATGGTGTCACCCAGTCCTCACCACAGCCTGATGCCATCGGCTCTTTCCAGCTGAAGACCAGCAGATGGGACCAACCTTCCCCTGCTAACGCCGGGGCTGATTTCAAGTTGAAGACCCAGAGACAAAGCCTTTAATGGGGTGGAAAAGCTTGTGCTCACCCCGTAAAACCCAGCAGCAATGTCCCAGAGTAGATGTCCTGCAGCCTGTGTGACACCACCCCAGTTACTGCATGCTGCGTCTGCAGCCCCAGAGCTATGAGCCTTGCCGGGAGAAGCACCATCTGAGATGCTGCCCGAGGTGATGTTCTTCCAAGTGGCAGAAGCAGAAGAGCTTTCCCCGTTGTGTTCCCCGTGCTGTCGCCAGACATAAGCCCCTTTCCCAGCCTGTTAATGAGCTAAAGGCAGCTCCCCTTCATCATTGCCTCCACCCCCCCAGTTAAAACTATGTACTTGGTTAATTGCTCAGGTGTCCTCTGTGACGGTGTTTTGTCAAATCAACGGACGTGGCTGTGTTTCCTGCACAGTGTTTCCCACACAAAAATGCAACCCTGTGCTCTGCTATTTCTGATTTGAGCGATTTGTAATTAGAAAAGCCAAAACCAGCTTATCTTGTTCAAGCGAGCGTTCCCATCGAGGGAAGGCAGTCGGGCTGCGCGCTGTCGGTGAAGCTCTGGCCCCTTCCCCAGGAAGAGCCGGCACGACGGGACAGAGCGCCCGGTCCCTGCCCTGGGAGGGGGCTCTACCTGGAGGTGGGTCCTCGGTGCAGATGGTGAGATGGAGCCGACCAGCCCGACTCACGGCTGCCCAACTCCAGCTCTTCAGCGGAACAACACCCCTGAATCATCGGCAAAGTCGAAATAACAAATGATAAAATGGGGGCCTCGTGTCCCATTCTTGCAGTGTGTGTGTGAAATGACTCGCTCCTTCTTGCGGAACCCTTAACCCACACGGGTTCGTCCCAGTTCAAAACATATCTCGCGTATCACAGTGTGTCTCGGCTAAAGTTTTACGTGTCAAAAAACCAATTAAAATCTAATATAACAGCTGACATCGGACTCCCTCAGTATGTTGATGTGGTGATTAATTTTTTTTTTTAATTTAGAAAACCAGGATTTTTGAGAAGAGGGGTTAAACGGCTCCCGAAAAGATGCAATTTTTGATGCAGTTCATTTCTACGCACCTGACGGGCACTGTGTAGAGCTTAAAAAACGAGTCCTGGTTTCTTTTCAATTTATGAAAATACTCACTGAGCGATTGAAAAGAACTGAGTAATTGATCTTTTTGCTAGTAATGCTCTGGAAAAGCCAAATACAGGCAGTAAGCAAGCTTGAAATTAGTAGTTCTAATTATAAAGTGTATACATAAAACAATGTAGCATCATAAATAAAGGCCAAGTTCAAATGATGCAATAGGAAGAGCAGAACATCATATAAAGCTGGACAAACGATCCAGCAAGAGAAACACTTATAAATCATCCATGTTTTTCCAATAATAGCAAGAAAAAGAAGATAGAATGATAGCAGTGCTTTATTTTGTGTAACTTTTGCAGTCACCCCATCTCAGGGCCACCCAACGCTGGTGCTGTGGAGCAGAGTCTGCCGGGGACGACGTTCAGTCATAGGCTCAGACTCTTAATGAGGGTCCCTCACGAGCACCAGCTGCTGGGGGAGCCCAGGCCCCCGTCAGCCACAGCCTTTGTCTTCATCAGGGCACCGCTTCCTGACGCACCTCCATGGCCATCGCTGGAAGAGCCATCCAATGCCACAGCGTTTTTATTTCTTTATTTATTTTTATGTATGTGCTGGCGCCGGTATGGTTTCCAGGTACCCAGGCGGGTGTCAAAGGCGGGCTGTGGAGCCTGAACCAGGACCACCCTTGGGAACTGTGCTTGGAGAGGGTTTAGGTGCCTGCACACCCCGGCCCCACCAGGCTGTGACAGCGCTCTGCGTCCTGCACGGGGAAGGTGAAACCCCGGCTCATGGAGCAGCATCGCTGCAGCCCCCGAACAGCACCCGTGCAGAACACCCTGCCCTGAAAATAAAGTCCTGGGTGCAGCCAGAGAAGGTGAAAACTGGTTTTATTTATTCTCCTTGGGTGCACACATGGCAATCACCCATGCAGCATGATCCAGGATGTTGAAAACCATTTCATTATGTTCTATAAATAAAAGACTGATGTGGTTCAGCTGTATCAATTATGCAACTCCTCTGCCTGGTGCAGTCAAGGCAAAGGGCGCTCCCTCCGAACCCACCGCCCCCCTGGGCTCTGAGGCATCGACCTGCTCCCGCTGCACCACGGGGAGATGGATCTGCCCGCGCCTATTTACCAGCGGATAAGGCACACCACTGGCCCTGCCACTGACTCCTCGCTGGGCAAGGGCTTCTCCGAGGCGCAGAGGACACAACCAAGAGTCGGGACACGCTGCGTGTGAGTCTGTTGGGCAAGACACAAGTGTGGCTGAACAGTAATTTCGAGCAAAGCATCGGTTTTAAACAATGTTTAAACTGACACCATTATTATGCAATATAATTAATTATGGCTAGAAGGGCATTTGAGGTTAGTTGGCGCTACCTTTGTCCATTTCATAATTATACCAAGAAGAGAATGACTAAGTTGTGCCTAAGCTAATTGTATCCATTTGGTTTTATCCCTCCTCTCTACCGCTGTAATTCACTGGAAGTGTTTTTGAGGGGTTCGGGTGCATCTGTGCTGAAGATGGTGCTGGCTGGGCAGCCGCAGGTAGGGCTGCAATAGCAGCGCTGACAACAGCAAGGACAATTACAGCAACTCAGAGCAATAAGCACAAAACAAATGTCACTGTTTTCCTGCCGCTGCTCCAGTTCCCTGCAGGAGACTCGTTCTCTCCCGCTCCCTGTGTTCCAGGAGGTGTTTTGGAGCCGGGCGCTCCCTGGACCGAGCTGCCCATGGGCACCAGCCGGATGAGCTGCCTGGAGGTGGCGGGGCATAAACCAGCTCTTTTGACTGTTACCTGGCAGTGCCAGGATTAAAAACAAACAAACAAACCCAACCAAAGAAAAAACACCACCAAAACCCCAATGATGACAGACTTAATGCTGGGCAGGAATTTGGTAATGCATGGTCTTGTTTGGCTACGACAGAAGGCTACAATCCTCAGCTGATGGCTGGAGACTGGATTGCACTATGTAAAATAGAGCTGCCTGCAAGGGCTGAGTGCTGTAATTAACAGGCAGTTTTAGAAATTATTGGCTAATGCCCTTTAATAGAAATACTGCCAACTATTGTTGTAAAAACTTGGATTGTTCCTTTGGTGGTAATATAAAATGATTCAACATGGCTTCGCTGGGAAGAGATACCTTTGTCTGTTCCTATCATTACCTACATTTTTAGAGTTGTTTAATAGGACAATACAAATTTTGAAATCTAAATATATTTGCCAGAACTAACTAGAGGCCAGCTGCCTCCAGCTGTGACATGGGTGATACAGCCTGCCCTGAGTATGGCAGGACAGCATTTCCTACCCCGTCCCGCCGCAGCCGGGGCAGCTCTGGCCACTGACGGGCTTTAAGCAGTTGCAGGGTGGAAGGTTTCTGCAACAGGCAAATACGTCCATGTAGATCTGAGCAGCTCCATCTAGAACATCGTCCTTGCAGCGAGTACAGTGCCACTCAGAGAATTAATCCACATTTTTGGTAACAAACTCTCTGAGCCACGCTGGAGAGTGCAGGCAGCTCTGCAGTACCGTGCTCTGCTCGTGCCACACAGCTGTTCCATATCACATTATATCACCCAAGAACATTTTCACAGCACTGCAATAGTAACTGAAAGGTTATTTCTCTAACCTTATCACCCAGAAGGTACCAGCTGAAAAGTTTCTGTTTGATTGCTAAAGAGCAGAAAGCAATGAATGAATATTGGCAAATCTGGGATGAGGCAGGATGTGGATGTCGCAGCCCTCGGCCTGACACCCACCTCCACCCCAGGGAGGAGAAACCAGACCTGCAGGCACACCGACCGCCTCCTGGTCTGAGCGTTCCCAGTTTGGGAATGAACTCCAGGACCTCACTGCTTTCTGTGGTGGTGGTGAAGCCGGTATATTAACAAATAAAATTGAGTGAATTGATTTTCCCTTCCTGCATTGCCGTCTTCCCCATTCCCTCCATTGATCTAGGCATTAAATACAATTTATTCCCGCATCCAGACCCCTTGTATCATTGTGTCAGGAGAATTCTTGTCCACCGGCTAGAAACAGTGAGGATGTGAATGCACCTTCTCTTTTGAGCTGTTACCTCCCACACCTCTTTGCTACCTGCAGTCGGCCATCCCCAGGACCTACATCCACACTGATCCCGACTCACCGGTGAACATACATGAAACCAGACCTTGCTAAATGGAGATCAGCTCTTGTGTTAACAGGATCATTCGGATACTACACCTGATCCATCAGTGAGAGCCCACAGGGTGGGTAAGGACGCCAGGGTTCAGTGCTTACCCCATGGCACAGGTGACTCCCCACATCCCTCAGCACCACAGCTCCGAGGTGCTCCCGGACCTCGGGACTGAGCCCAGGGGAGCTGCAGCTGGTCCTGAGGAGGTGTTTGGGAACATCTCCCCGTAGGGACAGCCTCCACACAACCTGAACAAGGAGACAGCTGAATCCCCAGGGGACCCCAATGCTCCCATGGGACTCCTGCAGCCTGTGCTAGGGTCGGAGCACCCAGCTGAGTGGTGAAGAGGCACTGGAGCCCCTTGCCATGCTCCTCCCCCCCGGGGAAAGCCCCCCACGCTGGGGCTGGGGACCTACAGCCTCGGCCTCACGTCTGGTACCAGCTTTCCCCTTTGTACCAACAACCTCCTGCGAAGACGGCGGCCGCTGAGCAACCAGAAAGCTCCGTGTGGGACACGGAGCAGAAGAGGGTCCTCAAGGTGAAGGGAGGAAACGTCACCTGCTGCTGGGCCAGGATGGCTCAGCGCCGATGCCATAAATAAACGGAAGTGTGCTGGATGTTTTATTTTGCTTGTGGTGTAAACTGTACAGTTAGAGTCTGAATAAATCTCTTTTGTCAATTTTATTACCTTCCTGATATAAAAATAAATAAACTCAAACAAAGCAGGAGAGGAGACCTGCCACACCAGCCCAGTTCAGCACGGACAAGGGAACAGTTTTGTCCAAAAGCTGAGGGGATAAAACAATAAGCTTTCAGGAGGGCTGAAGGAGCTGTGGAGGAGCACAGGAGGATCCAGAACAGAAGAATTAAAAAGGGTACTCTTCCAAAAGGAAAACCAAAAATGTCATAAAATTTTTGCTTCCAGAGCTGCTTTCCAGTTTGATGGGAAGGCTGCGTGCAAAGAGCTGCTGAGAAATAGCAGCGTGGCAGAGTGACAGCAATTAGGGACATTTTAATGATCATTAAAAAAAAAAAATCACAAGTAGATGATACGGCGCATTAAGTAACTATTAATAGGCTGAATATAAAACAGACATCAAGAAATCATGCTTTTACTTTGCAACTAATCTCTGCAGTGAGTTCTAGGCTTACCCTCTCAACGCCCCCATGGGAACCTCCGTCAGGCAGCAGCACCTAATTAGCGCCGGGTGGAGGTGAATCAGCCACTCTCCCTCCTGAAGCCGGGGAGAGACCCTCAGACCATGTGCCAACGGTGGGCGGGTGGGTGAGTGAGCGCTGCTTTCTCACCAGACTCCGACGGGGCACCACACCTCGCGATAGCATCTCTGCAATAAGCAAACACCGTGAAAGGGTGTTGTGTCACCACAGGGGGTGACCCGGTGAGGCGGGTTTGCAAAGGCAGCAGGGACTGTGGGGGCTCGCACTCACCCCGGGACCCTCAGCCGGCCGAGCAGAGGAACCTGAACTCGGGTCTCCTTCACGAGAGGCACATGGCACCACGTGAACGTCCCATTCGCTCCTCTGTGCGTCACTGTTCAGTGTCCTCTAATGTGCTGCTGAGGGGACTACAAAGGTAAGGCCACCACAGAAATGCATTAGTATGGGTACAACAAAAGATGACAGGATTATGTATATTTCTTCTAATTAGCAAGACATGCCCAAGTGTCCCTGCAGCCTCGTTACCTCCCGCACTGGGCCTGTCTGCCACAGGGAGCGGTTCAGGGGTGTCACTGATGCCATGGCCCCCGTGGCAGGAGAGACCCTCAGGCCACCCAATGGGACACCAGCCTGGCAAAGCAGCACTTGTCCCGCTCTGGCTGCAGGCAGACCTGGTGCCTTTCCAACCATTTGGCTTCTTGCTTCCTGCAGTAGCACTTACCTCAGGATCGTACTTCAGACCCCAGCGAACCAAAGTTATACCCGGTGAAACCCAACCGCCTTCTGTGAATTCCAACTGCTACAGGCCATTGTGCAAATGTGTATTTTGGCAAGTGCCTGGCCCTTCCTGTTGACTGAGCTCCTCACGCTCTCTAGAAACAGCCCTGCCTGTCCCCAGCGCTCCCTGCAGCTCACCTTACCCTTTCTGCCTTTCTTCCTCCTTAGTCTTTCCTTTTACTCAAACCAGTTGACCTCTCACCAGCTGCCAGGATCTGACACGACCGTACTCCACTGTCCATCCCCCTTCCCCATTCCCTCCCCGTAGAGCTCCTGCCCTGAGGTGACACAAAGGCCACGGCAACAACAGCCGGAAAATTGTCCTTGATGGTGAGGCTGGAAGAAAGGGATTCCCAACGGAGGAGAAATAGGTGTGTCCTGGTTAGGTTGCTTTTGAGTTGGACCTGCTCAGTCACTCCCTACCAAAAATGCCCTCAACCAACAGCGCAGGCTCATGGTGAAGGTCTCACAAACTCAACACATGGAATCAACAGGCTTCTTCTGAAAGCGATCACCAAAAGCATTAGCAAAGATGAAGAGGTCTTACATAAAGTATCAGTACATTTTTCCTGGGAATATTATGGAGCAAGTCCATACAGAAGCTGTGTCCAGACACAAGAAGGCAGCTAGAGACAGCCAGCATGGATCTACTACAGACAAAGCGTACCTGGCCAATGTGGTTGTCATCTGTGCGAGCTTCCCCCACCCTGTCCATCCAGCCCATCATTCCAGCACTCCAAACCCAACCCCTGCCCAGGATTTGCCTCCCTCCGTGACCTGTTTGGTTCAGACAGAAACCCACAGCCCATCTCCAGCCCCCATCTACCCCGGCACAGAGGCAGGAAGCCATCTGTGTCCGCGGGTGTGCAGGGGACAACCTCCCAGGAGGTGACACGATGCCAAGGGGACTCCATAGACCAGGAAAGATGAACAGCGCGGATGCGGGCAGCGCACACACGTGTTGTGGTGGCGCGTGTGGCCGGGTCCCATCCAACACGCTCTGCTGTGCACAGTTTATCGGCAGCCACTTGTCCAGCGGCACAGGCTGCCAAAAGTTCAGAGAAAATACCTTAGCTGCCATGAAACAAAAATAAATCAAAGTTGGTTGCTGAGTCTCAGCACATTTGCACCACTGCAAACGTGGGGCACAGGTCCATGAGACCGTGCCCCCCATACCGCTGGCTGCAGGGCCAGGAGGAGCGAAGGCCACAGCGTGCCCCCGGGATAGTCTCACCTGCCAGTCTCTGGAGAGACGCAGGTCACAGCCCCAAATGCCCCCAGCCCCAAAGTCCCAGGCCCTCTGCAAGGTTCTTGTTGTCAGAACAGCAAGGAATGCTCAGGAAAGGGACCAGACTTGTCCCCTGTCTCTGCATCAGTTGGGTTCTGGGACATCAACCCAAAACCAGGGCCAAGAAGGAAAAAATAAATAAATAAAAGTAAAAACCCAAACATATTTGAAAGTATGTTCAGAAACAAACAAGCAAAACCTCTTATCCAAACAAATCATAGTTAGATCTTGGGTGAGACCGTGTTTATGAAGGTTTAGCCAAGAAGCTTGCTTGGAGATACTTCTCCAGCTTTAACATAACACTACCAGCCTGGACAAGTGCTACTAGAAAACACCTCATTAAAATGCTGTTGTGGTATTTATTTATAGATAGTAATTTATATCACACCCATCACACACACCAATCTGGCAGCCACGGATGGCAAACTGGGCTGCTGCTCCCACAGCTCTGCCTGCCCCGAGCCCACTCCCCGCTGCCCCCGCTCCCCACCAACACACAACGTCCCCCCAGCCATCGGCAGGCGTTCGGCGCCACAGAGGGTCCCTCTCAACAACCCTCTCCCTCCACTTCTCCCCAGCCCCACGGCTCTCCCCAGACACGCCAGGGGGTACCAAAGATGCAACAGCCCCATCCCCAGCAGACACACTCCTGCGGTGCTGGGCCCCGGAGCCCCTTGGAATGGACCATGGAAAATCCAGAGACGCTCAGCTGCAGGTCATGGACACCAGTGCAACAGCCAGCGCGACAAAACACCTTATGAAAAACCATGGGGTGCCTCTCGGGTGGGGAAAGGGAAAAAAAGAAAAAAAGACTGGCAAAAAAAAAAAAAGAGGTTAGATGAGGTAGCTGGGACTGCTGGGGGCAATCTGAAATCAGTTTACATTAGAGCAGGTTGCTCTTGATTTCGCTACAGCAGTTGTCACGCTCGGTAAGAATAACAAGCTATTCATGCGGCGGCCACCATTGTGCAGCTCCACACAGGCAGCCTGCTGGAAACAAACCCACGCAAACGCTGAGGCCAGGATGGGACTTCTTCTTTCAAAAAGCATGTGAAATGGTTATGTAAATAAGTTTCCACTCCAGGAATCTGTGAGAACAATTGTTTCCCTGTAAGAGGACTCTGTTACAGAGCACCTGATGGTTTACCCTCACTCTGCACTTGAGATGGAAATGCTGGCAGGAACGTCCCACGGCAGCTCCCGGGTCCTTCCCACTATCTGGCCCCTTCAATCTCCCAACTCTTTTTAATACTTTCAGCTATCTGGAGTTCCACCTTCATGCGTGCCCAGAGCTGCCCCAGCCCTGACAGGGCCAAGCAGCTCAGCCCAATTCACACCTGAGTCTGATCAGGATCCAGAAACTGGGCGTTGCTTTGCCTAAATCCCCCGAGGGCTTTGATCGGGGATTATGTGTTACCTGGTGACTGTTTCATGTAAAATGCATAAACAGTCCTGGGAGCAGAGTCCAGAATCTCAGACTCCCATGGGAATGCTAGAACCAGGAGGTAAGACAGCCACGCACGTGCCCTTGCTTTCCGGCCCGGTGATTCAACAGCATCTTCTGTGGAGCAGCAGATCCTCAGCCGGGAGCAGGCTTGGAGTGTCCAGCTCCTTGTCTCGTGGCCCGGGTGCTCTGCTGGAGGTGGCAGATGGGAACAAACAGCCTGAGGAGAACTGTCACCCTGCTCGTCACTCCCTGGCTGCTGGTGAGCCGCGGTTCAGAACAGACATCTTTACAGGGAGAGAAAGATTCTCTGTACTCACCTTCAGAGGAGCTGCTGGGCTGGGTCACAGCAGCAGTAGCATTTAAGACTTAAAAATTTCCCTGTTATTGTCTCTGGCCACCGCATGGAGTGTTTTGGTCCTCGTGTGGCAGTGCCAGGCTTGCCTCGGGCACGCTGCAGGGATTGCTGGCTCTGAGTCAGAAGCTGGGCACTGGAAATCAAGAAACACAGAGCTTAATACTGAGACATCAAAGTAGTCCTGGGTAGAACTTAAAAAATTTGTAATTGCATCTGCAAAGGGCCACACCACAGAGTTACTCAGCCTGGGCACCTGGGCCCTGGTGCGGAACAGCAGGAGTTTGGTGAATTGGCACGTGCTGAGGGAGAAAGGCACCTGGAAAAATCCGTCTGCTGCTGTCACTGCAGAGACCAAAGGCTGCCCCTGCCCCGGCAGCTCCCGCCCCGACACCCACCGGCACCTGTGTCGCATCCAGCACCGTTCGGGGGAGACCGGAAACAGCTTTGTTTCTTGTCGAAAAGCAAAAAATTGTATTTAGATCATTAACTAGCAGAACACTTTCTGTATCTGTTTGCACTGCTCATAGGAAGATTTTTTCGTGAGCAGTATTACTTTACCATAAAAATGCACAGATGATGACATTTCTTTGAGGAACCATCCAGCTGAACAAGCTTCCATCGGGACCAAATTCATGACAGTGTGCAGCTTGTTCTGGGTGGTTTCCATTTTTACTACACAAATTATATTTCTGATGGTAGAAATTGGTAATTCTGCCCTTGGCCTCTCTTTATGAGAACTACATGAACTATACAGAAGGCGGCGGGTGGGTAGCCAAGGGGGGGGGTCACCTCTGCCCCAGGGCGAGGTGCAGCAAAGCACAGTGTTTATGGGAAACAGAAGCCCTTGGAGGCTGACGATGGCCAGGCCCATGAAGCTCTGAGGCCCCAGCTGAGGAAGCACGTCACCATGCCGGTTCCCATCACTGAGTCTTGCTTGGTCCAGCCACAGCAGTGCAGAGCTCTGATTCCCAGCACCAGATTTGCCACCCTGTGCAAATCAATACTGGCTTCGGCGGAAAATTAACAGATGGTCACGGGAAAAAACTCCTGGGGGATTTTTTTCCCCCTCTCCTCTGTGATAATAAGCTACTTATGATTTTCTGAAACCACCTGCATATTTTCCCAGGCATCCTGGCTACCGGGTAGAACAGAGTGCTTGTCTCCACACTGGTGTTTGCTGCACGGGGTTTGCTTTTCATTAAACACACTTGTGTGCAAAAGACTCTACAGGCCAGAAGCTGACTGTCACGATGCCACTGTGGGGTGACAAGGTGGTGATGACTAATGCTCAGGCCTGGGTTCAGGGAACACTTTTAACCATTTCTAGCTAATCCCAGTGCTTCAGGACAGACGCCTGACACGCTGGTACCCCAGCTTTCCCACTGCTTGTAAGGGGAAGAAGCAAATCCTCACTGGTCTTTGGAGGAGGACTGGAGCGTACCAGTGCTGTTGAAGGCTCCTGCAACGCGCTAGGCAACTCAGAAACAACAGACGCTGCCCACGAGGGGAAGTGGCACGACAGGCAGGGAGGGAGCAGAGAGCTCCACCGCCCCGGGCGTGCGCTGCTGCAGGGCGGCGGGACGGGCAGTGAACGTGCACCTCGTGAGTAACGCACATGGGCATTTTCATGTGGCATCGCCGCTCCACAAAGGCTGCCATCTGGTAACTCACTGCTCTCCCTGCCCGACCTGTGACGTACGGCACGGCCACGGGCTCCCTGAGGGCAGCACGGAGGCACGGCACCCAGGACTTTGTGCTACCACCCTCCTGACGCTGCTTAAGCCTCCAGCTGTTTGCTCACATCCCCAGCTCAGCCAGATTTCATCGAAGTGAGCATCACTTCCACCGCAGCCCTGCTGCCCACCCCAGCTCTGGGATGCCAACCCTGCAGACACCAGGTCAGCTGGAGGAGCTCTGTGAGCGGTCCTGCTGGCCAACCTCCCAGCTGCAGCCCACCATGCAGGGAGAGACGCACAGGGCAGCACCTGCTCCTGCAGGACCCTGTGTGTCCTCCCCTCCTCCTCCTCTCTTGTGTCAATAACACACAACAGTAAGGCAAACACGAGCACTCTGGGGCATCCAAAATACCCTTTTCCTGGCAGCTGGGAGCCTCCAGTGCTGCCTTCTGCTGCGTGTGAGATCTCAGCTGCGTGAATCGGCTTTCCATCCCACTGCAAAGACCCTACAACAGCTCCCTGTGTTCTTCCCTATATTCTCTGCATCCCTCACATCAGCCTCACTGCCTTCTGCTCAGTGCTGGTGGGGCAGCTCTGTAGAAGCCGTTCCTCCTCTCCCTGCCTTAGGTGGAGGCAGACCCTGGTGCCCTCCAGGACTACAGAGCTCAAGAAGACTCTGCGTTAAGGCTCTGGCACTGGAAAGATGCTCTGAGCTCACAGCCAAAGGCGACCTGCTCTGCAGAACACCCTTCCTCACCAGCCTCTTCCCCTGCCAGGTTACAAGGCATTCAGGACTGCCGGAGCAGGGGTTGTTGGTGTGTTAAAGGACCATTGCCTTTCAAAATTGCATTTCAGGATGCCAGGGACTGTAGTTTGCAACCTGCACGGCTTCCTTTCCCAAAGGTGACCTTGTGTGTGTGTGTGTGTGCCCCCCTGCCGCCTTCCTTCAAGACCCACCTCTGCATAATGCAAAGCAGGCGGGGGCGATGGCTGGGCGATGGTGGGGTGCTGCGGGGGCAGGCCGGCACTGCCACACTGGGCTCTGCCCGGCCCCGCGCTCCCCATCACCCTCCCCACGCCGCGGGCCAGTGCGGCTGGAGGACACAGCCACCGAGGGCTACCAGCGGGCGCTGTGGTTCGCTGGCAGCTGGCACAGCTATTCCCGTCTTGATAAGCACGTTAAGCGGCTCATTAATGGCAAAACCAACCCTAGTGAATCCTACCTGCGGCCAGTAGGTGAGCCACGGACTCCAGCCCTTTCCCAGAGCACTGCTCAGTGGCTACAGACAAGTGCTGCTTGGAAAATGGCCTTCTCTCTTTCTTTTTTTTTAATTTCTGCAGAAGCCATCGAGAGGACAGGGGTCGCAGTGCATCAAGTGCACGTGTGCTCGGTCACCTGGAAGGAGGATGTTCTCTAGCACCCGTGTTTGAACTTTAACTGCTGACTGGGAGCCCGACTCCGAGGTGACACCGGTGGTTCTGCATGTTACATCAGTCGCTCAGTGGGGCGGCTGTAAGCGGGGCAGCTACACCCCAGCTCCTGGCTGGCACTGGGAAGATGCACAGGTCTGAGCCTAAAGGAGAATTTCCCAGGAGATAAATAATGCCCTAGCTGATATTTCAACCTTGGTTGCCTGCAGTGTCCTGAGACAAACACTGGCAAAAATATGGAAAGGGTTTTTTTTGTTGCTGTTGCTGCTGTTGTTCCTCAGTTACAAATCCTCTCCATAGATTTGGAGATGTTGAAAATAGTCTATGAGAAGGTGGATTATTTTTGAATTGCCATTTTAGTCCAAAACTGGATTGGAAATAATGGCGATGGAAGAAAAGCTAAGCCAGGCTGATTTGTTACAGTAAAGCCGTGTTGTACTTTAGATTACTTATTAACAAACAGCAAATGGGCCTCTGCCTTGACCTTTTTTCATTTGAGCAAATATACTCTTCCTGCCCCTTGTAAACAGCAGTTACTGGTAACTGAGTCACGTACCCCCTCACATCACTGGACTTAGGTTTTTTGTCATCTGTGGCACGGATTTTAGTCAAATTGAATTTTGCCGGGCTCACTAAGGTTATTAGCAGTATTATTAGTCTTAATAATACCAACGGTAATAACAATACTCTGGATCACCATAAACCTGAAAACATCTAAGTACTTCACAAATATTAATTAACAAAACTTAATAGGAGGTCTGAGAAACCAGCAAAAATTGTCAGCCTGGCTTCAGAGCCAAGAACAGAGCCACAGCAAGCAGAAGTGGCTGTTTGCCTGATGAGTTTCAATTAATGGCTGTCCCTTTGGTGTCCTGAAAGGCCGGGTGCCCGGTGCCGCTGGCAGCACTGCCGGGCGACAGCAGCAGCCCACGGCACAGCCGGAGCAGCCTGGGGCAGCAAAGGGCTGCGAAACGGAGTCGAAAGGACGGGCTGTTCCGCTGAAAGCTGGTCTCCCAGTCACGGCGCTGCTCAGGACGGGGCTGTGGGATGTGCCCCAGGGGACCTGTGCCCTGGGATCCATCACGAGCGGTTCCTGGGGCACCCTGGAAGTCCCACTCCTGTTGCTCTTCAGTGAAGGTGAAGACCAAGAACATGCACATGTTCCAGCGAACTGTGGATACCCGCTCCTTCGTCAGCCTTATATTAAACCTTTGTGAGTGGAGGAGGCAACCTGACAACCTCAAGAAAACCCCCTGCAATAGCTGATGACTGCTTCTCCTACCCAGTTATTTCCCTGACTTCTCTATATTGGTATTGAAGCTCCAGTGGTGGCGAAATCATGACAATAGCGCCAAGGAGCTGTGCTCATCCGGGCTGTAAGTTAATTTATCCTGCAGGTATCACCCAAATCCATTCTGAATCGCACAACATCGGGCACTCGGTAAACAAGGTGAAAGTTTCATCTAGATTCTTAACCAGTGATGCCTTTGCAGCAAGCAGTAATTACTTGTATTAATTGCAGACTCCTCCAAAGTGCATCATGCCACAGCATACAGCGGATTGGATGTCTAAATCCAAGGAGTGACTTTTTTGTTTCTTTGATTTATTCAAAAAACTTACCATTTGGAGGCACAGAAAGGACACAGGTGAGGTCAACCTGGATGTGGTGTTTGTAGTCAGGAGGAACAGCCTCACAACAGAGAGAGCCAGGTGCAGTTTCTCACAGACACAGACAGCTCATGTGATCTCCAGCATGTCACGTAACCTGTCTGTAACCATCTGTAAAATGAGGATAATAGTACTTAGTTCACGTTAAAGCCTGAGAGATGTCAGGACAGTAAGAAAAGGGGAGTCTGTCTATACCGAGTCTGGACCCATCAGTGTCTTGGCAGAGCCACAGAAAGCGCTGTGACCAGAGCGACCCCCCCTTGGCTCTCTCAGATACAATCACTGGGCTTTGCCTGGGGGGCAACTCCTCACCCTGTGCCTGTGCTCACTCCCGATGCCCTGCGCCTCCTGAAGACTCTCTGGGAACCTCTTCTCTTCTCTGGAGAAGTAGATGGCAGCCAGACGCTCTAAATTTGGTCATATTCATCCAATTTACTCCAATTAGCTCCCTCAAGTTCTTTACAGAGTTAGGTTAGATGTTCTCCAATGCAGCAATTAATTTGAAGCATCTCATTTGCTGACAATAAATCCCAATGTCTCACACGTTGCTTTACATCTCCTGTGATACCCGCTGTGATTGCTCCTTACAAAAAAAGACACAAGCCCTGCGGCTGAAATTTTAGTCCTCTTTCGGGGGCACGGCAGAGTTCATTTGCCTCCACGTCCCTTTGTCCGGGCAGCCCCTGCCCCAGCCCCAGCTATTCCTCGGCAGAAACACGCGGGCGTCACACAAGTTTTCAGTGGTGTGATGCCCAGTAACTTTACTGGGAGTCCCATGGCTGCCGGCCCACACAGCCCTTTGAAGATCCGGGCTCTGTGTTTCATCCCAGATAGACACTCTATAAAAGTCTGGCAAACAATCCCGGCGCAGTCTCTGGCTTGGCCGGCTCTCACCACTGACATCTCCTCCTCCAGCCGCCCCCGGGCCCGCGCTCGGGCAGGGATGGAAGCCACGCCGCGGCTCTCCGGGAGCCCTCCTGGCCAGCAGATCCTCGAATACACAAGCGAAACCAGGCGGGGGTCCTCAGCGCGGCCCTCTGGACTCGCACTCTCCGGGCATGGCATTTGGCAAGCATCAAAGAGGGGCAGGAAGACTCCCCCCACACCAGCTCGGCAGGAGTCGGGGGGTCTCTGCGGGGTAAGGCATGCTCTGCCCAGGCACACACCCTTGGCCTGCGGTCGCTCACACAGCCATGGAATTATCCAGAGCTTTCCGAAGAGCTTTTGTGACTGTGATGATAGGAAAAAAAAAAAAAATATATATATATATATAAATGGCAAGGGGAGGATGAAGGGAAGGCTGTTTGAGTCTGCTCAGAGCCTGGGAGGACACCTTTGCAGGGGAGAACTTCAGCTGTGTGTAACCTCTGCTTGCCATGGGCATGGCCACTCTGGACTCGTGCAGACCCCCCTTCTCCCACCTCTGTCTCAGCAGCCGTGAGCGCTGTGCTCTCACACACGGCATCCTCCGCTGCCGTCCCGTCTCTGTCACACAGCAGGGAAGGACAGAACACCTCACCAGCAGGGAACAGGACCATGGTGAGGAAATCAGCGCCCTGACGGGTCGCTGGGGTCCCAGACTCACGGGTGCATGGACCCAAAGAGCAGGATGGTGTCACTAGGGCTTGCTGCATCCCTCTTCCTCACCTCCTCATCCATCAGCTGCGGGGAGCACTGCCCGGTGGGACAGGCCCTCTCCACTCGACCCAGGAGCTGCTCTGGAGCCCTGCCATGGTGCAACAGCTCGTGTCCTCACCTAACCCTTCCTCCTTACCTTTATCTCAGACACCCGGCCTGTCGGTGGCTGCCTCCTTTACCGGCCCGGGTGCTGTCAGGTGAAGAGGGACACGGGGAGCCGCGTCTCGCCCTGTGCTCTGCCCCGTCACAGCTGCAGCAGAGGGTGAGGATGAGCAGCCCTGGGGCCAGCTCAGCGCCTGGCACCTCACCCCTCTCCTCCTCCTCCGCGGAGGTCGCCCTCAGCAGCGCAAAGGGAAGAGGAAGGATCTGGAAAGCTCTGTGGCTCTGTGCTGTTTTCATGTCTGTTTATACACAGGACTCTCTGAATGGGCAGAGGTCTGTGAAAATGCTGATTCATGAACATCTTTGCCATCTGTGGCCTCTTCAAATGAGAGTTCACCCTGACCCAAGGATGATTTACTTTTCTTGGCTCCCCATCTCAAACTGATGCTGTCTCCAGTCCCTCAGACTTCGAGGGATTTGGGTAAAAACAAATATTATTGAATCTCTTGTGAAGCTGTTAACTCTGAGCAGTGAAGCATTCAAGTCTCTGACAAAGAGGGGAAAGACGTCAAGAGTCAGTGCCAGGGGATGGCTTCTCACAGACCTCATTCCCAGCCATCTTCTTCAAACCTACCAGTATCAGCACATTTGCAAAGTGACAGTTTGGAGACCACTGAAGAATGAGTGAGAGCCTCTGACACCCGAGGTCCCTGAGCTGGGTGTCGGCGTGGACTGGAAACAGAGGTCAGACAGCCAAACGCCGCACACATCCATCCCCGGCAGGCCACAGCCACCTCCTGTCCCATCACCAGAAAACCTTCGTTTCCTCCTTCCTCACCCAGCACCATCGGCACCTGGTTTTTCCACATGATTTCAGCTTTGGCCCTACTGCCTTTCCCTCCCTTCTTTTCTCACTGTGCTCCCACAATCTGTTGCTGCCAATCTACTTTCCCACGGATGGTCACAGCCTCACCAAACAGGGCAAAGCTGTGGTCAGTACGATCTCCTGCCAGGGCATGTTATAGGACACTACCGTGGCCAAGCAGCTGCCCCCTTCCTCCCCCCAGCTACATCTTCCTGTTTGTGAAACCACCCCCAAGAACCAGACGGACCTGCTCCAGGGTAAGGTGCCCGGATCGGGACAGCAGGAACTGGCCCTTGGCTATCAGAGCCGACACCGCGTCCGAGGAGGTGCTGCTCCGGTGCACCTCCCTCTAACGTCACCAGCGTGGACGGCGCTCGCATGCCTCGCATCAGCCCCAGCGTTATCACAGGACAAATCATAACCACCGTGATAAAATTTTGCAATAACCTCAGTTTAATTAACAGTAAGGAGAGAAAAAAAGTCTTGCCAGGCCAGATGGCAAACTCTTAGTTTCTCACGTGATGACTGTCAAATTACTGTCTCCACAAAAGAACGTCACAGAGCACATTTAATAAACCTTGAAAATATTTATCAAAGAGGCAGTAAAGACCTGGCTGATCCACCAGGATCTGTCCCCACAAAGGAGGCAAATGCAGAGATGGGTTTTAGAGAGTTACCGCCAACAAGAGACTTCAGTGCATAAAACTAGACCTTCACTGAGGTCCAGAGTCACTGAGGTCACTGTCTCTCAGCCACCTGCACTCTGTGGTTTCTCCTTGGTTCACATTCAAGTTTTCTGCTTCCGTGCCTGCTCAGAAGAGCATCTCCAAGGAGATGCACTGTACACTATCCTCCCTAAGCCATGGGGTCTTGCAAACTAGCTCTGAGAACACCAAATGCAGCCCGAGGTTCCTCACACCACGAAGCTCTGACCATGTCACTCTACACCAGAAGCTGCCGACTGACAGTGGGCCAGGGAGCGCCAACACCCCTTGGTGGAAGGCACAGCTTCACTCCAGAGCGCTCCCCCGGAGTAGCCGAGGGGCCGGCTGTTGTACAGGCTCACGGGAAGTGAGAGACGAGCGCTCTCAGATTGAGGAACGCATTGAACCCAGGTCTCCCACTTCCTCAGTCAGTGCTCTAAAATAAAAGACAGTGACTTAGAAGACAGACAGCAGCCAGAAGGAAGGAGCAGGACTGTCCTACTTCAGGGCGTTGCTGGCACTGTCCCTGGGGAGAAGCACGCCATCAGAGTCCTGACGGGACTCACACACAAAGTCCGGCGTGAGGTTTCCATGCTGTGACGGGCAGCAGGGATGTGGGAGCGGAAGGAGATTCCAGAAACACCTGTATTTACAGTCTGCCCTCTAGACCAAACACGCCCTCTGTTTGGGGGACATGTCCCAAACGCCCAGGTTAGGTCGGGATGCAGCCCTGATGACAGCAGGGAGGATGAGGGGGAAAGAAGGGCTGTGCCATCGCGTGGCATTTCTGCTCGGTCCCTGGGAACGCTGGCTCATCCAGGCTGGGCTCCCCCCAGCCCATCCCAGCAGCCTGGCTGCCGGCTCCTCACCGGCACTGGCCAGGAAGCTTTGGCTCAGCAGCACTGCTTTTGGCTCCAGGGTCCAGCTCCGGAGGCTGGAGATGGCAGCAGCCCCTCTTTGGAGACCCCTGCCCTGCTCCGAGCCGCACGCACCCCACGGAGCACCTCTCCTACGGCCCGGGGGGCACGATGGCACGAGGGTCTTTCATCGCACCTGCGCTCCAGAGGACGTGTCACTGCAGCGTTACAGGTCTAGCGAAGGACATGTTCTACGGGATTCGTTTTGGCTCTTCTATGGCTTTGTCTTCTGGTGGGAAAGGACACTTTCAAAATGGCTTTTCCCCGCTTTGTAGAAAATAAGAGAAAAATGCCTCGACACTTCCACACTGCACTAAAACACTTTGAAGTGTACTAAGTTCTGCCTCAGCCGAGAGCGCGCGCGCTGCGCTTCCATGGCCCTACCTGTTATCTTGCAACAACAACAACACCACAAACCTTCCGTATAAAACACAGCAATAAAACCACATCAGTTTCAAACGCTGGCTGGTAATTCTGGAGAGAGTACTGTTAGGCCTGTCATGAGAAAAGGCAACATAACGCCGTGTTCGGGAGCTGTTTCACCTGGCAGATGGGTTGCCATCCTCAGAGTAACGCAGAGGGCTGACGGGACTGACACCCCTCGTAACTTCAAGCTTTGCCGTCGCCGTGGCAGTTCTGCTTTCATGTTGCTGCTAGCACGGGGAGTTTCAGAAGAATTTTGGATTGGCTTGGGTACAAGTCTAGCAGGGTGCTACAAATAGAAATAGCAGAAGAAGGTAGGGGGGTAAAAATACGCAGCGTTAGATCACGGGTGGAGAAGTGGCGCCGACAGGAAGGCAGCGACAGGGACGGGCACCCGATGGCTCTGCCGTCCCACCTGCAGCCGAATCCCCGACAGGACCCTGCGGGCATGGACCCTGCCTCCCTCCTTCCTGTCAACACTGGTAGCCACCCTGCATAAAAAGGTAGCCACACTAGGAAGGGGAATAGCCGCTTTTAAACCTGCCCTTTCAATGCCACCCCGTGCATTGCGTCACAGTTCACAGGGTCACTCCGTGAGGTTCCATCTGGCGACGGGCCTGAACATAGAACCCTGCACCCCAACCTGCCTGACCTCTGGGGACACGTGCTCGTAGGCTGGGCTCAATCCGTCCGTACGGTGGCCCACACCTGGGAATCAGGGTGCCTGCAGCCAGGCTTTGCTGGTGCACCCCATGGCTTGGCGTGATGTCCACAGTGCAGACCCCCTCCAGGTCCCACCGACTCCTGCAGGATCCACAGTCCCATTAGGGAATCTGAATATGGATTTAGGAGCCTAACTTCTGGCACTTGGGGTGGAAAACCTTAGCCAGTAAGACTGCACAATCCTATTACCATGACAGCTTGGGAATGTGAGAACTCAGCAGTTTGGAATAAGGCGCCACATTAAAAATAGATTAAACTGAAAACAGCCCTCACGGCCTACGGCGCCCAGGACAAGTGTCTGCCAGCTGAAATGCCTCCTAGGTAGCTGTTCGCTAGTGAATCAGGTGCTGGCTGAAGGTGCCCACAGTTGCCTCAAGACACAGACAGATTTCTTTTTTTCCAGAGACACTATTTTTTTTTAATTTTTTTTTTTTAGCACCATATGAAACTCGGCAGCTCCAACCCTAAGGGGATCCATGCAAACCTCCTGCTCGCCCTGGTTCCCATGGCACTCACATCCACTGAGTTTCACTTTGAATTTCAGCCTCCCAAATCTCCAAACTCAGCCAGAGTGATGAGCTGTGCCAAGCCGGGGCTCCAGAGCAGGATTCTTCCCCTCTCTTTTAACACCACTGTACCAGACAATGGAGGAACCAAGTTGCCCCACTGTGGCACCAGAAAAATAAGATCAGGATTTGGTGCAAGGTGTTGGGAGGACTGATCTCCTGTGATCTCCTGGTCCGTTTGCAGCCTGAGGGCAAAACAAAGGCTGAGCTTGTTTCCCTGGCTGGCGTCCTCCCAGCCAGGGACAGAAGTCACTCGTCCCTTGGTTGCTTTCGGTCTGTCCATCAGTGACCACAGAGATCTGCTGACCTGCCGGTGGGCGTTTCTGACAGTTGATGGGGTTGCATTTCAGTGGCTCTGCCTTTTCTTATCCGACAGCTCCCAGAAGACAGCAATGCTTTTATGCTTAATATATGCTGTCATTTTGTATTATATCTTCTCTACCTCATAAACGGCCAAAACAAAACACAATGCCAAACCCCAAAATCCAAACCCCAGAGAAAGCTGAGGAGGGCTGTGGACATCACAAGGGAATTACTGCTCCTTCAGCTGACACGGAGTCAAAAGAAGCCATAGCCCTGCCTGCTCTACAAGAGCCATCTGCCATGGTGGTGGTTACTGGTCACTAACATCACTCCCCTGGACTCCTGCTCTTTTTCTTCTCCAGTCCCATGATGTGGTGAGGCCCTTGATAGAGGCTTTTGCTGCTGTATCAGCATTTGTGGCATGAAAAAAATAATTGTGACAACAGAGCAAACCTTTGGATTCCACAGCTGGGCTGCTTGAAGACATAAATGGCCAAGCAGAATCCCCAGCGCCTAACTGTCCTCCTCCTCCTCAGCCCCTCCTGATTCACGCAGCAGTCACAGGGTGACAGTGGGTCACAGTCTTGCACAAGGGCCTGACAAACGGCTTGCTCAAAGCAGAGGGGATATATTCGCACGTAATGGCTCAATGTGCTGGAAGAATATCACAGGCACACTCTGTCCAACTTCGTCTTCAGTCGAGTATAGTAACTCACTGAATATTGCAATACACTTGACAGATTAAGAAACCTTTTTATTTTATTAGGGTTAATTCCCTGCATATCCCCCTCTGTTTTCCCTGTGGGATTTGCTGAGAATGCCTTACAGTAACAGGATCAAGAAAAGAATAGTATATACCAGGTATGCGAATGACTAACTCAGCCCTATGATAAAAACAATGCCAAAACTTTGGGGGAATTTCAGTGTGATTCTGTTTCTGTGGATACAGGCTGTCTGAAAACATGGTAGGTCAGGTTCTGGTGGGATAAATAAAAACAGGTAAATGATAGATGGGGATATACCTTCCCCAAGCCCTGGGTTTTTCAAAGACGTCTCCCACTCCCTACACTCTACACGCAGTCCCTGCATTTTAGGATCCAGAAGGCACCTTTTTGCATACGTAACTTTAAAAATTTACACTAGGCTTTGTAATCCCAAAATACCTCTGTGGCACAAAGCCACGAATGCGATACGTGGGTGGAAAAGCTGTCAGCATAGCGGAAAAAATATTCTGCTGAAACTCAAAACTTTGCAGAAAGAGCTGAGTCACTCTTTCGCAGTTAAGGTAGTCTGGGCTTGTTACCCTCCTCCCTGCTGCCAGGGAGCCTGGCACGCACCCCCGCTCCCACCCGCCTCCGCACCGGGGCTGCCGGGGAACAGATGAGGGGTGACCGTCCTCCCGCAGGTGCACGGTGTCACCCCCGCACAGGAGCCCAGTGATGCTGTTCCTCCTGGGGACCCGCGGCCGGGGGCAGAGGCAGCCACGGGCAGATCTGCGCTGCCCGCTCCGCTCCGCTGTGCCCGAGGATGCTCAGCAGCGTCGCCAGCTCACGCTCGGATCACAGGTCTCAGCGCAAACAGCGTCTTCCCCACCTCCTGAGAATCAACGCTCTGTTATTAAAAAGCATGGACACAGTGGAAGTTTGAAAACCTGGCTCAAGTGCACTAAGCTAAAGGAGTGCAAGACACAAAATTTGAAAAAGATCTCCTCATTTATTGCTCTCTTTCTTCCTTTTCTTTTCCTCCTTTTTTTTTTTTTTCCCCCCTTTTCTTTTAAAGTCTCCTGATTCTTCAGTCAGCATTATTGTTTTGGCTGGCAAGAGGGAGCTGCCTATGAGCCATTTATTAGCACATAAAATTACTGAAGTTGCAAAGGTCCAGAAGTCATAACTGCCAACAGAGTATAGACTCTACTAACGCAGTCACGTATGAAACATATAAAGCTCATTTTAAAAGGAAATCTAGAGCAGCCTCTACATTTTGATCCCCAGAAAATATAATTTGGCTTGAAAATCTTCCGATTCTCTGACCTGCATTTTAATCAGAATGCCAGATCTTCCTGAAAACTTGTATTTTGTGTCCAAAAAAGAAACGTGTCATACACATAAACAACAGCTTAATTTGTATGTGCAACAATGTGACACTTTTTTCAACATCTAAGAATACTTTTCACCTGAACTACAGCAACAAAGTACACTAATTAGTGGCACCGTACACACGCAGCCATGCAGATGCTGTCACTGGGATCCACAGCTGCTTGTGGGGCGAGTTTGCCCTGCAAAATGGCAATATCGGGAGGCATTTTAAGCCCTGTGACCACATGCACACTCTGACTGGCAACTCTCCCCTGAAAGCTTATTTCCCAGTTCCGTGCGACAGGCTAACAGGAGAGCTGCGAGACAGTGTCACTCGCACCGTGTGTTTCCTCCCGCAGCGGGAGGGTGTATTCCACACCGGACATGATAAAAGGGTGCCCGGGATGCACACCTACCCCAAACCGAATTGTTCCTCTCCCCCGCTATCCCTTCACATGGAAGAAATGCAGGGAAGGATCTCCCTATGCTTCAAAATTTTCTGAAACTTTTCTCCTTGTTCTCATATTTCACAAAACCCAGCACTCCCCCAGCAAGAGCACTTTGCTTTTCATGGGAAATGACTCCGACTGGGGCAAAAATACACTTTGCTAAATAAACAGATTATGTTATATAGCACGAAAGCTAAAAAACCGAAGACGCCTCAGCACGCCCACAGCCTGCCCGCCATCCCCCAGCACACACACTTGCCCCAGCTTCGGCTGGATCCCATTTCAAGTACCAGACCCTCCAGGAGCAGACGTGGGGCAGCTTGTTCCCTCCCAGACCCCTTTCTCCCTTTTCCCAGGTTTTTCTCCTTGAACATTTTCTCCCCATCCAGGTAAACTCAGTGCAAATCTGGCCACTGGCAGAATCAAACTAAAAATCCTCACTTCTACATCCTAGTCCCACCCTTTTTTCTTCTCTCTGCTCTAAATTTCCCTCAGCATCACATTTTCTTCCGCATCCGTCCCTCCTGGTCTCCGAGGGCCCGGTTTGTGCTCCTGCCCACGGTGGCGCCGCCAAATGCCTGGTTTGTGAAGGGAAGGGCGGCTGCATCCGTACCTAAACCTTCTCCCTGGCAGCAGCGTGCCCAAGGAAGAAAAGCTGGACACAACTCGGTGTCCTTCCAGGAAGCTCCCTGCAAACCAACCAGTAACGCCCAGTAAAACCAACGAGAAGACCCCCATAACCTGTACTGGGCATGGAGCAGGCACCTTGCACAGACGTACATCAGCCTTTAAAATCCGCTGCTCAGTTATAAGCACAAAACACAAATACCAAAATATGTAGTGTTCAGCTGAGCCCTAAAATGCTTGCATTACTCGAAACCTTCTCCTGTTGGCTACTGCAAGGGGAGGAGCAAATTCCACTCCATTAAACGAATGTGCGAAATCTCCCTCTGCCTCTCTCAGCCGGGTGCTCCGGAGCTCTCGCGGGGATAATCCAGGTCACTGACTGAGGAATACATCCAGCCACTGCACTAAAGTCATGACGAACAGCAGTCGTGCCAAGAAACATCTGCCACTGTTTAAAATGCTAAGGAAATCATCCATACACAAATTAGCTAATAAAAGTTACAGTTCTATTACTGATAGCAAAAACATCAGATTTCCTACACTGTTTGGTAATCAAATTATAAAATAAATTACCTGAGCTAGATTAAAAATGTGAATGACACTCTTCACGTATTACACAATGACCCATATATTGTTACGGGTCTGAAATACCCACTTGGACCTTCCCATAGCAAAGGCTGCCTTCAAATTGGTTTTATCGGCTCAGGATTCTTGATGTGATATTTCCAAAGGTTATTGCTCCCAATGCAAACATCAAGCAGTATACCTAGAGCTTTATTTATTTACATTACCTACATGTTCACTTAAAATCAGAACTTGACGCTTTCATGTGGTAATCATATATTGACTTTTTCAAATAAACGTTGCCAATAGAGTTATTATATACATTCCTCACTTAGCAAGCCAAATAATACACTGCTGTTCTTAAATCAGGAGTCTAGGGAATCAAATCCCAGCTTCATTGTAGTCAATAGCAACCCCCCTCGCCTCCAGAAACAATTGGAATAAGCCAATTCTGTAACCAATAATAAGATAGGTCAAGAAATTTTTGGTATGAAAACCCTGGCAATCCCATTCTTTTGATATTTAACATGAGTTCCAGTAAACACAGGAGGGTTGCTGACTGGAATGAAGCAAGCAGCACTGGCACACAGCCTTCCAAATTTTTATATTATTTTATGAGAAGTCTAAATGCTAATTTGCACAATTATGAATCAACAACAGACACTCGTTTGAGCCGGACTCTGTCAGCAGGGCTTTAACTGAAGTGGCACATCAATAAAAATGTGAAAATAACTTTCAAAAAGTTAGTGACTCTACATTCCCAGGCCACCAAACTGAACTTGGTTCCCCCAAAGCAAATTAAACCCCAATGTACAAATGACAACATAACGAAAATAAAGCATATGTGTGACAGAGAGGACTCCAAGTCTGTCCACGACAGCCAGAACACCTGACCCTGTGTCCAACAGCGGGTCTGGCGCCTCACCTCGCCGTGGCTGGTTGGGGCGTACTCACTGCTGGTTGCTCCCATCGCCTCCTCTCCCCACAGGGCTCCAGGACAAACCATTTGGTGGATCCCACGCGTATCAGCAGCCCCAGATCTCTCCGGGTCTCGAGGCAGGTCTGCAGCTGGACGCATCAGAAGCTGTGGGGGGAACACCCAGAGCGAGAAAACTGAGGTACAAAAGTTCCCCCGTGTTCAAGAAAGTTCTGACGCATTTTGAGGCATTTATTCAGCCAAGACGTCCCCTGACTCCAACGGGGTTTCGCCAGAGAAAGCAGTTTGAATGCCAAAAGTGGGGTTAATTCCTAAATATGATTTCTTTACTTTAAAGGTAAGTAATTAGCAATCACACAGCCCTGCTCAGAGAAGGCTGTGCCAGTCCCTCCCTGCAGCCCCTGGCCACCGACCCCCCATCGCTGCCCGCCCTGGTGGCACGTGTCCCAGGAGAAGCCATCACACCAACACAGGAGGGAGCAATGCCCGGAACCGGGGCAGCTCTCCGTCGACTGGAAACGGGTGTTAAAACGTGAGCTGCCTGCTGCACCGAAAATACAGCCAGGGCAGGAAACCAGCACATGGGCCCGATCCTGTTCCCACCACAGCCAGTGGCAGAACTCCAACCTCTTTAATGGGAACGGCAACAAGCTTTCTATCTACTTAATATAAATGAAGATACGCATCTCCTCTTTGACATATTTTGGGCTCGGAGCCATTGGCTGACACTTGTTTGGTTCCCTGCACGTACGTGACTCATGGGATAATAAAATGCCTGATTTCCATTCTGCCAGACCTGTCTTTCTCCGTGGTTAACTATTAATTTCAGAGGCAAGATGCAATACTGCAGGAAAAAAAGGATGGTGTTAAAGTAAGAAGATTGCACCTAAATATTCAGAGTAAATGAATTGGATTCCCCTCTGTGAGGATTCCCTTCCAATTAAAGAGGCACATCCACACAGTCCTTAAGACACCAGCCCACTGCTCCTTGCGCCAGGCTGTGGGAGTCTCCAGCAAGGGGGTGTAAGCACGCTGCCCCCACCCCCGGGACAGCCTGGGGAGAAACCTCGCAATGGAAACGACAGGAAAAAAATCATTATTCCAAACAGCTGATTTTTGTTTCAGGCCGCCTGCACAGAGCGGGGTTACTCGGGACATACGGGTGCTCAATAAACTATAGGCACGTGAAGATTTTCCACCAAAGCTGTAAACTCTTCGGGTTAAAGACCGACTTTCTCTCTTCGGGTCCATAGCCTAAGTCTGAGATTCTGAGTAGTACCATAACAAAAAATAACTACTATTAATATGTTATGGGAATGATCCAGAGTTTCTGATTCTTCCGGAGTTTCCTGTGATATGCTTATTACTACTGAGCCTTGCCTCAGCTTTAAAATGCAGTTACCTCCAATCTGACGGAGCAAATCACACCGAGACACAGGTATTTCCGTGCCAGGTGTATGTCTGTCTGCGAGTCCACTCGTATGAGCACGGGTTTCACTACAGGGCAAGGAAGAATGCCCAGAACCAGAGATGGCAATGTATAAAACATTATTTTTTAGTTAACCTATTATACCAAGAGAGGGCAGTGGGGCTGTTCCTCCACTCAGTGAGACATTTGTCCTTCTTTTCACCACTGAATGGGGTCAAACCCGATTCAACCAGTAAATTCAAAGCAGCAAGCGCAAAGCACTGAGAACCACCTGCTTTCTCCTGAAGCAAAGCATCTTCCACTACCCCCCTTCAGTGTGGAACCTCGTGTGAGCACCCCAAAACCCTTCCTGCCCTCCGAGCCCCCGCGCAGGTGGGTGAGGGAAGCTCCCCAGGGGCAATCTGCCCGTCGCAGGGGAAAAAAGCATAAATCACTGTGAAATCCTGACATTCCCCCGCCCCCCCCGAGGCGCTGCAGGACTCTGCCGTGGTCATGAGCAACCTCTCAACCCTGTACAGAGTGCCGGCAGACGGCTGCTCCTTCCTCCCCAGCATGTGATTGCTCGCCCGGCCTCGGTGCTGCCCACCCCCACGTCCCACCGCCCGCGCGTCCCCGGCCCCACAGCTGGGGCTGAGGAGGGTGGAGGAGGAAGGACGGGGCAGCCCCAGCGGTGGGGCAGGACGGGCAGAGGCTGGCCGTGCCGCAGTGCTGCTGCCTGGGAAGGCAACAGGCATGGGGGGAAACCCCCAAAAAGCCACCCCGTGGTGGCAAAGACCATCTTTGTGTGTGAAGAGCTCGGTTCTGGGGCTGCTCGAGCCCGAGCCCAAGCCAGGGTGACCAGTCTCGGTGCGGGGAGATGAGTGGGAATGCCCACGGTCCTGCCACACTTACCTGCAGCATCCATGACACGCTGCAGCCTCCACCCACCATCCTCTCCCGCAGCAGTGTGGACTTCAGACACCTTCATGTGAGCCTGATGGATAAGGAGATCCCCAGAGCTCCCGTCCAGCTCCAGCTGCCCTGGGACACCTGGAGCAGACAGGCACAAACACCCTTTCCACCACCCAGTCTTTGTAATACACAGAACCATAGAATTGCTCAGGTTGGAAGGGACCTTTCAGACCATCAAGTCCAACCATCAACCCAACACTGACAAACCCACCACTGACCCATGTCCCTCAGCACCATATCTGCCTGGCTTTTAGATACCTCCAGGGATGGTGGCTCCAGCACTGCCCTGGGCAGCCCATTCCAAGGCTTCACAACCCTTTCCATGAAGGAATTTTTCCTCATATCCATCCTAAACCTCCCCTGGTGCAACTTGAGGCTGATTCCCCTTGTCCCATCGCCTGTTCCTTGGGAGAAGGGACTGACATCCCCTGGCTACACCCTCCTTTCAGGCAGCTTAGAGAGCAACATGCCTAAATACAGCTGAAAAGGTGTGGGGTCTCAGGTGAGCTGGGAACACTGCCGTACTGCTCGCCCTGGCATCAGGGCAAACACCCCCAAACACGCTGCTGCAAGACCTTCTTCATCTGGGCAAGGATGTGGGGGCTCGCAGAAGGCTGGGCCGGGTTCTGGGGCCTGGGTCCAGGCTGAGAGGCAGAGAAGATGCCGAGCGGTGGCCAGGGAGGGCTGGGAAGGGGCTGCAGGAGCCCAGCGCAGGCTGCGGAGAGCATGGGGGGGCTGTGGGGAGCGTGGGGCTGTGAGAACGTGTGTGTCAAGGCGGCAGTGGGGTCCTCGTCAAAGGCTCAGCCCACAGCCAGGGCCAGGAGTGGGGAACGGGGCTGGCTGTGGCACCCTGCTGAGGGCAAGTGCCTCTGAACACCGTTCTGCCGTCAGTAACTTACCCCTCGCAACACTCAGGGCACGCTGTGTTTATGTAACTGCTGAAACACCCACGGGGTAGAGAGGTGATCTCCATTCTGAATCACAGAATGGGTGATTCTTCTGCTGCTGAAGACCTGTTTCATCTACAGTTCATTTAAATTAATGGAAAAATCTGCTTTGTCTGAGGCCGTAAATGATTTGCTGAAACCACACACACACACACACACACACACACAGTGAGTCACAGCTCAGAGCGTAACTCCAACGACCAGGGCTGTATTCCCAGGCTCTAACCACCAGATTACAGTCCCTCCCACATATACCCTGCAATAATCTCTGCCCAAATGATAACAGCGTTTCCCCACTCTACACGTTGGACGGCATTACTCAGTGCGGCACCTCACACCCGGCGGGAGCACAGCTCCCCAGGGCTGGGGAGGAAGGAAGCACAAGTAAAAGTCATTATTTTCACCCAGCGCCAGGAGAACTAAACTCTTCCCTTGGAAAACTACCAGCTCTGAACCCCCGATTTACACTCAACTGAAAAACCAAATCCTGACTCCTTCCCGCCCCCCCGGTCCCCAGCCCCGGCCCCGGCCCTGGCGGGGGATGCCGGAGGATCGGCCGGGCCTTCCCTCCGCTCCGCAGCCGGGGGGGCCGTGGCCCCCGCACCCTCCGAGCTGCCCCACGGTGGGGCCGGGGCCGTGGCCGGGAGGGACTCGCCCACCCGGGAGCCCTTGGGAGGCCACGGCCCGGGCTCCATCTCTCTCCGAGGTGTTTAATTGCTGCTCACGGGCGCCGCGGGGACACGGGCCCGTGGGACGCCCGGCTCTCCCGGGCGGGCACAGGTGCCGCTGGAGGGGACGGGGCCCGGGGGCAGCTTCTCCTCAGGGGCCCGAGGCGCGGCCCCAGCCCGGCCCCGGCCCGACCCGCCGGGC
>JAOXNO010000063.1:35594976-35606453 GCA_028565335.1 Limnodromus scolopaceus
TGATTTACCCTTGGTAAACCCATGTTGCCCACTTCCAATAACCCCCCGCTCTTCAACTTGTTTGGAGATGACATCTACAATGAGTGTCTCCATTACCTTTCCAGGGACGGAGGTGAGACTAACTGGTCTGTATTTACAACCAGAAGAACAAGATATGAAAAGTGAGAGCAATGGGACTGGAAAGGAAGAAGAAGACCAGCTTATAAGAATAGTCATGCCATTTCTTAATTATGTATTTTAGCATGTGACACATCCTGTCACAAAGGTTAGTCCCTGACATGGATTAAGTTCTATGGTCTCATCCTTTCTAATTCAACTCTACTCCCTCCCCTTTAGGGAAGATTGTTACAAGGATCAAAATTAACTAAAGAGTTAAAATGTGGTAGAAAGTTGTGTTCTGTATTACAGTATGGAGACGAAAGCCTCGTGCTCTCGTTCCATGCACCAACACATTGCTGAATCCATGGCAGGCTCCAGCGGGATGAGAACGGCACGAGGTCTCGCAGAGAACTCACTGATCTGGTGGGCTTTTCACACTTCTCTTCCTCCAAAGCTGTTGTGCGATTCACACATCAGAGGGTGGCATGGCCTCACTGCCCAGCAGCTCACGGGTCTGGATTCCCAGCCTGTGAATACCCGATGCTGAAAGTATCTATGGAATTAAGGACTAAGACCTGGAAATATAAAGATAATACACCTTTGGCACAACCCTTCTTTTATTAATGTCATAAAGTGTTTGACTTAAGTGGCAGAATGGTTTGAGGCTGCACTTGACTCATTTTAAAATGTCAGGTTTTATAAGTGTTGACTCTACACTAATAGATAGCACTTTTACTGCTCGGTGTGGATCCCATCGTGGGTCCGAAAACTTGACCTCCCTGTTGAGCTAAACTCAGCTTTCTCTAATTATCCCCCTGCCAGCCCAGGGATTACTGGCATGAGTAACCCAAGCAGGAGCTGGCCTGCTAAATGAAAAATGTCAAAGGCAGTGAGAGGGAAGGGACTCACAAGGAAGCTCCGCAAAGTTCTTAGAGTCACTCGGTGACATCACCAGTAAATCCAAACCCTGATCAAAGCAGCCGCCAGCAGCGGGAAGAACAGACGCTCGGAGGAAGGAAGCAAGTCAGAGGCGGCCTCAGCTTGAAAATGATAGCAGTTTTGTTATCAGTTTCAAGCTAATAATAGCCATACTTCTGACACCAGAATTTCCCCGACTCTCCTAAAAATAACCACTGCACCAAGACGGGACTGCAGCCCCTGGGGGTGACGTGAGGAACCTTCATCTCCCGCAGGGATTCCAAAGGCGACTGGAAAACATCCGCGAAAGGCCCTGGCACCACCGAGGGAACCCCTGTTCTCCTTCTGGCCTCCACCAGAGAGAGGCCGCATGCAGCAACGTCCAGCACGTTCTGGGCAGAAAAACGAGGAGACATTGCTCACCACCACACGAGTTCCACAAGGCATTCCTCTATTCAAATTGAAATCTTATGCTTTAGGTAAAACGAGTCTTTATCTTAACTGCAGTAAGAGTTAATCACAAACCAGGTGAGTCTAAGGGTCAGTAGGTTTTTTCCTGAAAGGATCACAGTCCCATAAAAATCTAGAAACACAAGTGGGGAGGTTAAGGGATATTTCAAAGTTTCAGAGGAAATGGGACTGGCTACCCCAAGTTGTGATGCTTGGAACAAACCATTCCTTCTGCTTAGTTTTTAAAGGCAGCTGAGGGCTGAGCTACAGAGTGCTTTAAAGAAATATTATCAGAATTCATATGAATAAAATCAGAAGACTTCATTGGAAGAAAGCCATCATCTTTTTCATTCATTTTATGGAAGCATAAAAATAATATTTTATTTGCAATAATATTTCAGAAAGTAAAAAGCCAATGACAGTGCCAGGCTGTGGGCAAGATATTTTGGTACCCAAATCCACACCGAGCAATGCTGAAAAGGCACTGCCCTTCAGCCAGGAGGCAGCCACGTCTTGTGACTTACAGGCCATGTAGTAAATAGTGAAGCTGCGGATAATCAAAGCTAATCGCTGAGCAAGAGCCCAGGGCTGAGAAGTGAGAGGTTTCTGACTCCAAACAAAAAGTCCTTGCAAACTACTTGTGCTTCTAAGTACAAAATGAGCCAGCTATGAACTGGCTTCCCGTACTGCAAAAATGTCTAATTTTTTTCCTTCTGCTGTAATTAAAGATAGGAAATGGGAATAAGTTTTTGGAGTCTAAATTATTCATGCTGAATAATTATTTCAGACCTAAACAAACTAGATGCTAATTTTATGCAAATTGCATGCAATATATTAATATGAGCATAAATCCTACATTCCTTAACAAACAACATCATTCTATTAATGGGGAATATGAGCAGTACAAATTGCTCACACTTGTGACATAAACGTGGTAAATACAACACAAAGTGAAATTTAACATGGCAAAGTAAAATTTAATTTTAGAAAAAATAGCTCTTGTATTCTTTAAAGGCAGGCAAAAACTCTAGATTTTTAATCACATGAGTTGCATGGTTCTAAAAAGAATTCATGTGACATGTTTTCAGTGTTGGGTGCTCCAGTACTGGATTTTATTTTACTAAAATGTATGGTTTTAAAAGGAAGATGATGATTTGAATACCTGTGTGCCCCAGAATCCATGCTGGCCAGCCACAGTCGGACACTCAGCTGCTGGAGGAGGACAGAAAAGTGTCGCTCAGCACAGAACCCTCTTGCTTCCTGTCAGAGAAACGAATTGCTCCAAACACCACAGCTGGTGTTCAGGTTGGGTAACACAGTACAGCTGGTCATGGGCCTGTATTTCCTGTTAAAAAAGGGACTATTCCCCAGCAGCATGAACGTTCTGGTGCCTTTTAGAAAGGCTTAATAGATGGAAGTATTTATAGAACTAAGTGCAGGGCTTAGGGATCATTTACATTTAACTTAAGGCCACCAAGAGTCATCTATGGTAGGGTCTAGACCACGTGGGAAGTTAATAAACTGAAATAAACATCACTTACCCAGCTCAGCATGTCACTGATAAAAGTTTGAGGGTCCTGTTCCCTTCTGTTTTATGGAAGTGCAAGGGTCAGTCTCCAAGAAGCCACGCTTCGCCCCAGTGCCCGTCTGTGCCAGCGGGCTCGGAGCCATCAGCCAAACCGCCCCGGCACCGCTGAAAGGATTCTAACTCCTTGGATCCACATATTTTGGTCAGGGCTAAAAACATCCATCTGATGGTAGAGTACCAGAACATGTGACACGTATCAAATTTTAAACCTACTGAAAATCTTTCCAGAAATCTATTTAAAAATGCCCAGAAAGAAAGTAAAAGCATGCACACTCTTCAGTTTTCTGGTAAGAGTGCTGCTGGTGTGGTGAAGTGTCGGAGAGCTGCCTGGGGACGCTCACTAAACCTACGGCCACAGCAATGAGCCTACACCCCATGAAAGCCAAAGACATACAGGTGTTTCAGAATATGCTGCAGTGTTCTCTCCTGGTGCCGTACACTATTCTCTGGAGTGTTTCTGCTAGGAGTGTGCGCACACCCCATGCAGTCACCCTGCCTTCACCATGGTCACGGCAAGGGAAAGACCAGCCCCTGTGGGACACTCCTCAGAGGGCTTTGCACAGGAGGAAGAAGAGGTCGGACGTGAGGTGAAGTTACACATAAACAATGTGCCTTGAAGAATTCCATTTCCTGGTAAGCAAAGTCCTTTTCTACACCTGCCAAACCACATTTCCACCAGGACTGTGGGTGACTTCAAAGCAACGCCTGTGCTCCCTGGAGGAGAGCCCCAAACACCCAGACAAGCCATGGTGACTTTTACCACATTGGCCGTGTGCTTTGAAGGTTTCTATGGTTATGTACACCTCGGTACAGTCCTCTCCAGAATGTGTATGATCAGCAAACACGGGGAATGCAGAGAACCAGTCTTGAGGGAAGTCACTGCGCGTCGGTAGAGCGAGTCTCAGTCTCTGCCAAGAGGCTGCTGGCGTTACCTCGATTTCCAGGGCACAGGCAGCACGGGGAGCCTAGGAGAGCGGGGTCAGTATGTGTTGAAGCATTCTGTGTTCACACCAACTTTTCCTTTGTGTGTTACGCTTTTTTGTCCCATATTTTCACAGACAGGCTGTTCCTCTCCCTGTAAGTCACCAACATCAACTTTGCTGTAATATTGCTGATCCTGAATTCTTTCCCCAGGCAAAATTCCTGATAATTTCAGTTGGTGCTTGAATTGCGTAAGAACTTCTGACCAAATAAATCATGCCTGATGCAGGAACCCCCACAACAGCTAAACAACCCAGAATGAGGAGTTTCCTCTGTACAGAGATATGCTGAGTTGGGTTTTATGGCCAGTGAGCTGCAGAAACATGACCTCAAAGGACACACTAGCGATGGAGGGAGCACAAAGCTTCTCCCGATTATTGGAGGGGAATCTGGTCTAGTTACTGCTGAGAGGAGAGAAAACCAGATGAGCCCTTCAGCAGTGACACTCTTGTCCCTGGGACATGCTACCAAAGTGGCTTTTTCTACAAATTTGGCTGCAACGTTTATATTCAATGGAAATCTTACTAGATTGTGCCTGCTAAATTCATTATGACAGAGCTATTCAGGTGCCTGCAAGTGCAATGGCTGTGTCCTTTGGGGAGTCTCTAGCAGGTCAGGAGGTGTGCAGAGCCACAGAGCTGTGCCCCTCTGCTGCTTTGGAACGTGCTTCCATTTCAGGAGGCAGAGAAAGAAAAACCAGTCAACTCACCAAATGGGGAGAATCAGCTTCCTGGGAAAAGGGTGGCACTGCTGAGCTCAGTACTTCTTTCCTGTTGGGAACAAGAGATAGACAAAACTTGCCTGATGACAGTGTCGCTGTCACCGATTATCCAGCACAGGACTCTCCTGGCTGTTAGCAGTGGGAGGTCACTGACAGACAGGCTGCTAATTGCCAATATGCTGTCTCAGACCATCCTCCCACATACTTTGCATGGTCCAGGCATAACTCACCCGTTTTCTGCTCACTCCTGTGCACAGAAGTGAGGCAGAGGTGGCCTGTCCCCTGCCAAGTGACTACCTCTCTGTTTCTTTTCTCTTTTCAAGTGGCTGTTCATGGAGCTTTTTATGGTGTTGTACAAGTCATGTAGGTTGCAGGGAATAATAAAGCTATTGATAAGAAAGAAGTTTGTGTCCCCATTCTCCCAGCACCACGAGACTGAAGAAGAAACAGAGCTACGCTTCTCCAATGTCATTGGTTTTTTGGATGAGTATTTATTTTAGGCTTCTGTTCTGAAGAACCATTTTCAAGTCTGGATAAAATTCATGCCAGAAACTATTTACTCTTCTTGATATGATATGAATAAAGTAAAGCTCTTCACTGGAGTATACCCCGTGACAAATAATGCCCTAGTAATTATGGGTGGGGATTTTCATGCGGTGACTGATGGTGCCTTGGAAGGCAGCCACGGCACCGAGCATTCAGAAGCTAAGCTAGCTAAATCCCTGCAGACCTCGTTTCTGCTTTGGGAATATAGGACAGGTGTGGCAGTTACTAAACCTGGATACTTGAGAATTCACCTCGTATTCCCAGGTGTGGGCCATTAATTCTCGCTCAGACATGTTGAGTTCTAACAAGTCTCTTTTGAACCAGATTTTATATGTTCAGGTATACACATACAATACATCGCATTTTCCTTTCAATCCATTCAGCCACTTTGTTTTCACCCGTCTGTAGCCGCGCAGCCTCACCTTACCTAACATCGTGCATACGCACGGCAGCAAAACCCAATACTGACCAGCAGCGATCTACAAATCCCTGTCACACGCTGTGGGTACCAGAGGACTTGCAGTTGGCATTGTTCAGTACAATTACTGAAGAAGCTCAGGTAAAACTCAAAGCCAAGCCCCAGTGAAACCCACAGCATTGGCTATACCAATTTTATTTGGATCACTAGACACCAGAGCAAAGCTAGAGAATGCTCAAATGCAAACATAGGTTGATAAAAACTATAAAGTCCTGTAAAAAACTGTAAAGGAATGTGAAACTCCTTTTTGTTAAATGCTCTTCCAGAAATCTGAACACTTTGGGGTAATGTGGCACACCTAGAGCCTCCTCCCAGACCAGGCATTCTTCAGGGACACACTTGGTATTTTCAAACTCAGATACCTATAAGAAAGCTTTCAGTTCCACATTCTGATGTTTCTATAGGAGGTCACAGATAGTAACTCCACCTGCTTCACTCACTTTGAGGGGACTTGTGGCTATTGAACACTAATGTGTATCTGGTCGTCTTTACTTACTCAGAATACATTGGTTGTCTTCTAAGAAACCCTCTGGAATACTGCGAAGAGAGAGGATGATATAATTGTATGTTGAATTCTGAAAAAGCACACATTTTTGTGACAGCACTTTTATGTGCAGAGAATTGTCACAAGCGGATGAAGGATTACTGGGGGTATTGAGGAGACGCCAACCTCCAAACCCCTGAGGAGGCCACTGCTGTAGCAGCACCTTCTCAGATCAAAGTACCACCTTGTGCAGTGAAAGGTTGGGATTGGAGAACCTGAGCTGCCTCGGCTTGAAGCACACATTCCTGACAGCACGAGGGATAAGCAGAGGCTGGGTAAGAGTTTCACTAAAAAACAAATTTATCATCAACAAGTATTTTGTAGGTATGGAAGAGAAGCCTCTGAGACGTGACTGTTAAAGATCCCAGCCTTCTAACCAGAGTAACATACAAACAAGTGAGACCTGCACAAGCAGGCACACCTTTACCGTGCAGCTGGCTGATTCTAAAAGTGCCCACTGAAAGCTTCTGATTAACTTCCTGATGATGCGTGAAATAAAAATACAGCAATTAAGGAATTAAATCTCAGGGCACAACTAGTGCAGATTTTATGCAGATGAAACCAGTCCATCAGGCATGAAGTACCAGCCGCCCACTTAAATCCGTGGGGGAAATAGGAAGACCTGGAGAGAAGCGTGGCATCTAACAGAATCACATGGGGTTGGAAGGGACCTCTGGAGATCATTTAGTCTAACACCTATAAAGGCGACAGTTTGGGTTTCTAGCAAAAGCCATAACCTCTATATTAGTTTTCTCCAACACCGTAAGAGTTCTGTGTCAGGCTGACTCCTTTGCCATCACCGAAGATGTGGGGCAGGGAACAGCTGCCTGTTTTCTTCTTTTGTCCTCCTCCATTTGAGAAACGTCCCCTTCATTCTGCCCATGTAATTGAGTTAATCTCATTTCAGAAACCAATACCATTGATTCTGGCGTCTGGGTAACTTCAATGTTTTGATAACTGCAAATAAGGGAGGTAGTACTAGAAGAAGCAGAACTAGAAACTGGAAATACTTAGTTGCAAGACTTATTAGCTGCATAGAGAAAGAGAACAAAGGCATTGGATTTTTCTTGTAAATGAACTCCAGGCAGTGTTACAATGAAATGGATGTTTGCTATTAGAGCAGAATGGCTCCTTTCTTTACTTAGCATTTTCTAGAACAAAAGCGCTGCCACTTTCCAAGGCTATAGTGAGTCAGTGCTAGAATTAGAAGTACGATACCGAAATAGTGGTCACCACCAAGCAGCGTGTCCTCTGCCATCTCTTTACCTATTTACAAAGGCTACCTCTGACAAATCATCTATTAATAGACACGTTTCTATCATTTCAATTATTAAATTGGATTGAAAAAACACTCAGAAATTCTGTGCTTAACAAGTATAAGCTTTTTCAAACCAATAGACAGAGGCATTCATAATGCTTTTTCTTTCTGAATTTCATTTTTTTGCAATATAACCAGATTCCTGACAAATTAAACTCAGGAACCCTCCTGCTTTCTGAAGCTTCTATAATCTCAGCTCTGCAAAATTTGTATTTCTAACAATAGGAGTCTGGTCTTGGTGCAGGTTAGTCCCAAACACAAAAAGTAGTTCTTGTATTACCAAAATGCAAGGGCTCTGAAGAGAAGGGAGGTTTGCAATAAGATGATTAGGGAAAAGCTCTATTACAGGCTCTGTATTCCTGGGATATTCCTGAATGAGTGTCACCTGCTTGGTGGTCACAAGGAACACGATCATATTCAGAGAGTCCTTCTATCCAGTTCTGAACAAATCTAAGCTGAGAGAATAGGGGTAGCAGCTACCAAGAAAAGCTTTGATTTTGTTATAATTCAGTGCATTTGCCCTCAAATGCATTAACACGCTGTACATCACAGCGTGGAATGTGTGTTTTTACCTAAGGGGCCCATTTATTTCCACTTGTAAAATATATAAATGCACTTATTTTCCTGTCTTCTAAATCACTGGAAAGGAAATGACTGGCTTTTCATCTAGAAGAATGCAGAGGCATGGATGTTAGACCAGGGGGAAAAACAACCCAGTAGCATCATGTGTGAAAAGTAAACATGTAACAAATGTGCAAGGGAAGTAAAAAAAACCCAGTGAAGGTTTATCCGTGAGGGAAAGAACTGAATGCCTCCAGGAAAACCCATTTTTTAAGGCTAAGTTGTATGGTTTAAAGGGTGTTTGTATGGTTTTTATTTTGGGGCAAAGAAATAATTGTCCTTGAAGACAGAGGTAACTCGCACGAACAGTGGAATCAGGCACAAGAGACAGGATTCAAACAGCGACAAAGCAGTTTTCACGCTGTAAGTGGAAGGCTGCGGAGAACCTCTTAAATGTTTTTGTAAGTGCTGAGGGAACATACTGAGCGGGTAATAAACAAGGACGCTTGCCCCATCAGGCTCCTCTCCCCTCTACACCTTCTGCCTCCAGTTCCCACAGCTGCTGTTTCCTCAGCAGCCTCTCTGCCTCTCCCTGTGAATTGCTGTAGGTTACTTGAAGATGCTCAACACCTGTGTAATTTTTTTCAAGGATTAAAGTCTTTAAAGAATTCCAAGAGTGAATTATGCATGTGAAAATAAGATACTATTACAATATTATCTACAGTCAATAGGGAGACCGTTGCTATGGGAACACAGCGGGATCAGGGTGAGGACTCCATCCCGCCGGGACGCCCGGCTCCGGAGCTACTGCCCGGCTCACAGAACCTGGAAACAGGCAGGGAAAGCGTGTATGTCAGTGCTGCATCTCAGGAGCAGGTGCCCATGCATTTCTGTGATTACTTTTTAGATCGCTCCCATCATACTCTATTTTTACTGTCAACAACAACAAAAAAAATTCCCCTGCAAAGACTAAAGTAGCCGGTGTGATGGTTTTGCTGTAAGAGGACACAGCGCCAACCCAGAGCTAGAGCATCTTAGGTGCATGGAATTATGTGAGAGCTTTAATGTTTAAAATAATAAGAATCTGTGAGAATGAGCTGGTCTATTTTATTTTCTTCAGCTTTCTTTGATGAGGATTAATGAATGAATGGCCACAAAGTGCTCTAAAAGCCCAGGAGAGCGCTCTAAGAGCACACACACACACAACTATTGTGAGCAAAGGATAATGCTTAATGCTTACCTGGAATTTCGCTCTAGCTACAGAGGGGTGAGTCATTGTCACAGAAAATGTAACAGTTTCAACTGAGAAACAGAAAAACATTAGAGATGTGAAAGCAAATACTTGATGACTGACAAGGAAAAGTATCTTCATGGTAACGAGACGAGTAAAACTGTTTGCCTAGACTAATCCTCAGAATTCTTCTGCAAATGTGGTTTATTTTCCACAGGGCTTTACAAAAACAACAACAAAACACCCACACGACATCAGCCAGCCCTAAAAATGGCAAATACAAATCACTATATCTATGTTGCTGAGCCTGCAACCGTGTTTACAAATCTGATTCTTCTCACTCCTTTTGCAGACATAAGTCGCTTCCCAAGCGGGTCCACATGCTAACGGAGCAGCACACGCACTGCTACCTTTTCTCTGCTTTTCAACAACAACAAAAAAAGTACTTTTTCCATGCTATTGCTTTCACCATCTGCACACCCGAACTTGCTCAAAACTCGCTCCCCCTATGAGCCAGGGGTTTTCAGAGCTGCCCACGGCAGACACACGCTCCTGTGTGTTGGAGCCCCTACTTCCCCGGGAAGGGCTGTAAACGCGTCCCACATGCACAACCCAAGAGACGTGAGCACATGTATTTTCCTACCATGCTTGTTCAGGCAGAATTAAGCTGATGTGAACCAAAGTGCCTGCAAAATATTAAGGGCCAAAAAACATTCTTCTGCACAAAAAGTGAATTATTTTATAATAACAAGCACACAGCTGTGAAGCAGTGCATAATCTTCCTTTAACACTAAACTCCATGATCTAGGTATTTCCTAATCTGCCAGCATTTAGCATCTTTTGTAAAAAAAGTTTGAAAAAGAAAATTGACTAAAAATCTATGAAGTTTATGAATTTGCCATGATTTCTGTTGCCAAGAGAACAGTTACAATTTTTACTTGTTGTCTTTGGTGTTCCTTCCACCGTATCTCACCGCGTCCTTCAGAGGCAAACCACCGGGCAGCCAGGTTGAGATGGAAATACAGCACCAGGTGTTAAATAACAGCCCGGGAGCAATTAAGCGATGCCAATCAGTGCAGGAACACAACACGATCTACCCCGATTCCCGCGGGACACCGGCCGACCAGCCCCCCCAAGGAAAGGGCTCGGCCCCGGCGGCCCGATGCCTCGCTCTCCCTGAGGGCCGGCCCGGGGTGAGCTTTCCGCGCAGCGCCTGAGGGGGAGCCACGGGGGACCCGCGGGCTCGGCTTCTCCCCGAAGGCCGGCCCATGGCCCGCCCGCAGCACCCACCGCCCCTGGGGCGGGAGGGGACGCCTCCCCCACGGGAGAGAGGAAGATGCCGGGCCGGGCCGCGCCGGCCTGAGGGAGGCCCAGGGGAGGCCGGGAGCCCCCACCGCGAGCCGGGCCTCGCCCTTTCAGCGCGCGGGCAGCTTGATTGGCCGCGCCGGCTGCCAATCCGCGCGGCGATTGCATCACCCCGGCGGCTGGGCGGGCGCTGATTGGCCAGGGGGGCGGGCGGAGCGGCGGGGTGTCGCAACCGCCGCTCGCCCGCGCGCCGCACGTTACCGGACGAGGCTCGGGCCCGGCCCGGCCCCTCCCGCCGCCGTCGCCGCCGCCGCAGGTAAGCGCGGGGGGTGGCGGGACGGGGAGGGGGACGGGGCCCGAGGCCGCCTCCCGTCCGCCCTCCCGCCGTGCGGCGGCGGGCACCGCGCATGGGAGCGCATGATGCAATCGGCGGGCGGCCCCGGCTCCCCTCCCTCCTCCGGTGACGTCACGGCCTGGCACCGCCGGGCGCCCGCCCGGGCGGGGCCGAGGGGCGGGACCGGGCCGGGCCGCCCGGTATCCTCCGGCCGTCCGGCGGCATCCTCCCCGATTCTGATCTACGTTGTAAAGGCCGCCGGTTGGGTTCACCACCCCACTACACAACCCGCAAACCACTCCCTCCCTGTCACCAACCTCAACTAAGGTGGAGATCCGAACCGGCCGAAAGAGGGACAATGCGGGTAAGTGACAAGGCTCACGAGCTCACCATCGGGCAGCTC
>JAOXNO010000063.1:35612081-35622200 GCA_028565335.1 Limnodromus scolopaceus
CTCCCGCCCCAGGGGTCTGCTCCTGCCCCAGGGTCCACTCCTGCCCCAGGGTCCGCTCCTGCCCCATGGGCACCAGGACACTCCCCCATCACCCACCCCTGGCCGCAGCCCGGGTGTCCGGGCAGCCGAGCCCCTGTGTGCCCGTCCCCGGGAGCGCAGGCAGCTCACCAGAGCTGTTCAGCAGCGCTCGGAGCTTTCTGAACACACAACCCTGCTCATCCCAACACGCGCTGACTGTTGTTCCGCTCCATTCCGGTCCGTCTGCACCACGGGGAAAGGCACATGGGGCGAGATGCCAGCTACCAGCCTAAAATGCCCTCCTGGCCTCAAAAAGAAAGTTTGCCATAATTACTTTCCCCCACTAACACATTTTAACTGTACTAAGTATCACTTTGCCTTTTTTTAAAGGCTTATTTCCCTGCCCTCCCCCTCTGCTAATTTAGAAAAAAGTTCTAATTCACTTTTTGTGTAAGTGGGTAAGAATCACTGGCACTCAGCAGGTTCCCGGGCCAGTTGGGAAGGGAAAGGGGAGCGGGTGCAGCGCCCCAGCCCCAGCCCCAGCCCCAGCCCCTGGTCGGGTGTGGGAGGGAGCGCTCCCCCGGGACGTGTCGGGGCAGAACCTGCTCTGCCCCCCCCCGATGGCCCGACCTGTTCTGCAGGAGCCGGGCGCTGTGTGCCAGGGCTCAGCGCGGGCAGGGAAAGGCCCACGAACACACCGGGGCTACGGCTGCCTTCAAACAGTTCCAAAATGCTTTTTTTTTTTTGATTTTTTCTTCTGAATCTGTGAAGTGTTAGTTTAAAGCAGTACCTGCTACCGAGCCTCAGCACCAGCGGGTTCCGGAGCGCCCCAAGGCAGGAGCGATCCCATGGGTGGGCTCGGAGCCTGCATGGGAAGGTGCTGGGACTGGGGGGGACAAGACTGAGGCCACCAGCACCACTCCCACCCAGAAACCCCCCGGGTTTCAGGGGGAGACGCAGCGCCTGTGCAGTTCCTGCAGAGCCCAATGTCCCCTGCACAGGGACAACATCCTGGAGGCCACCACGGAAGGGTCAGCACCATTGCACCTCCACCGTCTCCTCACCACTTCCCCTTCGCAGCTGAGACCCCCCCCCACCTCTCACAAACCAACGCCGAGCAACCTTTAAAAAGACGTAAATAGGCTCATTTGCCAAAGGAGTGACACCGGGCACAGGGAGTGAAGTCCCCTGGAGTCTTGCACCATGTGCTGCCTTGGGCTCCAAGGTGCAGCTCCCCGTTTAGTGGGGGGTCACCAAGCCGTCAGGAATAACGCGCAGGTTCTCCTCACACACAACAACCCAACAAGCACAACCAGCTCTCCGCAGAGCACCACACTGGGCAGTTTTTAAGGAAATCATTTCAGACCTGCACACGGTTCCAGGTGGGGGGCACAAAGACGCCGACACGGTAGTTGTTGCTGCCGCCCAAGCCCATGTGTTGTTTGCCCCGTGTAAGAGGGGGGCTCACAGGGACCCGGGGCTCACAGCCCGTCCATCGCCCGCACCCTGCCAGCTCAGGGCAGCCACGCACCCGAGGCACCACGGCGGCCGATGCCTGCGCCGGGGCGGGTGGGGGGAATCCTCCTCCGGGAACTGGGGATACCCAGAGGGCCCCGACGTCCCGCTGTGACCTCGGTCCCCCCGACATGGCAGAGGGATGCTCGGAACTGGTTTTGCTGTCAAACTGCAAGGGAACCCGACGACCAAACAGCAGTGTTGGTGTGTTCATAAATTGAGCAAGATTATTTTTATGTAGTTACAGCAACTAGTGCTATTTCATGATGCAAGAAATGTATTTACTCTCCTGCAGGCTGGTGAACACCGCACTAAAGAAAGGCTTCGCTGGGTAATTTAAATCTTGCATGAATGGAACATCATTTTATGATGATGATTAGTATGTTCGTGGTGTATCCAAATAAAATTTATGTGACTCCATTCTGAACCGGCAAACACTGGGCAGTTCAAAATAACCCCGTCCTTCTGCAGAGCATCCACTGCTGGGGGACCCCGAGCCCCCCAGCAGCTACTCCCTTCTGCCAGTTTCTAGGGCTCACCAACACCCCGGCCATCTGCCCTGGGGAGCAAGAAACAGAAGGACAAATCTGACGAGCAGGGGGTGTGCGAAGGAGCAGTTCACCCACTGCCCGGAGCAGACACATCTGGCTAATGAAGGGTCAGAGCTTCCACAGCACAAACTGGTAGAAAGGTCAGATGAAAAAGCAGGAGCAGAAGAGCATAATAATCACAAAGTTGTGAGCATGAATGATGCCAAAGACGAATTTTAATAAAAATTTGATTCTGCTTACTCCATTGACACTGAGATAAGATCTGTAAGAAAAATATAAGTGTCATTATGTCCCCCAAGTACAGTTGATTCTTCTCCTTTTTTGTGGTGCTTGTGATGAATTTAAGGACTTTGGTGGTTACAATTGCTGACAGCATTCAGATAATCCAACTGGTATTTTAAAGAGTCCCAACCATCAAAATTCAGATTTAATTGCAAGAGCTGTCCGAGCTGGGATCTGACAGAAGCGTCAGTCCCACGGACAAGGCAGCAGGTCATTCGGGTGGCACTCGGAAACGGGAACTGCTGACGGGAGGCAGCAGCGTTTGACACCCGGATACCGTGTGAAGCCTTCTACATTCGTTTCTAATTAATTAATCAATCACTACAGCCAAGAGCCTGCCTGCCTCTCTTGCTATTCAGAATCGGATGCATGTTATTTTATACACTGCAGCACAAAATCAGAGTGACAAGTAATTAGTGTGAGACTAAGTACCACCCCCAAGCTCACTGCCTTTGGCTGGAGAGGCCGTCGAAGGACTTGGTGCCGCTTCGGCCTTCGGCCATGAAAGCCTCTATCTCCTCCACGGTGCGTGGGACGCAGGTCAGCAGCTCCATCCCGTTGGCCGTCACCGCGATGTCATCCTCGATCCGCACCTGCCACGGAGAAGAGGCTGTTACGGGGGGGCTGCAGAGGGGGGTGCAGAGCCCGTCGGGCAGCGGCGGCAGCACCAGCACTGAGCTCTGCGGGGCCTGACCCCCCCCCGGCTCCCGCCACCCTCCTGGGGTGACAGCAGCCCCACGGTGACCCCCGGCAGAGCTGCCCTGGGGCAGGTGGTGGCCCCGCAGGGGACTGGGTGGTGCCTCCTGGGGTTCACCAGGGATGGCTGAGACCCAGTCCTGTGCCTAAACTCAATAACCTTGCAAAGGAGGAACTGCAACACGAAATAGCTCGTAGCTGCTGTTCAAAAGGTTGAATTTCAAGCTGATGAGAAAGCCCTAAGCGGGTCAGACATTCCTTTTAAAATACAATCACTGCATTTCAAACCACTCAAGGAAAACGCAGGTCCTCTCGGTTTTCCAGCTCTTGTTCTGCTGAAATGAAAAGTATGCTCCGTTCCTGTTTGACTCTAATCTCTTCTCACCAGTAAATATGCCTACACAGCCATTTCCCGTTATCTTATCAGAAAAATGTTAGTAAGTCGCTAAGCTGCAATAAAAGCAATTTTAGTAAGGTGTAAATCCTACAGAACACAAACTCCGGGGACTCCCACCTTACAGTCGCTCTAATTGTTTCTGACCTCTTGACATTCTCAACTAAAAATAAAGCTGGTTAACATTTGTACTCCTGATTGCAAAATAATCCATTTGTTCAAACAAAATGAGTCATCCAGTCCTTATTAAACTGTTTGATGATGTCTCTGCCAGATTATTTCTTTTCCTTGGTATCGAGTTAAGTGTATTATAAAGCAGAATTAAATAAACCCCCCTGAGTTCGCACATTTTCTCTGGGCCGCTGTGAAGGGGAAAGGCTCTTCCCTGGGTGCGGAAGGGCCGGTGCCGCGCCGCAGAGGGGGAACCGGGCGAGCCTGAGCCCTCCCACGGATCTCACCGGGGGGGACCCATCCTCTGCCCTGGGTTTGGCTGAGCAAAAGAGTAACCCAGGGATTCAGCAGGAGGGTCAGGCTGTATCTACGGTGGGCCAGCTAAAGGTGGTCTCCCCGCAGCAGCCCCAGCCCCGCACGGTGCCAGGACGCGGGGGACGGGTCTGGGGACAGGTAAAGGCCAACGTGTCCCGAGCAGAGCCGTGCCAGCGGGGCTCAGCGCCGATGGGGAAAGTAAAAATGTCAGTGCCAAAGCAAGTCCGAGTGCAGAGACGAGGCGGCCAAAGCTGGAGCTGATGCTCCCGAGAGAGTCTCCCCCCGAGCACCCCCGGCCTCCCAAACCTCCCCCGCTCAAGCTGAAATCCCCAGTGTGCCTGCCACAGAGAAATACCTGCCACCATTCATCCACTTCACCTGCAAGACCAGCACAAAGAGAAGGAGAAGAACTGCTGGTGTTCCCCAGCTGGGTGTTTCAGGCCGTCACCGACACCTTGGCACCCCCCGAGAGGCCGGGCCGGCGTGAGCAGAGCAGATGGAACCAGACGGGGGGAGACCAAGGTGTCTGCCAGCGCCATGTCCCACCCGGCCCACGTGAGAAACGAGGCTGGGGAAGGAGCTGGAGAATGGGGCTGGGGTGAGGAAAGGAGCCGGGGGAGGAAGATACAGGATTGACGAATATCAGACAAAGAGAGACGGGGCTGGGTAAGGGCCCAGGGCAGAGATGCAGGTGGAGGTGAGGAGCGAGACACCCGGAGCGGGGAGGGAACAGGGGGGCTGGAGCTGGGAACGGAGAGTCACCAAATAGGGGAGGATGGGGGAACCCAGCAGTTTGGAGTGGCACCCACAGCAGCTCGTGGCAGAGGAGGAACGTTGTGAGGAGACCAAATAATCAGTTCACAGCTGTGGGTTACTGTGAGAAGTGGGAGAGGCAGCACTGCCACACCAGCCTGTCACCAGCAGCAGCTCCAAGAGGGTCTTTGGGAGGCAGCTGGGTGGGCACAGATCCACTGCTCCCATGGGCCTCACCCTCCCAACCTCCAGCTCCTTCTCCAGGATCTAACCATTCCTCTGCCGGGATGGATCTCACCTGAACGGAGTGCTCGCCCCAGCAGAGCAGAGGGATCTCCCGCTCTCGGTGCACGACTCCCCTGTAGGAGCCACACAAGAGCAGAGGAACCCACACCGTTCTCGGGGGGGAGAGATTTCTGCGTTTGCTCTTCTCCTTTGCCCTGAGCTTAAGTTCAGCAGCAGCTTCAGGGGACCTGCAAAACCTTCCTACCGGAGAGCCCGGCGCCTGGTCTTGTCTCCTGTCCAAATGGACAAAAGATGCTGGCTGTGGCTGGCAGGGCTCGCTGGCGGGGGACGCCGCTCCCGGCGGGGGACAGCCGTTGTGAAACCTGCTCAGCCTGTCCCCGTTTGCAGGGTCTTTGTGCTGCTCCTTCGGGGCTACAGAAGGGCTTGGAACGGACACGGCTCAAAGGCAGAGCACGGCGAGGTGTGGGGTTCAGGCCCCTGCAAACACCCCAGGCTTTGCCTTCTCGGGGCGAAGTGGCACGCTCCGAAAAGCACCCCTGTGGAGGGGAAGTGGCCAGGAATGCCAGGACTGTCCCTAAAACGCCTTTCCCTTATCGGGGCAGTGGCATGATCTGTCCAGATGGACCCGATTGCACAACTGCCCAGCGCCAGCAGCAGAACGTCATGTGGCTCGACTGGGTGGCCCCAGCCGTGTGCCGGAGCGGGGTTGGGGGGCATGGCCAAGGACGGCCCCCCGGGAGCGGAACAGCAGGGCCACCGTCACCCCACCGACAGCCTCGCACTTTGTCCCCACTCATCAGTGCGCCCACGCTCCCCACAGCCCCCCCGTGTCCTGAGGGGAAGGGGGCTGGAGCACCCGTTCATTCCCTTTGGATGATGATACATATAAAAGGCTTTTGAGAATCAAGAAACAATTTTGGCCAATTAACTAGTCCAGATTTGCACAATGACAGATCCCAGATGGGATTTAAAAAGACCTCTTGGGGACACGTCTCACTTTTTTTTCCACTCTGTCGAGCATCAGTTTGGTCACGGCTGTGCAAAGCAGCCACGCTGCCTCTGCAAGATCTCCGGGCGGGAGATCCGCCGGGGAAACAGTGACAGGACGTGGGTCACACGCGTGACCCCCAAAGTCAATTTGCCCACCTGCTTCTGCCCGGCTGCAGGACTTGCGTGTCTGCAGCTGGGATCCTACGGAAGCAGATGCATGCACCCAAGGGGACTTACCTCCTCTCGGCCATCGACGCGCCGATGGTTTTTCACAGAGCAAACTTACCAGGGTTGGACTGCATGATTTTGGGGGACGGGCTGGGAAGCCAAAGCCAGGGACAGGCGGGTACGTGTCGGGGCTGGGGGCAGCATGTTCCCCTTCCCACGTCACACCAAACAGCAGCGCCAGGATGTTTCTGTAGGGGCTTGTGCCACACAAGGACTCTAGTCCCACGTGCCAGCCCTCCCTCTTCTGGGTCACGAGCAACTCCTCACGTCAGGCACACTTTATTCTAAAGGTCCACATAGAAACGTTTTATGGAAGAGGGTCGGGATTAGCAGGGCGAGGCCATGGATTTCATTAGATCCACTGATAGGGCTGGGAAAAGACACCTCAGGCACACAGTCCCTTTGTCCAGGCTCAAAAAGAAGCAATAAACTATAAGCTAAATACAGGTTAGAAACAGCTGCTCTTACTTCAACCTCATTATCTTAATTAGACAACTTAAGAGAAAAGGGTTAAAGGTTTATAAGCAACTAGTCGCTGGTTTTGGGTTGCTTATAACTATCGTTTCTCTTAAAAGCAAGCCATACATTTCATTATGACAACTGCCTTTCTAGGAAAACTTTTCAAAAAGATGCTGTGTAGCATTATTACTGCTGCATAACATGAAAAGTTAAAGAGCAGATGAGCATTATGTTTATTGCCTGGTAAATCATTTCATTCCCCAACACACATTCAGCATAAACTCAGAAGCAGCTCAGCCTTCTGAAAAACGAAAACCAGGACAGAGACGACTGCAGGCCTGTGACCCAAAGGTAAAGCAATCAAACACCTGCTTTTTATCTGGTTTAACATTTGCTCCCGAGCAAGGGAAGTACTATTGTTGTGAAAAGTACTATAATATTAGCCGATCTTCAAGGTCCTGGGCTTTGTACATCTACTTAACTTTTAAAGGAGAAAAACTTGCAAATGAAAAAATGCACTTAGCGTTCAGCTGTCTTTCAGCATTTTCTCTAACTTGCAGAGAGTTTTCACACAATGAGGTAGTGCTGGTTCTACAAATCCTGGGGAAAACCAAAGCCTGAAGAGAGACTGAGCGTTCATTTAAGGCCAAGAATGATTGACTGGTTTGAGACGGCGCCGCACGAAGCGCAGGAGTCGGTGCTGAGCCTCTGGGGAACAGAAATGTCAGAGCCCGGGGGCGGCGCTGGGAGTGTTTCCCCTTCCCCGAGGCGTGGGCTGCTCCCCCCGAGCGGCACCCCCGGCCGTCACCACGCGCCCGGCTTTGCACCCCTGTACCCGTGAGCAGAGGTGCCCGGGGATGGGAGGGACGCCAGCCCCGACGGCAGCCCTTGCCCCACAGAATCCCTGACCTCGGTGAGCGGGAGCTCCGTCCGGCAGAGGGAGAACCGAAGTGCGTGTGACAGAGGGACCCCTGAACCCGGGCGAGGAGGCTGCGGGGGACGGAGCCCAGCGCAGAGCTTCGGGCTTCGGAGAGAGCAGCCTGTGCTCTTGGCGGCAGATCCCCGAGCAAAACTCCTTGCCCCGCTCCAGAGGGACCTGTGTTTGACCCAGAACGGGTTGTGCTCGGTAAAAGCCCACCTCAGGAGGTCCCTGAGTGGCGGCCACAGCCGGGAAGGCCGGGTGTGTGCTGGCTCCTCCACGGCCAGCCGAGGAGAAGCTCCTGCTCTCAGCCTCTCCTTCCACAAGCTCTCCATGGCCAATGCCCGGCAGCACCAATTACAGTACAGGGCTGCAGTCCTGCCCCTTTCTGGCACGGCAAAAGGGCTGCTCTTCTCAATGCAGAGACTTGTCACAGTCAAGAAAATCATCCAAAGCCCAAAAAAGACATGAATTCGAGGTGAATTCATTAAAATCCACAAATCCCCTGTGCGGACACTCTTACTCAGAATTACAGTGCTGTTACCTTGGCTAATGCAGCTTCATTTTTGAAGTGAATTAAACTAAACCAAATTAAGAACATTTTAATTAGTGCTGAGCTCTGCAGAAGGAAACAGACTGCTTATTTCCTTTAGTAGGGTGCCTTTTTCTTTTAAACTTACAGGAATATTGGGTTGGCTGTAGTGAGCTCTTCAGCTAGAACCAACACCATTCCTAACCCCTGCACTACTGATACTAAGCCCCGTAAAAACACTGGGCTTCACAAGATATTTTTTAATCGCGTAGAGAGAAAGCTTCCCTACATGCTTTTGAGAGAAACACTCAGTCATTCTGGACAAACTAGAATGAACCAGCATGTAGAAAACTAAGCATGCTGCACACCACAAACTGCATCTTCTACTTACGCGGAACCAAGTCAGAACTGTAAAGACGGAAAAATTCATTGTGATTGCATTATAATTCAGCTTTTGTGTAGAATTCAGAACTATTCGGATGTACTTCAGTCTCAGATTTTATTTCCATTCTTCTCCTGGACAAAATCAAGTGACAACATCTGGCTCAGAGTATGTGCGTATTATTATTATTTTTTTCTAAGTAAAATGTATTGTTCACAGGGGGATCGGAGATTTAGGTTTTTGCTCAATCGTTTTTGGGCAGCTCCCCCTTTTAGCGAAGTTTGTTGGCGAGCTCTCCTCACCAGTCATCATTACAGGAAGCTCAGCAAAAAACAGGGGAGAAAGTTAGACTTTGCTTGAAATCTCTGGAACAAAAGTGCCTGATCCAGCCACTTACAGCCCGGGCAGAGCTCCTGCGCCGTCACCCTGCCCCACGCAAAGGCAGCCACGTGCGTGCCTCGAGCTGAGAGCTGGAGCAGCCCTTCCCAGCCAGTCACGGAGAAACCCGGGCTCTGCTGAGCAGTTCCAGAGAAAGCTCACCAGGAACCAATTCAGTGGCCCAAAAAGTCCTGCAGAGCATTGACACGGAAAGCCAAGACAGTCAAACCTGTTCTGGTCGCAGTGTCACGCCACACAAGCGCATTACAGTGTTCCTCTGAAACACCCTTCAGCGGCTGGTGCTGTGTAAGGTGCTCCCAGTAGAAAACGCAGAGTTCGCTGCCTTTCCTTCACCAGGAAGGCTGGCAAGGCTTGATAAGGAAACAGCACAGAGACAGATAATGTCCCAGACCTCAGCAGAGAGGTAAATACCAGCGAGGGCTTGACAGGGCTGCAGAGATGGCATGGGGACCTTCGGCGGGGGGCTGCCCGGGAGCCCGGCTGGCTCCCACCGCTGCCGATGGCACACACAACTCTGCTGGTTCTTCTCTGGCTGGTGCTTCAAAGCCAGCTCACACCAAAAGCATTACAGCAATTACCCTCTCACGGCTGGCGAACAGCGATGAATTAGTGGATGGCAGCAGCAGACAATTTCTAATGAGTGACTTCTCATACCAGAAAGTCCCCGCCGCTGCCAGCGATTGTTAGCTGTGCTGGGAGCCAGCAGAAGAGCCAGGCGGAGGACGGGGCAGGGGCTGCCTGCTCTATCTTCTCCGGGCGCGCATACGGGAGCTCGGGGAACAATGCGGCACCCTTCAGATGCTCGCCCCACTGAAACGAAAACCCACTGGAAGCCACTGCAACTGCTGAACGCCCTGCCAGGGCGGTGCTTTGAGTGGGGAATGTGCCCTGGAGAGCGTGGAGAACCGAGGCCCCTCTGCTCGCATGGCAGAACGATGGCCGGGACAGTGGCCACCTCCCGAGTCAGCCAGCCTTCCCGTGCCCGCTACTGCCAGAGCCTGCCCTGGGACACCTCCAGCAGCAGAGCTTGCCAGGAACCATTGGCCATCTCATAGAATCATAGAATCATATGGGGTTGGAAGGGACCTCTGGAGATCATCTAGTTCAACCTCCCCACCAGAGCGGGTCTACCTAGAGCACATTACACAGGAACTTGTCCAGACAGGTTTTGAATGTCTCCAGAGAAGGAGATTCCACCACCTCCCTGGGCAGCCTCTTCCAGGGCTCTGCCACTCTCACAGTAAAGAAGTTCCTCCTCATGTTTAGGTG
>JAOXNO010000063.1:35624247-35644626 GCA_028565335.1 Limnodromus scolopaceus
TTCTCTTCTCCAGGCTGAACCCCCCCAACTCTCTCAGCCTGTCCTCCCAGCAGAGGGGCTCCAGCCCTCCCAGCATCAGAAGGCACCAGGCTCTGTGTGGCCACAGCCTTGTTCACCTGCTCTCCAGGTGTCATTCCCAAACCCTGCTTCTGGCCAACGTCACGGCCAGTTTCCTTGCCAGCAGAAGGGGTGAATCCTTCCAGGAGGAGTGGCAGTGCGGCTGCATCGCCATGAGGAGCCATCCCCTCCCTCCCTCCATCCCTCCTGGCTGGCAGAGGTGGTGGGAGATGCCCTCATATCTCCCAGGGTTCCCCCTCATCACACCCTCTGCTCTGCAGAGCGCAGACACCCTGTGGTACTGTTTGCTCCTCACCGTTCAGCCCAGAGAAACCCCGTTTCACAGAAATCCTGCTCCCAGCAGCCGCTGGGCAGCGTGCTCTCCCCTCGCCGGGGACGTGCTTCCCCTTGGCAGAGCTTCTGTGCCACCCCACCGCCTCCGGCAGCAGCCAAGGTTTCCAGAGCCCACCAGCCCGGGCACCCGTGGGCAGCTTTGCCCATTTTTCAGAGACGTGGAGCGTTTGCTGGCCCTGACAAGAGTACCCTCACCATCTCCACTGGGCACTCCCTTCATTTTGTTTGGTGTGTCCGAGCTGAATTCTGCAGAGCAGGATATTACACTCACGTAAGAAAGCATGATTTTGTTCCACCGAGGGAACAAGAATACTCTGATATTAAGCAAGGCACTTTGCATTTATATTCTTATCAAAACCCAGAGAGAATCAATATATTTCTGAACTTGAAACAATAACTGCACTGAAACGGAGCCATTTCTCCTGCTGCTGCTGCCCCATGGGGTTTGGCATCTCACACATTCATTGTGATGCGCAGAGGAAACGAGGGCATCCAATCTTGTGGATTAATCTCTCCATGAGCTGTAAACAATTAGATTAGTGTCTGGACCTTTTGGTGTCTTGCCAACTATCTATCGGCTGCTTTACAACAAACAACCCCTGTTTGGCTTTTAAGTGCACTTCTCTTCGGTTCCACTTGTAAAGGCTGTTCTGGGGCGGCCAATGCCAGGCAGATCCCAGCGGATGAATGCGGAGGGAGGGAGGGAGGGAAGGATGGCAACCACCCTCTGCAGGCAGCCCTGCCCGCACTCTCCTGCCTTCTCTTAAAACAAATGAGGTTTCCCACCAGGTGCGACGGTCCAGCCTCGATGCCCACCTCAGACACCTCACACAGCCACTAGAGCGACGCGCAGCCGCTCTCTCTGGAGCGCTGGCAGTCTGACTCTGCTGTGAGTACCTCCCGCAGACAGCTCACAGCGCAATTACAGCCCGGGAGCAGGACCTGGGGACTCACACCAGGAAACATCCTCCAGCAGCGCAGGCTCCCAAGGCACCTCAGTACTCCTGCCCCCCAGAACCAAAGTTGTAGCTTCTCTAGAAGGAACTCACAAACTCTTTTTGATATCCTGTCCATCCTGTCTCAGCTCTAGGTTGTTCAGCTCTTGGTTTCAGCTCCGGATCTTTGGATTTCGCAGGCCCTGAAGTCACCGTGTAAATGGCAGCAGCTGAATCTCTTCCATGAAAGCATCTCCAAGGGGCTTTTGGAGGAAGGGTCACACTGCCCAGCTTCTCGGAGAGAGCAAGCAGGACACCAGTGGGTGGACTCTCCACGAGGAAGCCCTAGGCTCCCTTCTAATGGAGGCTAGCAACTCTTGGAGTTCACCAAGAGATGTGTGGAATCGATGAGGACAGAGACAGGCTCTGGCTGTGCATCCCCAGAGCAGAGGACAGGAGGACAGCCCCAACCCAACTTGCTGTAGGGCTGATGGACAACACGAGCTGGGACAGGGAACAAGCAGGGTGGGGAAGGGGGAAGGTGACCAAGCCAGGGAGATGACAGAATTCCTTCTTCTAAGAACAGCACTGGATTAAACCAATCAAACAATGGCTTCAGCACCCCAAATGACATCTGATCTCTGGGCACTCTTAGTAGACACCGTGGCCATCAGGTCCAGGAGCTGGCAGTTCTCAGCTCTCAGTCTGCTTCAGTTGTTTATGAAAACTGGAGCAAACCAAGGATTTTTTAAATGACTGAAACCCCACCATCCCCAAACAGAAGGTGGCAGGTCTGAAACAAGGACATTGCCATTTTCCATCAAGTCAAAGCCTCGCACTGTCACCCATCGCTATGCTCCTTCTGCCATTTCCTTCTTTGTGGGGAGGAAATGTCCCTCCATATTGCAGCTAAACACCTAACACCTTCTTCTCAACAATAACCGTGATGGCGTTTTGCAGTTGGATGAAATGAAGAGTAAGAAGCACGAGCGCTGGCGCAGCAGCGGTGCGGGTATCTGTTTCTACTACCTTATCTCCTGGAGACCTGGCCACGGAGCAGGACCCCATCACACTCAGTGCTGTACAACTGAAAAGCTGGTAATTTGCATCAAAATAGTGTAGAGAATAACCTAGAAAATATTAACACCTAGGCATCTAAAAAGAGACTCCCAGTGATATTCTGGGAAAATGACTTTTTGAAGAACTGTTTATTTTCCTGTACACTGCAACAACAGACTGTATCCGAAATTGTTTTCTACGACTGATTTTATTTGGAGGTTCTGCTCACATTTTAGAACTGAGACACTCCCCCCACAGTGAGCACAGATGTATGACACTGTCATTTGTGACTGTACTCCTGCCAAGAACATCAGATTCCAATTAATGGTTCATGTAAGGTAACAAAAAACAGCCTGTCTAGGCAATAAGGACTGTCAAGGGAACAAGAGAATTATTATGTAAACTGATTTCATTACTATGTAAGCAAAATAAAAGTTCACATTAAGTGTGCAGTAATATAAAATATAGATCTATTTTTGGAATAAGCAGGGAACTAGGAAGTATGCAAATATGCCTCTTCCCCAGAAAAGTGGCCATGGAACCCTAGAAGTCGCAGTAACTCCGCAATACCTCAGTATAAGGCTGAATGACTGCCTGCTCCTCGGCAACTCAATGGTTAATGGGGTATACGCTGCTTTTTCTGTGGAAGAGCTGCAACAGGTATCGTGCTGGATCTTGTCCCACAGACACCCGGGCAAAGCCATCAGAGGCAGAAACAGCTCCAGCCCCACTTGGGAGAGCTCATCTTGGGTCTGTCTTTGGGTGAGGATGCAAGAAAACCACGGGTGATGTCTCTGTGACGGCTGGTGATGGCAGGGCCACCCTCCCTCCTGAAAGCAGGGGCTGCAACGCTGAGGTGGCACCACCCAGAGGGTTCCTCAAGCCAGCAGTGGCAGAGAAACACGGCCTTGGCAGAGATCACCAAAACTACCCATAACTGCAAACACTGAGCCACAGTAAAAGACTCACGTAGAGACACCTGTAGTTTCTGGTACCTTTTTCCAGCTAAATCATCACAGAACTTTCTTTGAGCCTGACAAATAGACTGTCCCAGTTGGATCACATCCAATACAGAAAGTCCTAACCATTTTACCAAACTATGTGCAATCAAGAATTTAAATTAGTCAGGATACTAACATTATATTTAGATCATAAGAAATCAACACCAAATTGAAATCCCAGCTCTTCCACTCTTCCCCGTTCTCCCCCCACATGTACCCAACTTCTAATTAGCTCATTTACTGTAAAAAGCACGGAGCCCTCTGCAGCTAATAAAATAAAATAAAAGCCTTGAATTCCATTCCACTTGTCCGCTGGTCCCTTCTCTCTAAGCTCTCGTTTCTCTTGCCGAGTGCTGCTAACGAAGATTAGTTTATCCAATCTGTCCCACTCTCTCCCGGCAGCCCGACGGCTGGTGGAAATCCACAGCAGGTGACGGGAGAACCTGCCCCGAGCACCACCCCTGGCACCCACAGGCCAAAGCTTCCCCTTCTGCAGCACAACCTCGTTACTGGGGCTCTAGGGACACAGCTCAGAGTTACCACTGGGGGAATGGAGGGGACGCAGTGCTTAACTGCCTATTTTTATTTTAAACGTTTTTGTCTTTTCCTAAGTATTAACTGCGGTATCAGGCTGGAGCTGCCCAGCTCCTCTCCTGTAATTGCAAGGAATGAAGAAGAATCGCCTGCCGCTCGCCCGAGGCACCGCTGCCTGCTCTGAGCAGATGGAGCTGAATTTCAGCCCGTGGCTTCAGCACGGACCTCAGCAAAACTTCCCGTCTCACCTTTGCTTCCGGACCCTCAGATGTCACCCAGCTCCACTGCTACCACAAGGGAAATAATAAAACAGACAGAGTATACTTTTTTCTTTTTTCTTAAAACCTAACTGTGAGGAAAAAAAGAAATAGGACATAGTAAAAATCACCAAGTTGAGAACTACAACATAAACCTGGAAGGTGAGGAGAATATTTGGATAGAGAAGTCATCAGACGTGAGACAAGGAATTGCAAAAGCTACCAGCAAGGCTGCTTTAAAATGAGACCAATGACAAGTACCGTTTAAAATCTAATGGGCAGGTTTTCTTGTGACACATAGAAAGATATGCAGGAAATGGCCTTAAATGAAAGGGCTTTTTGTGATTTTTTGATACTAATATTAGTGGAAATTGCATAGCAAGCCTCCCAAAGCGTACCCACGATACTTTTAATACCTTACTTTTACATACAACTGAAAGCAGAACTGTACTATTTTGGTTTTTCTCTCCTGTTCAACACCACACAAGCTCTGTTAGTCTCTGCTAAAATTCCAGGCAGATTTGGACAATCCCTCCTCTCCTGCCTCTGCTCAAGCCCCAGGCTCCCACAAACACCCAGACTCCAGCATCTCTCCGCACAGGGAAAAGCTGCTGGGAACCCACCACCATTCTGAGCTAAGAACAAGCCCTCTGGATTCCAGTGCTGCTCCGCGTGGAAATGCTGTAGAATTCAGTCCTCACCCATCAGTTCTTGCCCCCACTCCGCCTGCTCAGCGGCCCCACAGCCACGGCTCCCCCAGGCAGGAGCTCAGAGAACCAAAGAGAAAGCGGTTCGAGGGACACCGTCAGGCAGAAGCAGCACGTTTTTCCTCCTAATCTTTTCTTGAGGTGCACATTCGCTTACGGGAACAAGACCCAGAGGCAGGACTGGCGCAAGGCCCCGTGACTCCGGCTCTCCTGGTGCAGGTCCTGGGTGCGTGGGGCTGGAGAGGCTGTGCCAGGCTCTGACCAGGAGAGGCAATTTGCAGCACTGAGCTCGACAGAACGGCTCTGGGCTTCCTGGGGAATTCACCTCATCCTCCGCTTCTTAAAGGAAGACATTAATGCATCATTTGCAATGCTAACCACGAAAAAATGAAATCTTCTGCTTCAGCATGAAGCAGGATACACAGGGAAAATAATTTTTGCCAGAACAAGAAAGGGAACGAGATGGTTCCTGTGTTCTGGAGTAGGTTTGGTGACCCAAATCCCCAGAAAGTGGTCCGGGAGCAGGCGCTCGGCTAGAGCCAGACACAGCCCGTGGGGCTCCGGGAGCAGCAGCGACGTTCCCTGAGCGTGGAAGGACACAGGTAACTCCAGGATCAAAACAAACCTCTAACCTCAATTTGCTGATGCAGAACAGCCACGAAAGGATCAGCTTTCCATGAGAATAGAGAACTGAATTAAAACTTTAAGGTAAATCTTATAATTTTAAAAGACAAAACCAAATGAAACTCTTAATTCACAAGATGTTAAAATCACAGCAGTTATTAACCTAACTTAAATTAACTGCCTTATTATTATAGAAAGTCATCAAATGTACTTAGCGTTCTTCAGAGCCTTGCAGTCAATTAATATAACATGAAATTGAATCAACCGGAGCATCTAGAGACACGGAACCTAGATTTAAATGAAAACTTCAGCCCCATCTACCTCAGGGGCTGAAAATTTGGGATCACCTACCACCTCTTCTCCACTGCAACAGGCACAAACCCTCATTTACGTCCCATATCGAATTTACCCAGAAACAAATGAAAGAGTGTGGGAAAACCATCTCCATGATTAAATTTTACAGCTGAAGCTAAAGCCCAGTGGAGTTTTCACCCTTTGAAGCTCGCTCTGCCTGACTGAGGGCCAGATTTTCTGAAGTGATTAGTACCACTGGGGCCGGATTTTCGGCGCTGCTCAAGCTGTAGCCTTAAAAGCAGCAGCCGGATTTTCAAAGCCGTGCTTGACGCCCGGTTTCCCCGCGAGGAAGACCACGGGAGAGCCAGCTCCCGAAGGAGCCCTCGGCTGCCGAGCACTTCGGAAAATCGGGACTTTTACGTACGTGCTTCCATGGGAAATGCTGCTGGTTACGGCCTGTCAAAAACCTTGCTCTAAACATAGTTGCTACGCCGTGTTTGTTGCTGGCCAAACCCAATTATTCTTTATCAGGGCAAAAAAAAAAAAAATGGCAGGGAAACGTTGTATTTTTCTAACATTCCAGAGTATCCTCTGCAGAAAATGTGCAAGTTTTTTTACAGTGTTTGTCAAAGAGGAAGAAAGTGCTTGTTCAATGCTGCATGTGAAAGCCGCTTACTGGAAAAGATGAAAACTTATTATTGCCAATTTTGAAAAAAGAAATCTTTGGCTACTAATGAATAACTAATCTAAGCTAACAATGTCTGGAAATAGTTTTTTTGGAACACACAAAACTTTGTGACGGATAAAAATTAGGAAATTAAAACTTATTGTATTATTCCAAATGTAACTGTTTACACTTGAGGAAAAATAATGGAATAATATCCACTTGGAAAGTTTTTATTTTTAAAAAATCCTTTGTAATACTCCCAGAAATTCCCTCGGCCAAAAGCAAATAACTCACTTCTTAACCAGCTAGAAAAAAGAGCACGATACTACAGGCATGGGCTCAGCGTACAACAAACACACAAACGGCTTTATGAAATTCTTTGTGGCAATCTCGCTGGCTGGTAAACACGTCAAACGCACCGAAACCCACCCCACGGCACACGGGACATCTTCAGAATGCACTTTCTCATGAAACAACAAGCCTTAGATAACAAATCTTCTCCCATTTAATGCAGGCACGTCACAGAGGTGCCCAGTTGCTCAGGTTTAGATTTACCTGGGGAAAGCCCCCTCCTCTGGAGCCCTCTGGTGTCCCCTGGCACCACCATCCCTCCCGCTGGAGCCTCAGGTCCAGAGCAGCCTAACGAAGCCCAGCCCACCAACAGCCTAACGAAGCTCAGCCCATCAACGGGCTTCTGGGTGCCCCAACCCCTGGGTACCTCACCTTGGCCAAACCACCCAACATGCTTCCCCCTGTTCAGGGAACTTGTTATTTAGGACTGGATTTTGAAAGTAAATTAGCCAGGGAAACATTCCTAATGTAAGAATGCAGCTGCATGTCTACACAAACAAATAATTTTAATATTTGCAAGTATAACACTCTCTATCTGCAGAGAGCTGGGGTATTTTTACACGCATTAAGTATGAAAGTGGAGAGCCCAAGTACAATCCTTATTTCCATTCTTATCTATGAAAGGTCACTCTTTCAAAACTGTGGATAGATCAGTCTGCCTTCAGAAAAATGACCCTTAAGTTCTGTAATATTCCAGATAATTAAGTTACACATTTGCTCATATGTAAATAAAATTTAGTTTCAAAAGCTAATTCTGTAGCTCATACTCCACACGGCTGAGACCTGCTGAGAGACGGAAGGTATATACAGTCTGCTGCTCTATAGCCCCCAAAATCAGCTCTAGAAATCTCCCTTGAAATTAAGGGACTTGCTCTAACCTTCAGAGCACAGAGTTTCCAAGTACAAACCAAGCACAGCACTTCTCACTCTCACAATTCTTCTCACTTGTTCCCAAATTGTAGTTCTCTCTGTCCCCTACCAGACCTGTCCCAGTCCATGTCATCGCCTCAGGTAAGGGAGAGACCTGCCGATCAGACAGGGGTGCTTTTCATTTCTGTTTCATTTCTATAAGTTTGTTAGCTGATGCCAATACATGGTCATCACAGCACCGTGTCTCAACAACGATTATATTGTGACCACGCTGAATATCCGCAAATGTCATACGCTGCTTCTTCCCAGCCTGCACAAGCGATCCCAGCACCGGCAGCCGTTACGCTGCCTGCTCCACCAACACCAACCAGCTCCAAAATATGCTCAAACCGTACCCAAGAAGTTATTAGTTTCCTCTTCAGGTTCTTGTAAAAGAACATCTTACGTAAGAGAGAAGGCAAATGATGCATTTTCATACTGTGTGACTGAAACCCCTTAAACAGTTAGCCTCCAACCACCAAGACGTAACACAGAAAAGCCTTCTGAAATCGTTCTGGAGCTGCTGTAAACTTCCTGTCTTTATTAAAAACTTAAGTTCAGCTCCCCTTAGAGATTCTTTTTTTTTTTTTTTTTGTATCATTGCAAACATCTTACCATTCATTGGCTACAGAATTTTACCCATTCTGCTTTCAGACCACAGTCATGAGCCGTTATGTTAATTCCAGGAAAAAGGTAATCATTCTCCGTTTTCTGCAGAAACTGGCAACGCAAGAGGTCACGCTTTCACGTGTGCAAAGACTGGGAGACCCGATGGATTTTTTTCCTTTCTGTTCTCATTGCAGGACAACATATCTACATTGGTGCCTGTGTTGGCACCCGAGATCAAAGCTGAAGACAGGAACATGAACCAGCTTGTTTCCATATGACAGAGCCGTGGGGATTTACCAGCCCGGGGGCAGCAGTGGGCTCCCACAGCTGGCCCACATCTGGGATGAAGCAAGGGAGTCTTCCCTGGACAGGCTCTGAGGCAGACCGAGACACAGCACAGGGTGATACCCGTTACAGTGGTGACTCGAGGAGGAACAACACAGCACGTGTAGAAACTGAGCAGGTTAGGAATGCCCAAAGGGCAGCATCAGTTGACTTCTCCCCGTAAGTGTTTGCTGTTTCAATGAACTAACAGATTCCCTTAAAGTAAACTGCATAAAATATCACGTCCAGAAAAGGACAGACTTAAATGCCCAGCAGCTCCACCTCTGAGAAGATGCAACCGGCTGATCAGGCATGGAGTGAGAGAAATGCTGATGGAACGGAGAGGGGTTAATGTTCAAGGCAGCTGAGAATGGACTAACACTAACCTCTGGGTAGCCTCCAACGTCATGCACGTCGATTCCAAGTAGATGTCCAAGTCCGTGTGGCATAAATATTGCACCCAGATGAACCTTCACCATGTCATCTACATTGCCTTTCAGGATGCCAATTTTAGTCAGCTCCTCCAGATGGACTCTGTCAGCCAGACGGTGCATATCAGGCCAGGCGACCCCTTGGAGAGCAGAAACAAGCAGCTGAGTTAACGATTGCTACAAGTTTTTAAAAACGACTTTCAAAAAGCAGATGTAACACATGTGCCCTTTGTTTATAAAAAAGCAAAGGTAGAAAGAGCAGCTACATTAGCACAAAAATATTTTAAACAAGTCAAAATCATCTTAACGTGCCTGCGGAGCACCAAAACCCACAGAGGAGAAAGAGCAGCACGTGGTGACGCAGACCCACGGGAGGGAAGGCTGAGACACGGTATCTAACCCCGGCTGTGCATGGGCACACGCGCCAGGGAGCGCCCTGAAAGAGCACCAACTGTAAAATGCAGTTATTTAAAATGCAGAGCATAAAATATTACTATCCTGTTATTTTCAATAACGACCATCACGTTTAGAACATTTGAGATGGACAGTACTTTTCTACGTACGTAGAAGATTTAAAGCCCACATCTTTCTGGCAAAGACACTCTCCAGAAATTAATGACTCCCTTGTGTTAATGGGCTGTGTAAAACACAAGTCCTCTAATTCACGTACTAAAACAGCATTACAAAATACTGTTGGTTGACTAGAGACAGAGTGCCAGGATACATTAGATTTCTATTATTTTGGTATAGGATGCAATTTTGTTTGACAAACTGCTGGGGGGAGGAGGGAGGAAGAAAGCAGCTCTTTTGTTAGTAACACAGTACTGTCTTAATTAGTTCACCATGGCTTTGAGTCATCATCAACAGAGCAGTTGCAGAGTCAAGACAACTAGGGCTAAGGTACAGTAGAAGAATATTTTCCTTGTTCAATTTTGGCATGATTAAACAAATGAAAACCCAGCAATTTTTAAGGCCAAAAACCCCATCAAGTTCCATTTGCTCTAATCCAGCGAAACATGCGGCTCTGGGGTCTTGTGAACACCGATGTTCTATCATAATTACATTACCACTTTTTGCTCAAAGTCCTGGGGCTTCAAAGCCTGAAATAAAATCATCCTACGGGAGTGCTCACATAAAACTCCGTTGTCCCATACACGGCTCTGACAGAAAAACCAGAGACCAACTGAAGAGCAAGTGGCTGCTCCATTCTGCGCACTGTCCACCCAGAAAGAGAAGCACCTCTATGCTCATTAGCACTGATTGGGAGGCAGCTCACTGTGCCGAGCTCCTTCTCCCCACGGGGGTCCCCAGAGACCCCCCTCCCAGCCCACAGCCCCATCCCTGCGGGGCCGGCCCCCAGCCCAGGGGGTGCAGCACCAGAGATGCTTATTCAGGACTATAATTTTTAAGCTTTCATGAAGTTTATCATAGTTGCAGACACGCTTTTTGTCTAAAAAGGTTTATTATAGTTGCAGACATGCTTTTTGTGTAAAAAGGTTAGTGTCGTTATTATCTTTAAACCAATTTATAAACCGATTATACTCCACCGACAGACGAGGTTTGGAAAGGCAGATTGGAGGGTCCTTGGACTTTGACAGCTTGTACCAAAATGAGTCTGTGCTCAGGAAAATCTGCTGATGGTGTGTCTGCTCCATCCTTAATTCTCTGCCAAACGAGATACCGGGGAATGCAGGTCGCTGAACCAGTGCCTGGCTCCCAACAAAGCTGTTACCAGGGCTGATTAGGCTGCGGTTCGTTACCTGCTGTGCAGCGTGTGCTTGGGACAGAGCCCGGGACAAAACCCACCTTCGACAGCAACCACAGCACCGGAGATGCCTTGAGATACGGAGTGAATGATACAGCAACGAGCAGGCAGCGGATATGTCCGACAACGAGACGTGAAAGATCACAGACTAATTAGACAGAGGCTGTTCGTTCTCAGACACCAGGGGTTTGCAGGCCTGTGAGCTGCTGTGTTTAAAAATGGCAAACTTAAAGCATTAAGTTTACTACAATGGGTTTTTAAAAATTTATTCCCATCAGCTTGAATGTTATCTGATATTCAAGTTACTTGTGGGACGGAAAAGAGAAAGACTAGGTATTGTTTTACTGCCTTGAAAGTATTTTCTCTCTAATTATCTGTTTGCCAAACCCACCAAATTTCAGATAAAACACCATGTTTTAGGGACTCAGAAACATCATAGAAGGAGCTCTGTGACAATCTGTGATCTCTTTGGTGGCACTGTTGATAGGGAAGACTTGATCCAAAAAAAAAGAAAAAAGACAAATAAATGCTTCTAGAAATGCAGAAATCCAAAGCATCCCTATCATTGACCGAACATATAATAGCTTTTTAAACAATAGAATTGAAAAGATTAATTGTTATAGATTATACTACAAACTATTCCTCAGTTGCTGTTAACTCACTGGTATTTTCATTCCAGTGATTATTTTCTGATGTTTCATTAGAAGCTATTCGAGAACATAAAGTAGAAACAGCACACAAAAGTAATTTAGAATCACTGCATGGTATTTAGCCACTTTGGTCGCAGAGAGCTCTGAAAAGGCCTAACAGGATTTTTTTGGCCGCTACTTCGGGTACTTTGTGGTTGTAATGTGACAATGATTAAACCACAAATGATTTAGCAGGGGTTTTTTGTTGTTGTAGGGTGGGGGTTTTTTGCCAGCACAGATGTCACAATCTTACTAAAAAAACACGACTATGGCAAGGTTGTAGTAACTTCTCCCCGAATTGTGCTAAGGTTAAGCTACATTTAATCTCTGAGTGTCCACAGAGAAGGGCAAAAGGCCCGGTGTCCCCTGGCAGTGCCACTGAAATGCAGGCAGAACACGCAATCCCTGCCCAGCCAGCAACCCCCGGGAGCAAAGTCTGCCAACACACAGGGACCCTATCAGACATAAGACAATAGGGCCTTCAAAATTCCAATCAAACCCAGTTTAAAAAACAAACCAAAACATCTTTTAAATACTAAAACCAACTATTTCTTTCCTCTTCACTTAAGTGCTAGAGAAGAATCTGTTGTATGTCTGATTTTCAGGCTTTCCTCGTGGCCCCCTAGATGAAACGCCCAGGAGATGCTCAGTTTTTGAGCACCAGGTGAGGTGGGGTGTGATGGGGCGAGGAACTGGAGAGGGAAACCAAAATGCTGTGCTCAAGCACCGAATGGAAGTTTTAAGTGGTAAACCCATCCTCCAGACCTGCACAGGATCATCTACAAGACATCAGAGACAACACCAAGGCAGCAGTCTGCCACGCTGAAGCCTCAGGAAGAGCTGTTTGCACAGAGGTAGAGGTGGAGCAAGAGGAGCATCGTTCCCCCCCTGGAAGGACGCAGCACCGGGGCCGAGCAGCGCCCTCGGACACCGAATTTACTGCCTGCTCCTTCCCAACGGGTGCGCCCTGAAAGGGGAGGAAAAAGGCTGGGGGAAGGAGGGAAGCGCTTGGAGGCAGTGATTGCCGCGTGGCAACTTATCAGTCTCTGAGGCTTAGAAAGACCCTGTTTAGATAAGACTCAGGGCAAACAGCACAGTCTGTATGGAGCAGGTTTGCGCTGACAGCTACAGCCCGAGCAGTGTCAAGAGCGAAGGGCTCCCGAACCTTGTACCTCGACTCCCAGCACAGCCAGTAACGAGTCCATTTCCTCAATACTGAGTGGGGAGAAAATCACTGCTCGTCAGACCACGGAAAAGCAGCTTATTCCCCCCAAAGTCACTGTTAAAATCAGAATTGTACAATGTTACAGTATTACAACCTGCTACAATTAGGAAAAAAGCACTTTTTTAAAAAAAAAAGCCTTAAACCAAAATACATTCACTAGAGAAAGGCTAAAAAAACCTGCAGCCAATGTTGGCTCTGTGAAGACTTCTAAATGTATTCGCTTTGTACAAGCAGCACCTTTGAAGAACCACCGCAAGCAGAGTTAAAATCCATGTGTTCAGGGGAGCTGGGAACCTGCAGGTTTGCCCCAAACTCTGGCAGAAACTGCCCCAGAAGGTTGTCCCAAGCCCCCCCGACATGGGGACTGCGGGGCAGTACGGCCCAAATGTTCCAAAGGGCCTGGATTTATGCACTTGGAAATAACTCAGTGTTATTTTAGTCGTGGCTGATGCTGTAACCATTTATGCCGACAAAGCCAGAATTCCTGAGCACAGAAAGCCACCCCACCTCCTCTGGGCCAGGCTCAGAGAGTTACTACTCAAAGGGAAACTTAATTATGAACATTAATGCTAGAGATAAATACAGCCAACTCCATTCAGCAACGAGAGAGAGCAGACTACAAACAGCTTTTTAAAACGTACCTTGACAAGATTTACTTTCCAATCTGTCTTTAACACAATAACACATTCTTAACAGTAAGGGAGGAAAAATCATACTGCGGTGCCATTCAGCGGGATCGGTGAGTATCAAGGACTGGCTGCAACATGTCCTGAAAGCAGCTGTTCTTCAGAGGAACTGGTATAAAATCTTCAACTTCTGTCAGAAATGTTTTATTTCTGAGAATAATTGTTTTGCTTCAGATATTACGGCAGATTAATAACGATCAGCAGCACTTTGCCTAAAATATGACAATCTGAATGGGAATAATTCATATGGGCATTTTGAAATTATACCAACTGTAAAATAGATTGTGCTCCCACACCCTTCCCTGTTGTGCCATTGTCAAAAGGTCCAATTTCTTTCTAAATGTTCACCAAAATTAGCTACTGCTTATACAGCACAACAGAGAAGCGTGCCCACGTGGTGTTCCACCAAGTACAACTCTGGGCCACACAAAATGAAACTCAAATGACTTGCACGCAAAAAACACCCCCCGCACGTGGATGAGAACCTTGTACTTCACTTGGAAGGAATAAATATTAGTAGCAGTTACAATTATTTTCTTTACGTCCAACAAATTTTAATCCTAGTTGAATACAGTGACAATTACTCTAAAGCTGCACTCAAAATAGTAGCAAACAAAAATAAATCTGAATTCTACAGAAGTTACAGAACTGTCATGGACAAAAAGAAGCAGTAATCTGTGAAGCTGACAATTTTGAATTTGCGTTTGCTCCTAAGCGCAACTCTGCTCAACCTAATACCAGAAACAATTGCCAGTCGTACCATCTGCTATGTCAAATGCCCCAGCTGTTAGTTTCTAATTAAACAGTTCTTTAATTATTTCAGTTATTCTAATATTCTTAGTACTATCCTACCTGAGCTCAATTCTCCACTATTCGTTTTTTTTCTTTTTTTGTTAGAGACATGTTGCTAAAACACAGAACAGGGAATCATACTGCTACTTTGAATTCAAATTACAGCATCTTCTGTCGTATAGAACAGGTTATTTCTGAGGCTGGTACCTGTTCACTGACCCTCCCTCCCCCGACCGCCGCGCTGAGAGCACCGGGCCTCAATATTTAGACACCAAGCTGTTTTCAGGATTCCACACCAGCCAAAGCCTACACTCTGCTGGACAGAAATGCGGACCATTCACCCGCTCTCAACTGCAAAATGCAAGACTGGGCCTGGTGAGGCACTGGTGCAGGGACACCATCAGCTACAGAGAACTTTCTGTAGTCCAAGGCAGAGAGCCGCTGGCCCACGCTCGCTGGCTGTTTGCTCCAACCCTCTCCCCTCTGCCTCTTTACCTCAAAGGATCTCAGCTTTTGGGAACTACTTACTTCGTTGCACTTATTCAGCACCTACAGCAAAAGGGGACCCTTTCCTGGGAGGTTCTAAGGATGGGGTGATATCTACATGATTAATAAAAGGATGTTATATTTGCTTGACACATGGGTTTACTTCTTTGCCTGCGATGCTTTTGCCTGTACTTGGTTTTGAAGTCTACTTGACTGTACTTTCTTGCTCATGGATTCTATGGCGCTCCTGGGATCAATGAAATCTGCGACGGCTGATCTTTAATCCTGGAAGAAAGGATTTAAGATCTTAAAGACCCATGTCCTTATGTGAAATTTGAGTTCTGGGAAAGCTCTAAAGAGGGAAGGAATCTTCCAGCCCTAATATGGAGAAGTCTCCACCTTCCACTATCAGAGAGATTATTCCCGGGATGGAGATTTCCTTCAGGACGTTCCTCAATAGCATTTATCAGAAAAGCAAAGCCTGAAAGCCAGAGGTAACAGGATACTCACTCTCTTGGACAGCAGAAGGCAGGACCTGGGGGTGTGCATATACCCCTGGGCATGAGCTCCAGCTTGAACTAATGCAGAGCCACGAAGGCCCCAGGGCGACCCTACAGCACGGGCAGTGCCCCGGGGAGCAAAGGGCTCCCACTGCACCAGCTGAAGCGGGGAACAACAACTTCTGTGCGTATTTGGAACTATTTTTTATTTTTCGATTCATTGAAACAAACAAACATCAATCAGCAAATATTCCCAGCTGCGCAGCTGATGTCTGAACGCAATTTCAGTTCAATGGGGACTTTGGATATACAAGGTTTTTAAATCACATAAATTTAGAGATAGGGAATTGAGTGGCTGCCAACCTGGCCTTACTCAACGGCTCCTTGGGAGACATCTTTTTTTTTTAACTGGAATTTAGGACAATAGACCTTACTGATCGAGGTGTTTTAATTTGTTCTCCTTCTCCCCCCAAATACTAATCTGTATCGCTTAGAGACTGAAAAAAGTTTTTCTGTTCTTTTTTTTCAACATACACAAGTTTTGCAGTAGTACCAGGAATGCGAAGCACAATGAGCTCCATTCCTCCTCCTGTGACCTCCCACTACTCTACAGAGAAGACACGGAGGAACGTTTGGAGGTCCCAGTGTGCAATCACACAGGGATGAAAATGGAAAGTATGTGATTGCTCCAGTATTTAGCTCATTAATCTTAAAGACTCTACTTATGATCTAGTGCATTAATCCAAAACAGCTTTAATTGCAAAGCTTAAAGATAAGCATTCTTCCTTTTTACTTCCTCTGAACACAGCAGTAGCAGATTTAACATATTTGAGAAACTTCGATGTTTCTATAAATAGAAATGTATATAGAAACTTTCTAGATGTAGAAACCATACTGTCCTCATCAACTAGGAATTACATTTATAGAACTCTAAATTATTAAGATTCTCTAAGTGCTCAAGACAACAATCCAAATAACAAACAGCAGAAATCACTCAAAAGGCTGGACATGGTATAAATCCACAGTTATTTGCTAAAGAATACAAAAAGAAGCTACTCCACAGCCTCTTCCCAAAGAGTCCTGGACTGGCAGGTACCAGTGACAGTTCAGCATCCGTACGGGAACAGAGGGACTCAAAGCTGGTTAAGTGTGACCACACCTCACGCGCAGGAACCTAAGCTCATCGTTACCTGTTGGCTCACGCAGCTCCACCTGCCCTGGGAAGAGCTGGAGCTGAGCCCATGGGCATCGGTCCTCACCAGCGGCTCTTCTTCTTGCAACCACTGACATGTTCGCTTGCACGGTTCAGAACACGGAGTCATGGAATGATTTAGGTTTCTTCAAATAGTTTTATATTAATGACAAAGAGCAAACAATACTGGTCCTCCCAGGTGTAAGTGATGACAAATGATGGTTAATAAACTCTTACATTGACATTGGATCTAACTTATGTGACCGGGACAAAGCGTGAACTAAGACAGGATTTGGGAACAATGCGCCTGTGCCCTTTCAAGTTCTTCAGATCTTTCCACCACCAATAAACATGTCAGACTTGCTCACTAATGGGTCTAATCCCTCCCCCCCTGCAGTCCAGGCTCTCAACTGCCACCAGGACAGTTGTCCACTGGAGTTCTACAGACCTGGGAGCTGGGACCTCCACCCCACCATTAACTGTTACACTGTTTAGCCTTGTGTTGTGCTACACAATACTTTTTTTTTTCCACCAGAGTTTGCTTTTTTAACGCTGGACAACTAGAGGGGTGGGGGAGAGCTACACTAAAAGCAGTATTTTTATGATTCCAGCACCAAGGGCTCCAGAGTCAGACAATATCAGTTTGTGGTGTCTGTGCGAGCCTTGCTTAGACCCTTGGTGCTGATGTGTTATGGTCCATCCCTTTAGTTCCACGACCATCTACTCCTTTGGGTGGGGTTTCAATAGTGGCAAGGCCCTTTTGATGACGCTGCCTTTTTCAGTCCCACAATAAAACTTTTAAAACCTCCTGGAGGTTGTCAGTGACCCTCACCGGAGGAACAGCCCCAGTGCTCTGTTTTGTAATGCAGGCAGCGGCTAAGAGACGGAAAACCTGATGCAAGCAGACCTGCAACATCCACGAAGTCGCGGGACTCTACCCCGATCTGTAACTCAACGGGGTGTGAAAGGCCTCGGCTGCATTTGAGTCAGTCCACACAACATGTGGCTAACCTGCTCTCTGTAACTAGAAAATTCACAACTACTGTCCCACAAACAGCACAAATGCATTTGCACCACTCCTCTGAGCCGGCGGGACAACTAAAGCCCAGCGAGAACAGAAAGTGCAGGCCCATCTTCTCCAGACATCCCAAATGATTTCTCTGTCCACGAATCCCCAACTCCCACAGCTAGTAAAGGAGTCTTGCAACTAATTTCGAGAAATAATTAGTATTGTCCTTATTTTCTGACACTGTATATACAGTGTTAAGTAAAGTGAGGAATTCTCTACACCACCCTGAGCACAGCACCGTATCAGCTCTCAACTTCTGAGGACAGTTTGCAACTAATTAGTATGAAATACTGCCCAAAATGCTACATGAAATTAAAGGTGGCACTGAAACGCAAAGCAAACTCTGCAGAGGAACAGGAACAAGATTCTTCAGGGGAGAAAGAGCAAATGATGGAGAATGCACACTGTTAGTAAAATGGCAAAGTATCTTGTCTCATTTTGTGGACAAGCTCCAAGTGTTGTTGCTCCCCCCTTCCAGGCTGCTGCCACCAGCTCTTGTAACAGGAAAATTATGGATGTTGGGGCTGGCAATCCAGAAAGTCCACGCACTCCAGGCCCGGTGATTGAAAGCTAATATGGTAAGTTTAAAGGATAAGTGTGCTTTGTGCATTAAGCACATTTTTCTCAATGCTGTTCTGTTAGGAATAATGAGAAATGCTGAAGTACCTTCACCGGTGAAACACTCAAAATCACAGCAGCAGTCAGCTCTAAAAGCATTTATTTGCTGCCCTGAAAGCAGAATCGGAGAAAAATAAAATTTTCATCAAGCCAGGCAGCTGTTTCAGCTATGAAAATGTATAGTTGATGAACTACCTTGTCTGTAACTTAGAGGCACACAGAGAAGTACCCAATAGCCAGTGCTCTCTAAAGCTTTTTAAGGGTAATTGAGTATCCTTCCCAAAGATGCACACTCCATCCTCCCCTGCAACACAACGTTTCTATTGAGCTCACACGGGAAACACAGGAAATGCTTGAAACCAACCGAAGCACGACACGCGTGTTCCCTCAACCTCTGCCTTCAGCCTTTGGCACAAGCTTACTGAAAAGAGGGCTGCCAGTGTAAACACACAGCGGAGTAACAACTGTCACCACGGGATTAAAGGAATTAGAACAGAAAAAGTGGAAGATCAGAATACCTGTTTAATCTTATTAGTAATTGTTTATGTGTTGTTTCTTTAAAACTGTTGTATGGCAAATGTGTGTCCTACCTCTACCCTCCACTGGGAGCTGTTTAAACACGGAAATTAATTTTGTCACCTTGCTCCTTTCCAGCACTTTCTAAAATCCAAACGTAATTGCCTTGACAGCCCGACTGCTGCCACCGAGCCCGTCAGTTCCTGCTGAGGTTACGGATCCATACCTGGCTTGACGGCGCTCATTACCGCCCGCGACGACCTCAGCACGGCCTCGTAGATGGCCCTCTGGTCAGGGGTGAACTTGCCATTGGCAGGGAAGGTGCAGGTGATGTCGGAGCCGTAGCAGTAATACTCTCCTCCCATGTCAAACAGGCTGGGAAGGAATCAGAGGGGAGAGAAACGAAAATTTAACTCCAAAGAAATGGTAGCCCAGAAGACATTTCTCTTGCTCTGCACTTCAAAGCCATCTGCATTTTGGCAGTTGCCGTGTAATCACCGCTCAAATGTTGTTCCTGAGCAAAATGAGATGACAGCCCCTTGGAGTCCCCCGGCAGAAGGGCATCTGCATTGCACAGGGCTTAGATGGACACCCTCAGGGGCTGTGCTGGTCCTGGATGGGAACACTGAGAGAACACATGAAGGAAGAGAAAAAACACACGAAGGAAGAGAAAAAGCACACGAGGAGCCCACTTCAAGCTCTTTGGGTCCAATTTCTAGGACCTCTTCTCAGAAGAAAAAACATGTCCTTTTTTGCTTTCCTGAGAAGTGCTAGCACCACACAGAGGGTCCAACCTCAAAATTTAACAGAGAAATGCAAATTAATTATGGCCTTTTGTATCTGTCAGAACACATCCAACTTGAAATAAAACATCACAATAAAGGCTGACTGCCACTCCTCACAACATAAACTTTCCTTTACAACAAACTTGCCTAAATTTGAAGGGATTAAAGAAATGAGGATTATGGGAAGATCCAACCAGAAAAGAACATTTTGTACAGTTTTCTGCATCAGAGGTAGAAGAAAAAAAAATGAAATAGTTTCTTTTATTGGGACAAACCCCCTGGTTTACCCCTTGAGAAGCACAGTTATTCTAGACATCAATCAGTAATTCACCCGGGATTGCTCAGCTGCCAGAAACCAATCTCCAAGAGGTGGGTCTGTACACCCTGGTGAGCGCCAGGTTAGACATCTGCAACACCGTGCTGCTAAAGCCTACCTGATAAGGCACCACACTGGTTCCAGCAGGCTCAAAAATCAGCAAACAACCAAATAACCATTTGGACCAAACAATACTTGAGCAAATAACCCCCCCCAGTTCATCGTATATGGATTACAAGAAGGCACGTTTTGCGTCTAAGACTTTGGTCTCGACACACAGTATTTGTGTGACCTCCTGATTTCTTAGGTAATGAATCAGAGTTGAAATCTGCTAATTTCAGCCTTCTTCCAGCCACCTCAAACAACTGTATGAGACTCTTATCATCTTAAGAAATGTAATTTTCCTTCACTGTGTTTGAAAACCTTGGATCTTCTTCCTCTTGCTCTTGCTTCCCAGAAGGGTCAGTCAGACAGCGCAAGCAGAAATACGGTGACTCCACTGGGGCACCCTCTCTGCCATCGAGCCCTGATTACAGCAGTAATTAGGAAAACCATGCAGTGTGGCTCTGTTCCCACCAGCATACAGGCAAGGTAGAGGTAAGTATAAGTTACTGGGACTTGAGGAGC
>JAOXNO010000063.1:35651154-35667306 GCA_028565335.1 Limnodromus scolopaceus
TGCTTCAGCAGGGGAGTTGGACTAGATGATCTCTATGGTCCCTTCCAACTCTAAAAATTCAGTGAAATTCAGTGAACGGCACGGTGTGAAGTCCTACTGTGCTCAGGACGGGGTTTTCAGAAGGTGCCCCACTGTGAGCAGCTTCCATCTGACACGGAATGGAGGGCTCGTACTGGTTCTGTCTCGAGGCCGAGCTGGGGTCCCTGATGTAAGGACAACTTTTTGCTGTCAGCACCCCTGGAGTCAAGAGGAACCTTAGAAAAATGCTAGAGAGTAATTTTTGTGTAGGAAACAGAGTATTACCAAAGACCACCATAAAAAAGGATTACACTAAACAGCATTTGTAAATGATCGATATTGTATCAACAGCTATTAAAAAATACCAGGTTTTACCCTGCTTTGTTTTCTTTAGAGAGGTGAACACCCCACTCAACACAGCCCAACAGCAGCCAAAGCAGCTTCATGTGCTTCTCGGACTGGGCTGGAAAGGCTGAGCTAGAGCTGTGACACATCAAACTCATTACAGGTGACAATTAAAAAGGCATTTCACATACACCTGAGAGAGCACAACATTAAGAGACCATGACACAGCACTGAAAGAAAAGCTAAAATTTGTTACAGCAAACACGCTATTAATACGTAGCGACCTCTGCTTTGGTGAAAAGGCTCCTCCATTTCTGACAGCCCCAGCCAGAATTAACCAGCACTAACAGAACACACAGGCAATTAGAGCAAAATTATTGTTAATTCTAGCAAATATATTGTTCTATTTTTAATCAAATTCAATTTTTCTAGATTAGCATAAAATTAATATAGTCCACAGGTACAACAAAAGGAAAAATACCTACACTTGATGAAAATAGTAAATATTAATCAAACCAGAGGAATCAAGCCAAAGGAATTATTTCAGAAATGGATAGCCAGTTGATTTTGCAATTAACCAGTAAGTACCAGCAATGGACTTCGTATTATTATTAGAAACAAAACCATAACTAACAACAAGTTGTTTCAAAACTGCAGACTGAAAGGTTAAAGCTAACCATAATTTTTGCATATTATTACAGCACCAAACTTCAAAATGCATAAAAAATGCAGGAGGCCAAATGAAAATCCTAGTCTCACCCACATAAAACAGCTGAGCATTTACATCTGACACATTAATATCCTGGGATCTTAAAAGCAGTGCTTTCAAGAAGTAATAAATACAGTATTTTGTTCCGTAGGATAAATGGGTTTAATAGCAGGCGATGAAGCAGTTGGGGTGGAAGAGGGAGGACTCCCATTATCTGATGCAAAAACACTGGTCAGTTCTGCTTCCTGATGCAACATTGCCCCCACCTGGACAAACGAATTTTGGTTTAGAGGTTGGCACTAGTATCGTAAAACTTGATAGCACTCGGTGTAAATTCTGGCAGAGTCACAGCAAACCTCTGCTGCTTTGCGTTGTACGCTTTCCTCAAGCTCACCTAAGTCTTTTAGTAGACTTATTCAAAGTCTTCTCAATGTTTTCCTGAAATAAATGACAGCCTCTCAGTACTCATAAAAAGTCCTTTTATATTATACGCTTACTCATTCCTGCAAGAGAGAATAGTGCATTTTCTACAAATCCTGCTGTATACTACCGAGATAAATACGCTGACAATGGCTCCAACGCCGTACGCACGCTGCACACGCACAGCGTGTGTGCCTGCTCTGGTGCGAGGTGTCCCTGCCCGGGGCAGGGGCTTGGAGCTCGACGATCTTTAAGGTCCCTTCCAACTCTAACGATTCTATGATTCTATATAAAAGAGAAACGCACATAGAAAATGGCAAATCTTTTGATTGTAGAAGACTGTATATTATGCTTTTAGACCAAAGAAATAAAATCAGCACAGTAACTTCTCTTTTACCTCGCAGGAGGCTCAGCCTCCGGGAATAACCATGAACGGCTGCACCTGACCAGCTCTCGCAATGAGTGACTTTCTTTTGCCATGTTCTCCACACACCTTGGAGTCACCAACAGCTCCAGGAACCCGAAAACTCTCCTTTGCCTCCTCTGAGTAATTAAAAAATAAAAAGCCCTGAACACTTTGCATCTCCCCTCTCTGTTTCACCCAGAACAACCTTTTGTAACTACCTGTAGTTGCTGTCAAGAAAAGCTCCCTAGGATGAAGAGAGCTTCTGGGATGACAAGAGGAGGAGCACTAGGAGTTGAAGCGGATTTTTTGACAGCATTAGAAGTTATAATAATAAAAGAATTATTAAAAGGTAGATCCAAGTGCCAAATGGAAGGAAACAAAGCCAGTCCAAGCCCTCACCAAAGCTCGGGGGAGTCAGCACCTCCTTCCACAGAGCACTTCTCCTAGTGCCCCCCGCAGCCTGCATCCCTCCCACACCTTCCATCTGCACTGGGGGACTAAGGAAAGAAACAGAAACAAACGCAGTCCTCAAAGTTAAATTATTCTGATGGTCTTTCTGCAACGCCAGGCTGCTCTCCTCATCCCCAGCGCTGTTACCTGCCAGCAAACACCAGCCCCTGCTCCCGGGGCCAGCCGTGTGTAACGCACCCAACACAGGCACGCTGAGACTGTGAAGCAAATGGGATGTGTTTGAGTTTGAGACGCTGCCAAAACCTCCCTACGGCTTAAATTCTGGTACCTGGATGCCATAAAACGATCTGCAGGTAGAAGTTGTTTTATTGCTGTCACCAGGAGGTCGTGGGACCGGCGGTGAGGCTCTGCAGCAGGGAAGGTCCTGCCTCCCCAGGGACACCCAGCGCTCCCGCCGACGGAGCACCCTGAGATCCCAACCTGCTGCCATTACAATTTCTAAAGTTAGTTTTATTTTATAAATAATAGATAGGCCCACTGTAAATGCAAGGTTAATGGTCTCCCTCCGAGGTCCATGGCACTTCAGCAGCAGTTGGTGCTGTACCCCCTCATTCGTGCTTTTGCCCCAGTTCTCTTGACAGATTTCGCTCTGGTGACCACCCCGGGGAGGAGGAGCACTGGGACGGGACCGTGGTCCCCGGGGTGTGCGGGGCAGACCCAGCATCCGCCGTGCTGGGGGAGAGGAGACGGTGCCAGGCCCTGGCAGAGCTCCCGCAGCACAGGGACTGGGGAGGGCACGTCACAATGGAAAACACGGAGCACTCCTGCACAACAGACAACTATCTCCCCTGCTTTGCAAAGCCAGAAGGGACCCACTAACCCCCAAACAGTGTCATCAAGGGCCTGAAGGTCACTGAACCTGCCCATAAAGGGTGCTCACTAAGTGCTGGATTTTCACTGAGACACATTTGTCAGACGCCACAGAAAGACCAAGACCTGCAGCTCATGACACCTGCAGAAAACCATCTCAGGTAATAGCTGCATCTATTTCGGTGACATCCGGGGTCAGGCCTATTGCCTCACATTTCTATCATTTAAGTGTGAGTCTCATCATGAAGAATCAATCTTGATTTTAGGATCACAGAAGCATTTTCTGTTCACCAGCCGCCGCCGCAGCCCCGCTGATCAATTGCAATGAAACGATCAGCTCCCGACGAGCCGTCGGCACGTGGCAACGCCAAGAACCCGCACAGGCACAGACCACTGGGTGGCAAATGGAATGCAATGAACTACCGTCTTCCTGAAGGCCTTCTCAAAATCAAAATGTAAGGTACATACTCCAGGCTCAGCACCCCAATGGTTCCTATACCAAGCCACGGAACCGGGGAGGTGAGAAGAGAGGCTTCCTGGCCCCAGGCTGCCTCCACCGCACCCCATCTGCTTCGATGGCCACTTCTTTGTTGGGCTTTTTTAGGCAACAGAAGAAAATCGGTATTTGTACATCATCACTGCAGGCTGTGGATCACAACACTCTGAGCACAAGGTTTTATTTAAAGGTATTAGGGAGTGAGGGGGTGGAGAGCCCAGAACAGCGGTTCCCAGGGTGGTGAGCCCATCAGGGATCTGCAGGAGCTCTCTGACCGTGGACAACAGTTGCTCGCTCAGGATCAGACCAGATAGATGTCACAGCACATGCATCATTTATATCCAACACCAACTTGCTGTCGATGCAATATTTACTTCTAATATCTGTTAAGTGAACGCATGTACTGAACACCTGAACTTCCCTAAAAATATTGATTTCTCTCTCTGTCGATCACAATGCTTTGTGTTAGTTAGCTATTTTGGTTTTAATATTGTACAGCGTGGGAATGACAGCCCTGCTCAGCGAGACAGTCCGCACCAACAAGCGGCGTCAGGATTTCTCTTCCCAGTCCCCGCCTTGCACTGAGATCTTCCAGCGCAGAAGCTGCACCTCTGGGAATGTGGATCGGGGTGCAATATCAGAGATGGAATTCCACACCACTTTCTAACAGAAACGATAAACCCATTTGACGTAGATTAATTTTCAAAAATGAATATCATAAAACCAGCCTGTTCTAAACCTGCCACAGTTTTTGAGGGAGAAGTCAGAATAACAGTCTTCAAAAAAAAATTAAAAATGCAATAGTACTTTTGCCTATAATCTCCTGTTGCTACCACCAAATACTTGTAACTTACATTTCTGAAAGAGCAAACGACACATGCCTCTGAGCGTTTCAAAGCAGCAAAGCATTAGTCTTCCAAATATATTTTTTCTAATATTCAGGTGCTTTGTTGACTTATTTACTGCCACTGCACTGCCCTCTTTGCGCATAAAAACCTGAGCAGCACATTTCTGCAAAACTCGTGAATGTTATTCATATCCACTAAATAACATTAAGAAAAAGACATAAAATTCTACTTGAATAATTTAATAAGAATCATACCAAGTACCCAATCTCCGATTCTATTACATACAAGTATAGGAATCGTTAAATTAGATTTATACCAAAATACTGGCAAAAGCAGAAATAACCCTGAAATGACTTCTACCAAAAGTAAAGCCATATTTTCCCTACGTTCAGGGCTTCCCAAGATTATCCAACAGAGGGCTCCCAGTAGCTATTAAAAAGCTTAATTGTGAGCCAAACACACGGGCTCTAACAGAACCCCCCAGCCCAGCACCCCGTGGATTTACCAACGCACACTGCAATTTGGTGCCCTTCTTTAGAAGCAGCTGAGGCTCCCTCCACCCCTCGCCCCATCACCAGAGCCCAGCTTTGGAGCTGAGCTTCCACAGCAACCTCAGGTGCCGGTTTCTGCAACTGCCCTTGTACTTATGGACATTTCTTATACCAAATTCTAAGTGCCTTGGGCACAGAAGCGTTTGAAAAGAATCTCTCTTTTCCCTTTCAACTGGAGATGCAGGTACAGAGGGCCTCCAGAAGAGACCTGACTACTCTGGCACACAACATCCCACGCTGTATCAAAAAATCTGGACATTCATCATTACGCAGTCACCATTTCACTAACAAAGTCCAAGAGCACATTCAGTGCACGTATGGAAACAGCAGCAGTGTAACAAAAATATCAAACAAACTCTAATCCTTTACTCACCACAAGTCTCCGTCCTCAATAGTCTTATCGTTGGGGGCTCCGGCGTGGCCGTAGTGCAGGACGGAGGAGTTCTCCCCGCTGAGAGGTGAAAAGAAAATTCAGTACCATTAATGGCAGAAGAACCATTAACATGCACAACGTGAGAAGGAACACGGTAAACGCGTGACGTTACAAACACCAGTGTATCCATAGACAGTAAGCACCACACTTTGAGTGTGAGAACTGCTTCACAGCAGTTTGTCAGGATTTCAGCTGCAGATACTATTCCTTATCTCCCTCTGAAAACAGGGGTAAAGCGGGAGAAGCAAATAGCACGTGCATATATTTACGATCAACTTCTAAAAAATTACCATGAAGCTTAAGGGCATGACTCCACGGCAATGTATTTGCAGATCGCAGGTTTACTTACCCCCCTGCGCCAGCACCCCCAGCACCACCTCCCACCCGGCTGCAGGAACCAGCCGTGTGCTCACACGGGAGCACGGCACGAACGCCTTCGACCACAGACTGCAAATACAACGATGGGGATCTCTTTTTCACATTTAATGCAAAGGTTTTAGTTTATAAAACATTTCTGTAAGGTTTGGTACCAGCTGTTAGGGAAGGCGCATGAGAAGTGTGTTTTCAGGCCGGTGAGCGCCGTGTTGAGCGGCACAGTCTGTCCTGGCATTCGGGACTCGGTGTCTGTCAGGCACGGCTTGGCTCCGGCGCACAGGGGCTGGAACCACCGAGCACACAGCTGGGGCTGGAGACCAGACAGGGACAGCCGGTGGAGCTGGGGCTTCTCGGGTGTTTGGAGCGATGGGGGTGAGCAGGGATGGGCTCTGGGCAGGTCCCCGGCCCGAACACCCATCAGGGACTGAAGCCCAGCAGACCTGCTCCTGAAAGCTCCCCCAGAAACCCAGCACGGGCACTGTGGGACTGGCCCCCAGCTCCGAGGAAAGCCCCATGGCTGGGGGCCAGTGGGAGATCTCACTTCAGCCCACCCAAATGAAAACACCGATGTGGACACCCCTCCTGCCGAGAGGTGCCAGCCCAGCCCCCCTTCCAGGGAGCGTCCTTCCCACCCTCCCAGAGGAAGGCAGGAAAGATGCTGCAGGAGCAACGCCGCAGGAGAGAAGGGTACCCACAAGGTGAACGCTACAGCCAGCCAGAAACTGTGCATGAGTCAATCAGACCTTCAAGGTGGCTTCAAAACAATTTTAAACAAAACCCCCAGCCACCGGCAAAGCCAAGGAGCCTTCCTGTAGAAGCTGTTTCTCTTCTTCCCAAGGAGCAGCAGCTGAAAGGTCTGGGGTCTGAAATGAAGTGCTGTGGGGAGGTGCCATCACCAGCAGCTCTGCTGCCTCCCTGGAGGTTGGCACCTGAAAGCCCCCAGATGTGGGGATGCCCATGTCTGCCTTCAGGCAGCCAACCTCCAAGAGATTCCTGTGTACCTGGTTTTATTCCTTTAATAATTTGCCCCTAACTGGTGCCAAAGATGTGTTTGTTACAGAAAGAATTGCGTGAAGTGGCAGAAAAGCTGCAAATTAACACCACTAAGAATGCAAACAGCAGGAGGAGATTCAGATGAGAGAAGACCAGATTCAGTAAGTGTCCTAATCTTGTCCAAAAAGTGTTAGTTATGGTGATTCTTCGACAGAGGAAGGCATTTTACTACACTAAGTTATTCTAAACCACTGGTATCATCTGCTGGGAGCTGTCGTCTGCCTGGAGACACTTGGCAGGAAGATCTGAACCTCAGCCCAAGGTGCCACAGTACCAAGCAGCAGCTTCTGGGGTGGGGGCAGAGACAGCGGTGCCCCCACCTCCACCTCCCCCCATGCCTGGCACCAGCAGAGGCCACCCATCGTAGGGTCACTTAGGAGGTGAGAGGGTTTGAAAGTGTCTGTAACTCCAGGAGTGACCTCGCTGGGTGACACCGTGCTGGCTGGGGCTGGGCAGAGTGTGGGGCTGTGCTTTGGATTCCTGCTGGAAACGGTGCGGGTAACACCGGGATGGTTTAGTTACAGCAGCCCTTGCACAGCACCAAGGGCTGTTCTGCTCCTCACCCCTCACCAGCCAGGGCTGGGGACACGAGGGGCTGGGAGGGGACACGGCTGGGAGAGTTGGCCCCAACTGGCCAAGGGGACATTCCATGCCATGGGACACCACGCTCAGCAACGAAAGCTGGGGAAGTGGGAGGAAGGGGGACGTTGGGAGTGATGGCGTTTGTCGTCCCCAGTCACCGTTCTGTGATGGGCCGTCCTGGGGGGGCTGAGCCCCCGCCTGCCCACGGGGAGCAGGGAACGGATTCCTCCTCTGGCGTTGCTCCTGCGCAGCTTTCGCTTTCCTTGTTAGACTGTCTTTATCTCAGCCCACGAGTTTTCCTTATTTGTCCGGATTCTTCCCCCATCCCACTGCGTGGTCCTAGCTGCCGGGGGGGGTCACACCACGACAAATGCTACTGTAGGTGTGTTACTGTCCTCAGCTGCTGGGAGAGGGAATGCACAAAGCATTCGTGGTCCCACCAGCTCTTCATCTCCCATGTCTCGAAGGCTGTGACACCGGATGGGGACAGCACAAACGCACGGACTCAGCCTGCGCCCAGTGATCTCTTTCTGCACGGAAACCCGGCACTGATCACTACTGATCCCTCCTGATTCCAGCCGAGTGAGCAGCTCTCCTGACATCTGAATAACCGGCTTGGGGTTTATGTAAAAGCATGATTCTCTTCTACGGAAATTATTATCAGGCCTGTCATCTACGAAGGAAAGATCCTGTCAAAATACCAGTTTTAAGTGTCGGGAAAACAACAAAACTCAGTGTGAACAGAATAAAACATCGCTATTCAAAAATCCTAATTGCAAAAGCTATTTTTAATCGTAAACGTAGTTAAGTGTAATATTTACAATGCATGACATTTTCACGGTAATAAAAAATTCCTATTATTTTTGCATTATTATGTTAATTGAATTCATCAAATAGATCTACTTACATTCGTTTTATTAGGACCTAGCTTAAAACTGTTAATATTATTCATTCTTGCTTCATCACTCCTAGTCAGGATACAGCAATTTAGGGACAAAGGCCTTTGTATTCTATCTTATGTAATTATTTTTTTAAAAAACCCCATCTGTCTGCACTTCTAGCCGCAGTGGCGGGGCCTGTCAGTCCCGCGGGGAGCGGGGTCTGTCCCAGGAGGACGCCCCAGGCGAGCTCCGGGCAGCGGTTTCCATGGGTTTAGCAGAACCCTGGTGTTCCCGGGCACCAGCCCCGGCCCCGCAGCACGAGCGGCTGTGGGTGCAGGGGAGCTCTCTGGGCTGGGAACACCATGCTCAGACACAGCCTGGCCGTGCCCTCACAGCCTGGGATGATGCCACCGAGATGGAGCCCCATTTCAGCGGGATGTTATAGGATGGTACTTAAACCAGGATTTTTTTCAGGCAATTTAGATGCACGATTTGCCATAAAGCTGCTCATGTTCCTACTGCAATTTTGCATATAAATTGGAATATTGCATTTACAAATAAGCAATTGAGTAAAGAGCAGAAAGAAACAAAGATGCTAATTGTCTTTATTACCTCCAAAGCAACATAACGTCGCTGTCACTAACTTAAAAAATATTTTTTATAAGTGTATGTGTCTTCAGTGTAGGCCAAGTGTCTGTGGAACAAGTGGAACATATATACCGACATAGATGCCTCACTGAACTGTCTTACATCTCTGATTAGATTAATTCCACTGACTAAATAAGATGAATCTCTGCAAAAAGTACACAGCTGTCCTTCAACATGGATCCTACACTATTCTCTTGAAATTCTGCAAATTAAAAATGTGCATTTCTACAACTGCAGGGAGAACTTTCACAATACTTTGCCAAATACAATGCCTTCAACACTAGCTGTTCAGTAAGAAAAAGAGCAAAAAAATTCCAAAAAGATTAACTTAATCACACTTTAACGTTTGAGGCAAAGAATTCTGAGAACGATATGAAATACTTAAGGTGTATTTCAAAGAGAGTATTTTTGAGCAACAGAGAATAGCTCTAAAGCCCTTCTCCATAACGCTATTTAATAAAAAAGCCAATTGCAGCACAGATGTGAGCACAAACACGATCCTGGCAGCAGCAGCCGCCACTGGGGAATCTCTGGAGCGGAGCAGAAGCTGTAACCCAGTTATTTCTTTAAGACACAGCCGCAGTCACCTTTCTGTGGCTTTTCCAGAGGAAACGGTTCAGAACTCGCTCTGGCAGCACGTGCACAAAAGGAACAATTCCACAAACACCCAGTGGGACACTGGGCCCCAAAGGCTGCACCGGTGGGTGTAGACCACGTGCTTACCTGCCGCAGATGCAGGTGTAGGAGGTGTGGCGCATGCCCCCCCGGGTGTAGCAGTAGTGCTGGAACAGGCTGCAAAGAGAGAGAGGTGGTAATTAATGGTATGTTCCAAACCACCCCAAGACGGGGACAGAAGCCACCCTTGTCCCCACAGCCACCCGGCCCAGCCGCCCTGCGGAGCATCCCGCCGGTCCCGCACCGACAGTAACCAGCTCCACGGCGGGGAAGGGGGCTCGCGCGCAGCCCCCTCTGGAACTTGACGGGGCAATCTGCGCTCCTCAGCAATGCAACCCAGAAAGGAAAGGCAAAAGGTAGTCCATCTGAGCACAGGACAAAGGGGATGGTGACAGGTAACTGCCGAAACTGGCCAAACTCTCCAAAGCAGAGCTGAGAAAACCACTTCTCGCTGCATTTCAGGTCCATCACATCCACGATCCTTGTTTTCAACCCCATGCCCTCAGCCTATGGCGTGATGGTTCAGGAGGGAAGTCCGACCAGCCCTTCATAGGAGGGAGTTTGCCAGAGAGGACAAAGCTCTCCTTCCAAATGGTTTCAGCAGAAGCTCCCTGATCCACACCCCCTCACGGGTACCCTCTGCTGCAGCCGGACGAACACCTCTCCCACGCCAGGCCCGTGGTGGAGCGGGTGCTCTCCCGTCTGCCCATCTGCACCGGACGCAGAGAGAAGGTGAGCCTACCCAGCTTCAGATCGTGGTACCTAAATACCTCTCTGATCTTCCCTCGCCCAAACGTGGGAAAAAAGTTAACACAGACCCAATCCCAACAGCAAGAGGACTTTGTGAGAACATCAGGCTGGGTCCTCAACAACTGATGAAGCACATTTAACACAACGCTGCGAGCTGTTGCGTGCGTGAGGGACGGGAGGGAAGGGAGAGCAGCCCCCAGCTCCCTGGCTGCGCTCCCCTTGCTCCGCCGTCCTGCTGGAGGAGCTCTTTGGCCTGAAAATTAAGAGCATTTTCATCTCCGCTGCCAAAGTCCCCTTCAGATGAGGGCAGATGTGCCCAAAGCACAATTAATATAGGATTAGGTGCTTTAAGAGCTAAGCACATATCATGGATCCTTTTATTCTTTTTGAAATATGCTCTAATTACAATCCAATTCCCTTTAATACTGAACGAATTTCAAAAACTCATTTCTTGTAATTCTGAAATCATTTCATTAACACAGAGTGATAATGGTGCTATTCAAAGAATAGAGATGCTGTGATTTTGTCCTTCTGCAGCAGCAATCCAGAGAACACAATTCAAATTCTTTGAAGGATATTAAAGACATTACATGCTCGTAAATCCAAACCAGATTTTAAAATTGCATAAAATGACAGTATTTAAAGTGAAACAAAACAAAACAAAACATACAAATTAATCACATCAAGAAAAGGCCTACATTTAGAGCCTTAGCAGGGAGACCCAGGTTACAAGATGCCTTTTGTGCTCAAAATGCTGTGGTTTTACAGGGTAGAAATCCTAACTTTGTATTGCCCAGAAACCAGCAGTGGCAAAGAGCAGGTCAGATGAGAGAGAAGCCGAGGAGAAACCCTGCCACGGTGAGAGGGCAGCAGAGATATCACTGAACTGAGCCAAGGGAACGTATCACCTGAACCATCCTTTGGTCCCACGCAGCCGGTGTTTCACAGGGGAAGGCAGTTCCGGAGGGACCCCTCCTGCCCTGCTCGCCCGCAGGCACCGCGTGCTCTGAGACACCACTCTGCGCACTATCACACATCCTACTGTTATGTACCTACAGTTACATTTTAGCAAGCAACTTTCAGTGTATTTCACAGACCCTTCACCTTAAATGATTGAATAAACCATCTCCTCCAGACAGCAACTTTCAGTAACCTTCTAAAGAGCTTTAAAAATGAAATAATGAAGGTTGTAAACATCTCTCCATCACTGATGCGGGGATACAGGGTTTATTTTTCCATGTGACAACTGATCACATATTCATGGCTGCAATTTAGATGAAACTGTGCAGCCGAGTAATAGTACTCACCTTTCGCAGTACTCCCCGATTAGCAGTAAAAGGCAGTAAATAAATGAAGGCATGCTTTGTATGATCCAGCTGTTGCCTCAACTTTGTTTCTGTTTTCTAAAAGAGGAACCTGATTGTTCCATCAAACATTATGGACTTTCTTTTAAGAGTAAATAAAAAGTGGTTGTTTAGGTGACTGAGTTGAAGACAGTACAACTTTGCCAGGCAATGAGTTTTCCACTAGTAAAACCACTCACATCACTTCTTTGAATTTACTTTTTGGGGCTGCGACTCACTAGAAACATGTTCAAGCAGCTGGAAAAGAAAACCCCGAACATTTCTATCAAAGCCAGCCAACATCCTTGTGTATCATGTCACAGATACACGAAGGATTGCATATCCTTCTAATGGCAAATGCTGCCTTCTCTAAGCTGAAAAATGTCTATATAGAATTAGAGAAGCTGCCAGAACTCTGTAGTTAAAATCCTGGTTCCACTGAAGTCAAGGCAGACTCTGCCACTGGGCTTCTTCACCCCAGGATTTCACTGTCTGCTCACTGCAGGAATCTGTGTCCCAAAGTGGGATATGGAAGTATAAAGTCTGAAATAGCGGGACGGAATATCGTTTAACCTGGCACTGCACACAGATACGCACAAATACAGCACCCTGAACCTCACCTGGTCGCTCTGCCGGGTGGACATGTGTGGCTGGGCAGCTTTATGTTGGTGCTGGATGCTCTGCCGCGAGCTCTAAATGCAGCCAACACAGACACCGCAGTCAAGCCCCTCTTTCTCCTCTCCTTTCCCGGTTTTGAAGCCTCCCGTCATGTTTCATGCAGCGTTTCCCTGGAGGGTGTGTGCATTACTGATCACACACGTGCTGCCTTGGTGGCGGGGACCGATCGGCGCTGGAGTCTTTGTGTGTCAGACGCACACAAGTGTTGGAGCTGGCAGGGCCAGGGTTTCCCTCCGAGGAGGAACCACAGCCACCAAATAACCCCCGCCGTTCCTGCCAGACACTGGAGCCACCTCAGGGACACCTCCTGGGTGCCGGTCCTTCGGGAACCAGGGCGTTAGTGTCTGTGTCAGGGACCTGCTGCCAGAAACACAACCTGCCTTGTGACGCACGCTCTGTACGGGAGAGTCAAGGGCGCTCATGGGTCAATACCTCATGAACGTGTTTATATTCAAAATACATTTATATAAAAGCATTTTCACACTGGCTCACTCCCTGCTTTGAGGCTGTTTCAGATGCACAATAACGTCCTTAGCGCACCTTTGAGAAAGTTGCCTCCTAATAAAAAGAAACTTTTACACACTTCAAAAAGAGTATTCTTTGAACACAGCCCTTGAGACTTGCCTTGAAATGCAAGCAGGTGGGTTTGAACTATAAATTGGAAACCCCAGCAGCTTAAGGGAGTTCTGTACAGAACTTGGAGGATTTGCTGTAGTTTCTTCTTTTTTTTTTTTGAGTACAGTTGGAAGATGTAGACGAATATCTGTTAGTTATCTCTGCACCAAATTACTTTTTAATTACAACTAGAACATGACCTTATGCTTTTGTATGGTGTAAATATCAAGTGTGGCCATGAGACAGGCTAAAACTCAAAGCTTTTTTAAAGAATTCACAAAAGGCCAAATTTTCCCAAGCTGATCTCTCTATTTATACCGGGACTGAAAGCCACTGCTGTGATCATTTAGACACAAAAGGATCTTCACCTGAGAAAGCTATAAAGCCCAAAGCACACCGAAATGTTAAGCCACAGTAAATATTATTTGCCTGTGATATCTCGAGTATTTATACCCAGCACCGAACTGGGCTGGCAGGAGGGAGCAGAGAGCACCAGCCCAGCTCTGGGCAGGGAGTGGGTGAGCCTCTAACCCCCGGCCGGCTCTGTGCGGGTCTTCAACAGCTGCGTTTCTCTGCGGTAGCCGATTTACTTTGAGGTTGTCATTTATTTTCCATGGGCAACCAGATGCTTTAAGGCTTAGTTTATCTAATCCAATTTCCATTAAGTTCACCATACAACGCTGCAGTATTGCAAAACGCACCCGAGGTTGGTTTAATACAAAAAGAGTCAGTTCTTCATTGTGGAAGAGTAAAGAAGGGGAGGGGAGAAGAGTAGGAGAAATAATCCAGTTGACTATTAATGAACAAATGGTGAATTACAAGTTCGTACCAGAACATAAAGATGAGCCTTATGAGCAGATGAGGAAAGGTTTCTTCTTCACCTCGGAGACAAAATTCTTTAGAACAGAACTTACTGCTCCACAAACAACAGAAAACAAACCCATTTCTATGCATGGACTTCTTAAACCTGACTGCTTACGCTACTTCCAATGAAAACTGTAAAGACTCAGGCATTGCTGGGTTCCTTGGCACGCTCGTGGAGCAGCGCTGCTGAAGCTCGCTGCCAACCAGGCACACTGAAAGGAACCATACTTTGAAACATCTCTATTTAGAAGTGTCCTAATTTGTATCATGCACAAGCAGAAATAATGGGGTATGTTTTTTAAATGTTGATCCTTCTGAAACCCAACATCTAGATTCTGTTCTCATTTTTTGTGTGTTTTCTTTAACTTAATTGTTTTTACTTATATGTAGCAAACTCTAGACAATAATAAGGTCCTTAGAAGAGAAAAAAGTGCGTTCAGCGGGGACAGAAGAACTGTAGCTTCAGCAAGGAGGACTGGCACACAAAGCTGGCAGCACTAATGGAGATACAGTGCAGGAAATCTATTATGAAATAAGGAAAAGCTTCTGTGCTGCATAAAAGCAGAGCAGAAGTGAGCATCTCACCTCTGTAATAAAAAATTCATGTTGGTGTTTCTAAACGTGCTATGATTAGAAACAACAAAAAAAGAAAAATAAATTCTAAAATGGATGGTGAGCCAGGGCTCAGGGCAGGAGCCGGGGGCAAGGTCACCCCAAAATGCAGATATATTTTAAGGAGACCGAGAGCAGCAGCGATGCAGCAGCAGGAAACGGAGCCCACCAGGGGAAAGCCCCTCCACCGGCCACCGCCGGGGAACCAGAGTCCATCAATAACACCAAACTCCACACCTGCCACCTATGTCATCTACGGTTTGCCATGACGGAAGGTAATTGATAATCGCAGTTCAAGAACAGAGAGTTTAGGTGAGGGGTAATTAGCATTTTAATTGTGTAATTGGGAATTATAAATTACCTGTCTTATGTAAAGGATAACTGAAGAGATTACACAACATCAGCTGATATTTCATCTTTTTGGCTGAACTGCACGGCTTGCTGAATTTAGAGAATCTGGGATGCATTTTACACAAACACACACATCTTCTTTTTGTTTTTCAATTTCATGGCTGTCCTTTTATCACCACAATAACTATGCCACATGAAGCAAGTTTCCCCCATCATTCTGCACAGCTAAAATTTTTGAATAATCTTTGGGACAGAGAACAAAGAAACAGCGTGACTCTACAGTACCAGAGCAGTGTAAGAATGTCTGTGGAATTACCTCCCCTTCTCCCTCCCAGACAGATTGATACAAGTTTCTTCCAACCGCTCTATTTGAGTTTAAATCCATTTTGTTTTCCCAGTATGAGGAAAAGACAAGAGTTTTAACAGATGCAGATTTAAAGAAGCGCATATACCCACCCTCACCTGATTTCTCTTTCATCCTCACTCTGAAAATTCAACAAATTATGTGTTTTCACAGAAGTTCAGCAAACCCATTTCATTGCCCACGTCCAAGTGCAAACAACGCTTACATCAGCCCCAACCTCATCCCGGGCCACCGCTCCTCCAGCGCCGGGCGGGAGGAGGGAAGGGGTCCCCAGGAGAGAGCGGAGTTCCCAGAGCGCTCGGCAAACACACCTCCTCACCAACTCAATCTTTACATTAACTCTCACAAAGCCTTTTAAGGAAGTCGTCAAGTATGGTTGTCAAATTATTATTTTCCTGAAACTCTTTTAACTCCACTTGGAGGATTCACCCAGAGTTTGTCAGAATGGTTTGATTCAGCTGCATAAACCCGGGTGACTTGTGGATTCAAATATTATGACTATGGAAATCCTTACAGTTATTGCTCCGTGGCAATTAAGCTGATTAAGATATTCATAGTACAAACCTGCAAAGATTTTAATGCTAATTCTGACAAAGTTGCAAGCCAAGGTCTGCCTCACTTTCTGGATTCCGTACGCAGCACGGGGGGCTCCGGCAGGAGAGGAACGAGCCTCCCCCGGAGCTGCTCCGCCTGCCCAGGGGTGGGACTGGGAATCACAGGATGGTTTGGGTTGGAGGGACCTTAAAGTCCCTCCAGTGCCACCCCCTGCCCTGGGCAGACACTTCCCACCAGACCAGGTTGCTCCAAGCCCCCTCCAACCTGGCCTTGAACCCCTCCAGGGATGGGGCAGCCAC
>JAOXNO010000063.1:35684327-35720001 GCA_028565335.1 Limnodromus scolopaceus
AGTGTCCTTTCAAGTAGTTGCAGAGAGTGATGAGGTCTCCCCTCAGCCTCCTCTTCCTCAAACTAAACAGTCCCAGCATAGTCTCAGGGCAGTACATTTTCTCACAATATTGTGGAATAAACTCTTAGACGTTTGTCATGTCTTTTGGAATAAACTTTTGAACTGCCAAAAGGCCTCACAAGATCTTTTAAAATTACTTCTTCATACAACCATGCATGCTGAGCATGACTGAACCAAAACTTAACATATCTCTCCTCCAAAAAAAAATTGACAAATTTCACTGGAAGTTCTGCACAACAGGTAAAAGACACCACCTGTGTCTACCCACACAACTGGGCATGAGCCCAACAGGAAAAACATCCATGGTTTATTTGTAAGGTCCTCTCCTTGTTTCTCAAAACCAGAAGCTCTTCACCTAACGTTGCCTGAGACTATTTTGAGTATCATCAATATTTTCAATTTAGAATATCACCAAATGATGTAATAAATACAAACCACCAACTGAAAAAAAAAAAAAAAGTACAAATGAAGGTGGCCCTTCCTGCCCTGGGGCTGGAACATTTAGGACTAATTTGTCTTCATGCCTCAGAGCAATGTGATGGTGAGTGAAGGGTTCTCCTGGCCACCTCAGACCTGAACTTCAGCGACAGGTAAGGCAACATGCCTCTGCACACCCCCTGACTACCTGCACTTCGTAAAAGCCTTTGAACACACGGTGCAAGTTCTATCTATTCCATCGGGGCTTGATCGGTTAATGACCAACCTGCGGTCAGCACCGAAGATGTGTGAGAAAATAGAGAGGGGTGGGGCAGGAAACCGGCTGGGTTTGCATCTGCTACTTTAAGTAATAGACAAATATTATTTTAATTTCTGCTAGGAATAATGCACATGCTTTGATTGGCAAGACTCAAACGCACGGCAGAATTACGGACATGAAAACGCACACGTTGCACCTTTTCCAAGGGAAGCAGATTCCCCCGAAGGCAAGCAGCGGCTCCCGGGATTTCACCCCGGCTGGTACCCGCTGCCTTCCGCGGGGCCGCGGCTGGAGAGGAACGTGTTCCTCTGGCTCACAAACCATCTCACGCACACATACGGAATATCAGATGGAAACCCGTGTTCCTAGGCAACCCCACACTCGCCCCATCCTCCCCCTCTGCCGCCGTGGACAGGAGGTTTTAATCACCGGCTCACACTGCACCCACCATGTGAGAATCCCACCCGGAGCAGCTCCCACTGAGCAGCACCAGCCCCTGGTTGGCCTTCGCCAAGGCACGCGGAGTGAAACTAAAGGACAGCAGTGTTACTTTGGACCTGTTTATAAAGACGAGTTCTGGAAAAAAAAAATAATTCTGGCTTAAACATAAAGTGCTGGCAAATGCAAGCAAAAAAATTTATATTCTTGCCAGCAGGTATGGAAACATTCTTTTAGAGGTACCGAGGGTTAAACTTTTTTCTGACATTTATAATATTCAGTGCTGGAAAAAATCTCTGCAAAGAATAATTGCTCCCACAGGGACCAATCCTTGGGTCACAGTTTTTTGCACTTGACGGCAACAGAGCCTTGAATGAGATTTTCTATAAAACCTAGACTTAAGCTTGCAGCATAATCACAATGTTTGCCCTAGCTCTAGAAGCTGAACTAAAGCACCACTTCTACAGTGTAATTATTCCACATATGTTCCAAAAACCCATGGGGAAGTTTTATTATTCAGAAGAATAAATAGGGTAAAAATAAATGGTTTTTAATTTTAGCCAATTTTTACACTCCTTATGAATTTTCATTTTTCTTATGCAAGTTTAAGTCCATGGGAGAGAGGATTTGCCTTGAAGAAATAATTAAACTTTCATCTTCAGTTATGCTTCTTAGCAAATACACAGCCACCCACATAGCACGTAACACACAAGTGCTATTCACTGACACAGAAAGCCAACATAATCACAACGCTTCGTAATCTTCCTTTCAGTCTCAAATTGAATATTTGAAGTTTGAACTCCTGTTCAACAACACAGAGCAAGCGGGTTAGAAGGTTGGGGTCCTAATACAGAGCTTAATTTGCCCTCAATACTTTTTCGACTACTTGAGGTATTCTCAGAGAATAATGCAGCAATTTGTCATATGTGATACGTAAATCTGCTACCTGAAGGATAACAAAAGATGATAAGACTCAATTTGTGATGACAATGTCTGAACCAGATTTAGTCGGCTGCAGAAGTCAGAGTTTTTCTGGGAAGGGAAGCAGCAGGACTCCATCTGGCTCAGGAAGATGCAGGCACACTTTGCCACTGAGCCTACCTCGTGACACCTTCTCCAGCCCCTGGGAACGTTCCCACAGCCCTCTCCCCATGCAGGGGCCAAGCAAAGGACACTTGAATGCTCTGCAGGCAGGTCGCAGAATCTGCACATCCCCAGGCTCACTGGCAAATGGGCCGTACCCTGTTCAGAGGGTCCAGACAGTTCATTCCTTGCCCTCCAGCATCCGCACTCCGTCCCTGCCAGCGCTGCTCCCTTCCCGCAGCTCCGGCTGTTTCCCCACACCCGAGTGGCTGAAGAGAAGGGCAGAAACACCAAACACCAGCAGTGGAAATGAGAGGTTAACGCAGAATGACGGGATGAAATAAAGAACAGATTAATTCTCAGTGCTTATCCTAAACTGCACTTGGGGCCCAGACAGCAGCAGCAGTTCAACAATCCTCCCAAGGATGCCAAATCTGGCTCCAAGGTTCTATCCCACTCTTCCTGAAACACACCATGAAGAAAAAAATTTCTCCTGGAGAGCTGACCCAAGCTAATGTATTACCCCCACTGTCAAAGCTTGTGTTACAGAGCAAATCTGGAGAGTAGACAGGCAAAAGACTACTAATAAATCACATCTAGCATCCTAGACTTCACACCATCCTCACCTTTACAACTTATCGATACACCCTGCACCCAAAGAACTTCACTCAATTTTTACAAATTGTCTGCTAAGCAGAGACATGAGAATGCCTGCCCGCCTCCGGCAGTCGGTGCTGACCAAGAGGACGTGGCAGGTTCAGTCTGAAATACGAAAGCAGCAGAAATCCAGTCCAACGCTTCTGACAGATATGACATTTCACAAGAGGGTAGTACCGAGTGAGAAGCGGTGGCAACCGTACCTTACACTCACGGATTAACTTCTGTGATAGCTGAAGGCTCCCCATCTCACCGGTTCTTTTACATACACAGGTTTCAGCAGATGAATGGGGAGACACAGTCAGTTGTCAACAAAGCTGTCTCCCTCGCCTCTCCAGACTGCCTCAAGGCTCAGTCTGATCTACTCGGGAAGAGCTGTTGAAGGCACAATCCAAGCAACCCAGAAATAACGTTGGGTTTTGAGGGGTTCTCAACAGGGGCAAGTTCCTTTCAGCAGAAACATCACCTCTGCTGCCTAACATGATCCAGGTTCCTCCCCAGTCCTAAGTTTCATTTAGAGTTCATTTTCCATCACTTCTGCCTGGCCATTCAATCCCACGACCAAACACCCAGGTCAAAAAAATCCCACCGCTTGAGAGCAACACAACATTCTGCCAATGAGACCAAGCCCACCAGCACAGAGAACCAAACTGGAAAGACCATCCACGTATCACCCTGTAATTACAGTCCTGGGCTTCTGTTCTTCAATACTGCTCACAATGGGTACACTAAAAAAACCTACCACCCGCCAAAATAGTAGGGAGTTCTGCACAGTTCTTCCCCCAGGGAGATGATGCAGCAACAGAAAACCCAACAAAAATCAAGCAAACAACACAAAGAACCATCAGGACAGATGCTAGAAACGCTGCTGAATAAGCTGGGAGGAGGGACTCGCACTCTATACAGTGCTGAGGATGCTCTAAGAACCAATTTGGAAAAGAATTTAATGCAGGGGACAGGCCAGCAGTGAGGGACAGAATCTGCTCGTTTGCTTTTCATCTGCATAAAGCGTTTTTGATGTTCAGAAGGTCAGTGTGCGACACCGCGTTATTAATGGACAGTCTTGGAATTCCACCCACTGCCTTCAAGCTGGGCTGCTACTCTCTGAGCACCATCACGGAGCAGTTCTGGTTATCAAAAGATGAAGGCCAAACACGAAATTCTGATCTCTCTGCTCCGACAGTAATTAGCAAAAATGATTGAACTAAAGCTCCCACTGCAGATAAAGCCGCACATATGGTACAATCTTTACTTTTGACTTGTCTGAACAAGCATGAACAAAATCCACAGCAAATAATAATCAGTTCAGCCTGCTGTCTTTTATGAGTTCCATTTCACATATCTCCAATCTTAGCTTGTCATTAGTAATGCTAATTAGTTCCCTATCTCAATGCCATGCTAGATTCAGTAAAAACTGAGATCATGGCTAATTTGAGAAGAAAGCTTGTTCTTTCCTTAATATAAATAATAGTCACTCTACGAAGCACCCACAGAAATTAATATTGCTGGTAATTTTCACTCTGATTCAAAATTTAAACAAGAATTGGACTACCTCTTGATTTCCAATAAGATAATAAATAGGTAATTATGAATTATCCCAGCACTAAGCAGGTTAACAACCCTATAAGGACACCCAACGAGGCAGCATCTGAAGCTGGGTTACACCTCGCTATGGAGGCGAGCCCCGGTCTGCACACACACACGGCGCGTCCATCCTGAAGGGAACCACCAATACCAGCCTGGGAACCGCTTTTTGGCACCTGGGGGCTCAGAGAGGGTTTACTTTTAAAGTTCTCACATGGTCCGATTCCACCATTTTTTTGTAGAATGTAAAACCCAATTACGTGGAACTTCAACCACAAGTCACAAAAGAGACCCGTGCGATTAAACAGCACTCTTCGACACAAAGGGCTAATTAGAATGACGTCCAAGAGGTGAACCAAGCTGTCCTCTGCTGGAAGAGAGAACATGGAGCTTGCCACGGGACCTCCTGCAAAGGGAAATGCTGAGAGGTCACTAGGGATACACTGGAATGATTTAAAACATGGGGAAAGGCCACCTTCCTCCTCTTTCAGGCATTTGTCATGTATTTTCAAGTTTTAAACCCAGCCTGTTGACAGCAGTAACCTACATTTAAACCCCCATCACCTCCAGTTGAGAGGCAGCTTTGGGCACAGGGCTGTCAGGCCATTTTCAGGCACAACACTACCAACTGTTCAAAAAAAAAAAAACAAAACCTAAAGGAAAAGAAAAATCACATTTCAGTAACTGAGCCAACTGACACGCTGCCTGAGATTAATGGAGTGCCGGTCTCCTCTTTGAGAAAAATAAATCCTATAGACAAATACCAGTGAGGGTCATGGCACAATTCAACGCCGTTCCCATGTCATAAAGCAACCGTGAAGAATTCACCCGGGTATTTCTGGCAGCTGCAATGGGCATTCTTGTTTACCGACCACACACACTTATGCGAAGAACTTACAAAGGCTACGCTTGAGCTGAAAGTCTAAACACAAACACTGGATCATGAAAAAAAATAGATATATTTTTAAAGATTGCAGAAGTCGGTGACTTCCTCAAGAACATTAAAAGAGCAAAATCCATCAGGAGATGGTAAGTGGCAAATCCTGATTAGCTAAAATAATCAGCATTTCACTAAGAGGAAATACCCAAAGAAAAAGAAAATTATGCTATTTTCTCTTTTCTAGTGAAATAACACATATGTTTTATTTTCAGTTTGTTCCACTGGAGCAGAGGAGAGAGAGATAAATGAAAGATGAGAGCCATAATCCACGCGAGCACTCTGCGCCTCGCACAGACAGTGAAATGGAACACTGACAGATACGACAGAACTCACCCCAGAGCCGAGCTCTGCTCTGGAATCGGGGACAGCACTAAAAGAATGGGGATAAAGAACTCCTATCAGCCTCGGCTGGGAAGAGAGACAAGCTGTAAAAACAGTCTGTGAGCGTTGTAAACCAAGAAGGAAAAAACTCTGTAGCTGCCTTCTTGCTGTTTTATTCTTTAAATTGTTGCTGTTACAGCGGAGTGGAGTTGCAGTTTAGCATGAACTACTACAAAACCACCACAAGTATTTATATGGTTGTAGAGATCTGGAAGACCCACTGTGCTGTATATGGAGGGGGTATCAGCCCTGGAGAAGGGATCTCCAGATCACTAGAGACCCTGGAGCAGACGACTGTAAGTCCCAATTAGTACTTTCAGTCTGTATGTATATATCTAGATACATACACAAAAGATTTTTGTCCATATATACACACTTAAGACAACTTGGCTTTTCACACATTTCTCGAGCTGAAGAGATTTCTTTTGTCATTTTGCTGTATTTTAACAATATATTCACTACAGAGCTGTTTCATAATTAAAAGCCTTTAATTAAAGAAGATTAATTAAACATGAGATAAGCACAAATAGTAAACAAACCACTTCAGAGAAAATCCAGAATCTGAGCTCCCGAAATGACTGTACGTGCAATTACACATGCTGTGAGTTACTGTTTGTAGATAATTGCCTTGGCTGTCTCCTTAAAGTCAACTGACCACATATTAAAGTTAAATAACTTCAAACCAAAAAAAAAAAAGTCAGGGCTGATTGGACTTGCAGTTAAATGCTTTTGTTTTTTTATAAATCTCATCATTAACACATTACTGATGCAAAATAATTCACCAATGGACCTTAATCGTAAAGAATACTTCCAGCACATTGCTGAAGCTGGCTCTAAACCCTCAAAACAAAAGATAGTGTCTTATCTACAGATTTCACCAACATTTACTTAATTTCCTTCAAACTACTTCTCAGAGAATAATCCCAACCCTAGAAATACAACTGTCTCTGCACATTGTTGACTCCTGGATGCATTTCCTGGAGGATTTTAACCGGTTCTGGCTGTGTGATACAGCAAAAGCGAAATGACTCACTGTTTGCCGGGAGGCGGCTGAACCGAACCATCGGGGAAAGGCAATGCTCAGGTCCTACATGGAGTCATGGAAAATTCTAATTGCTTTTGAGATCTCTGGCACTATTCCTCCTGGCAGGCAGGGTCAGAGCAGCTCTGTACCCAAACCCACACATGCAAAGAACGAGGTAAAGCCATAAGAAGGGGGGCTACTGGCGACATTTCAAGAAATATCTATGTCCATTGCAAAAATGCACAGGTTCCCAGCCACCAGTGGGAAGTGCCAGTGCAGCTGGGGAAGAGCACCACACCATTCAGAAAGCTCTCAAAGGGAGCGGAGGCCCTAGAAACATCAGAACATGAAAAAATTCATCAGCTTTTAATTGCTCTCTTAAATACAAGCGCAAATACTTTTCATAGACCTCTACAGCCTAAGAATTTTGGTTCTCTGTGCCCTTAGATTCCAGATGGACCAAAGCTGCCCATGCAAGCTCTCTAGGTCGTCGACCAAAAAAATAATAATTTAGAAATACTTTACTATTTCAATGACAATTGTCTGGGTTTGGATGTTACCTATTTTTAGGTCCTTGAAAGTTCCCTTCTTAGAACATATTAATGGGTTTATCTGCATACAGAGTGGAGATTTCCTCGATTATTTTCTAACTACATTTAGAAACATTTCAACCACGCTTTTCTTGCCAGAGAGGTGTGGAAATGACAGGTTTACATTTTTAAATGTAAATTATAAATGTAGGGACCCTTTTTCCCTAAGCAATAAGGGAACAGAAACCGGAGCAGGGACGATTCCACCAGCACCAGAAAGGGAAGTTCTAATTATAGTCCCCAAGGCAGACACCTCAGAGGTATCCTGCCAAGACCTCTTTCATCAGTGAAATGACCTCAAACTCCTCCAAGAAGCGTAATCTATCAAGACATATGGAAGAACAGAAGGCAATTTTAAATAGGTTTCATAGACAGTTGCCTAATTTATTTATTTTTTTAATTGAAAGACACAAATAATCATTTCAAAAGGTTGGTGTGTTTGGAAGAAGCTAGTCAGAGGAGAGTGAACGTGCTGGAGTGGAAATGCAATCTGCCCCACAGACTTACAGAGGAGTGCATATATATGGATTTGTTGTGTGACATTTAAGCCAAACTGCCAGGATCCTGACATTTAAAGCACTCGAGAACAAACTCTGCTCTATGGGAATTTTTGATTACTACTGACTTCCAGAGCCAAAATTTCACTATCAGTACGTACAGCACGGCCAGTGAGGAAAGTGAACACAAACACAAGGTTCATTAATAAAGTTAATAGGAAAACGTATGCAACATATTTTTTTTCCCCGTTACATGCTGGTGTATGTAACTGCAATCTGAAGCACAGTCAAATTAGAGGCCCATAGAGTCTGTAGAAATTTAAACTGCTTAGATGTAACATTATTTTTCCATACTGCATATGTTCCAAGGGCATTATTTGCTTTCTGAGCTACCTTGAAATCCTGATGACAAATCCTGAGATCACTTTATTTTCCCTTCACTGGGTGCTGAATTAGCTTGCTTACTAACAATGGAAAAATTACTGTCAAGGAACAACAGTAACTGAGGTACGGCGGCTATTTTCTAGTTCTTCATTATGCAGATACGTGGAAAATTGAAAACACTGTATGCGAGCTAAAAATAAATGGACTTAGTGATCAAAACTGTGCATTGTAAGACAGGCTGCTGCTTTTCTAATGCAAATATTGATTTGGAAGAGGAGGGAATGTTTTCCTTGTATCTAGACACATCACTCCGGTATCAGTCAGGAGCAGCCAACCCTTCCTATACGTGCCCGGTGAGGGCAGGCAGGACGCAGGCGAGCAGAGCCTTTGGGGAGGCTCTCACAGACTCCCCCACGCAGGCTGCTCAGCACCACAAGCGCACGGGCAGAAACACCACTCCACTGGCCGGCTCTGAATTCCTCAACCTCCAGGAAGAGCATTAAGCTACACTAAACCACGACCAAAAAATAATCAACAATCACCAAATACACGTTTGAAACTGGTGACGTACCACCCCAAAATAACACCCCCAACAGCCTTCCAGCAGCAACGAGCTCTTGCTTTCAACTGGAGCAATGCCTCAGCTACAGCTTCTCCCACTGCCATGGAGAGACTTTCTCCTTGTTATTACAATTATTGAAGGAACTCTTACCTCTCCATCTCGTATTCTTTCATACCCGCCTTTACTGCCTTCATTACCTGTAAGATACATATTAATATGGGACATTCGTTGCAAGAGGGAATCTCACATTTATAAATGTATGACTTATGACTGAGTATCTCCAGAGGAACCTATATTACAAAAATATCATCTGTACTTCGTTTAAATTTACATCAGAAGATGCATTTTAAAACTACATTAGAAATCAAACTCATTTTAATCTTTATAAATGCCTGCAGTCTCCAGCAATGAAGCACGTTTAATTGCCAAACTGCTATATCCTAATGAAGTGCAGCTCATCAAAACACCAATGATTAATTCGGAAAGCTCTGGTGAACTTGGCAGCAAGTCCTTTTGTTTGACTTTTATGACACAGCAGCAAAACAACGCTGTGAACTGGAATTACTACAAAGGGAGAGCCTCTTTTATACTTTGCAATCTGAGTCAACAGAAAACTACCAGAGTTAGTACCGGTTTACAACCCAAAAGAATGTGCACCAGTTTTATACCTTTGCCTGTTTCTGTACAACTGAAGCTGTAGGCTACAGAAGAAATCCTCTCAGACGTGATAAGGATGTGGAGAGAGGAACCTGCTGGTGAAGCTTTTCAGAGCTGCGCGTGCTGACCTGGGCCAGAGGAATAACCTTCTTGCTCTCTCTTTCCTCCAGCCCCCCAGGGGAATTTGCGCCGCCGGACAGACAGGGTGCAGGCAGCTCACCTTTGGCGGAGGCTCCAGCTCTCACCCAAACCACACTCCATTTCTCCCACATCACAAACGCACCGGTGAGTTCAAGGACAATGCAGGGGATATTACTGGGCGGTAATAGGAGGGATATTATCCTCTTATTTCTATCCAGCCTTTCCATTATTTTATTACTAAGCAATTCAGGGTTGCTGGGAACATTTTCTGAGCACCACTGCTACACTACGAGCAAAAATTATTAACAGTAAAGGATCCATTACCTCTTTATGAGCTTCACTGGAGATTTTATTGGTGTAGCGCAGAACTTCCAACTCCATGTCTGTCTTAATCACGCGGCTTAAAGAAAAGTAGAACAGATGTCAGGTTAGGTTGCAACTTCACAGCCTAGGCATACAAAATAAAAACCCCTGAAAGTAGTATGCATCACCTCTGACAAAATTAGATCAAGCACACCTCAAGAGAGAAGAGCTATTACAGTACTCCTGGCAGCAGAGCTTTGCTGGCGCCGATGCCCCATTAGCACGACCCCCTTGCGCAGGGCAGCCACAGGCACCGCAAGCATCCGCTGCAGGACTTTGTAAACAAGGGGTCCAACCAACATTTTTTCAACTCGTTCTGCAATGCATTAGGAACAAAAGCCATGTATTTCTGCATTTGTCATGGCTCAAACACTACTTCAAACGGAAAATTTCTACAAGCACTCTCAATTTACTTTTTAAGCACAATTTGAAACTAGTTTACATAATGAAATTCCCAGACCTCCAGAATTTCTACTCAGCACAATCCCAACTCCCACCTATTTACAATACCTCAAAAAAGCAGGGGGGAGGGGGTATGAAAAAAATGTTATTCCTGTTTGGTATTAAAAAACCCAAAACACGCAATTCAGAAACCAGAGCAGCAGTAATTACAGCCACAATGTCCATTCTTTCACATGATTCTGAAGGGAAAAACCCAAATCAAACACACCCCCCCAAACCCCATCCTGTTCTCCATGCCTGACAAGATACTGCACCTGTGTCTGCTTATGAACCCTCTGTTCTGAGCTCATCTCAAAAACTTACCGTTAAAATCTTCTCTACTTACAGTGCTTTCTACCATGTATTTCAAATAACGGCAGCTACTTAGTGTGACATGGACAGGGAAGCAGAGATAGTTCCACACCTGCTATTAAAAATCAGCTACTCTTTCCACTGCTGCACACACTGATTCCCTCATACTTCTCATGCCTACCTCAAAGGCAGCCGTGAAGTACATGCTTACTGTTTACAAAGAACAAAACTACATCTACTGAATCGTGTGGAGATATTTAAATTGTATTTTCCAGCTCCACTCCAGAGTTTGCAGCAGTGACAAAGTACCATAACTGTTATATTTTGAAACGGCCACCAAGACACCCCTTTTTTATTATAACATGCTCCTACTCACACGGCTGTAGAGAACTATTTACTGTATTTCTGCTCCCGTAGTTGGTTTTAATGACCCAGAAGCAGGTTTCTCAGCCATCAGAGCATTTCCCACAGCCCCAGTGGCATCGCTCCCAACACCACTGCTCTGCCCAGGGTAAAACGCTCTGACTTTGTGAAAACACCAACATCAATCACCGTGCTCTTACAAACAGGAGCAGAGCGGAGGGGAACGGACTGACATTCTTAGTCGATGTCGTAGAATATGACACAAAATAGTCATTCTGCACATTGAGAATGAGAAGTGCAAGGCTTTAAAATGCACACCGAGGTGAAAAAATTACGCTGGGATGGTGTAATCTGCTCACCATGGGTGAGGAAACAAACTTCTGCTCCTGCCTCTCAGCCAAGACATACAGAACAGCAGCTCGAATATATTCATGCTAGAATGAGGGAGCAAAGGCTTGCAGATTTATTTTTTTTTAATCCTGTTCTTCGGAAGACTGCATGTGCTAGCAGGATAATTTAATACTTGTTTGATGTGCCTTTATATTACTTTCAATATACAGTACATATCTCTGATCTGCAAGTGCCTGAAAAATAGGTTGTTTCATAATTCAGTTGTCTAATCTCTTCATTGGGATCTGCCAGCAATACAAGTGAGTGACTGCTCAACAGCAAGCGCAAACAGTATTAGAACTATTTTACTTGACTAGGGCAGAGGCTTCAGGGTCAAGGTATTTATTTTAGATTGTAACTCCTCGGGTACCTTTCTGCATATATATAAATTCATACTCAGCCTCAGATAGACTTTTTATGCACCACATCACCTCTATTTACACAAGGTCAACACTGAAACACTTCGCAGAAAATGTTTAGTCATTCTGAGACCGACAAACCCCCTCCCCAGCCGTCAGCCAGGGGGAGAGGGAGGATGCACAACTGCGCAGGGAACACCATCAGCCTCACCCTCCGCTGGGCACGGGAACGAGCAGGTCCCTGGGCTGCCGGGCTGCCTATGGAGCTCCCACCAGCACATCTGGGCAGCAGAAGGGTCTGTATTTCACCACCTTCATACTGGTTTGATGGCACAAAGCGTTGCTGGTCAAGCACCGTGATTAGTCAGCACTGCAGAGCAATCTCGTGTGATGAGTGCTCCAGTTCTCATGATGTTTTCCCCCTGCTTCCCAGATGAGGCCAGGAAGATTGTCCCACCTTTGCTCACAAATGTGAATGTCAACATTCTATTAAAAACAGCTCTTGGACGAGTTACACACTCTGTATACATTCATTAATATTTTAATAGGAACAAATCATTCCCAGGCTCCAACTAATGCAACTGCAAAATGTGCAGATTCAGCAGGTACCACAGCTCTCAACGAGCAGCAAAGCCACTCAGTGCCACCAAGTTCATACAGAAGCACAGGTTTCCTACTGTCAGGATTGACTTATAATTTTTAATTCTTTTCTTTTTCCCTTCCAATTACTAGGGAGATAATTTGGACAAGTTTGGAGTTTGTCTTCTGTTAGATGACATTTTCTTTTCAAAACTATCAAAATCTAAGTATCTATCAAAATAGATACTTAGTATATACGTTCAGTATCAAAATTGAAATGAGCATGCTGAAATTTAAAATGAAAGTGTTTAAATGCCTTTGAAAACATATTCACTCAATTTGTAGGGGGACAAAAAAAAAGAAAAACGTGGAAACACCCATCTGCAAACTACTGCAATCCAGTCTAAGGTCAAATTTTTCTCCGTTTTATGCTTCAGTTTAATAGCAAATCAGAAAACTTTGAGATCTTGAAAAAGGATGAGTAAGAAAGGGAGGCCATAGATCCCTAATCACAACGTTTCGCTCCTTGTCAGTATTGACACCTTTTCTCTGCGTTTTCTGAGAAGGCTGGATAATGCTAGAGCTGCCTCTCGTAGCTCACGGTTCTCCCGGCTGGTTCAGAAAGGGCAGCCCCTCCAGCTGGGGCTGGCAGCTCTGACGGCACGGCTCGGAGCTGAGCCTTCCTGACCGGGCTCTTGTAAAACACAGCAGTTCCCAGCCTGCTGGATTTGAAGTGATACACATCCACGCAAGCGCGTTGTTCAAATTCAGCAATCTCCTACCCTGGAATATAACCCCCCCAAAAATTCATCTTCCTAAAAGAAAAATATTCTTAATTCTAAAACTGTTACTGCTTTCCAAAGGAAGTTTCTTGCGCAATAACTCGATGTTCCAAGGAAATGACTGTGGGAAGTTGTAATACACATCACCTGTCATTCATTATTGACGTCACCAGACACTCAAATCCTAACAACAGTCTCTAACATACTTCTGACATAAAACAAAAGCCACCAAACCCGATAAAACCTTTTAAAACACTTTTAAGGCAAATCAGAGCTTTGACTTCTCTTCAAACTCCCTTTCCTTGAAAGCCAGGTGGAGGGAATCCTCCTCCGGCCCCTGGGCACGTGATACCCACGTCTCAGGGGCTGACAGTTCCCAGGGTTTTAAACACCAAAACCCCAACGCAAACCAACCAACTGGAGCCGAGCAGCACCCCCTCTGCAGGGAAATGAGACTGTTTCAAAAGCTTCTAACTTGACTTACCCCTTTCTGTTATTTTTGTAAGGAATGTAACCCAGCATGAGGGGCTCACAGCACCTGTGAACATCTCTAGATCTTCCCAAGCAACGTCTGCCATGGCAGGAGCACGCCTGACTGAACAGTAAAGGGACTTCTAAAAGGCAGCAGGTTTTGCTAAACTCCTTCTTTACCAAGTTTTCTTAATAGTGTTTAATTTGTACATCCCTACACATCAGTTTCTGAACTCGTGTTGTGTCTAATTAGTCAGGACTCTGCACCTCGAAGGCCAACCAACTCTTAAATTCAGATATCAGTTCTATCAGATAACTGCTTTGTTTTGGAAAAGGAAGGGTCCAAATTCTAGAAGGACAGAACAGGCAAGAGTTAAAAATTGGTACCCTGGGCAATTTTGTGTGTTCCAAAGCACTCCCATTCCCCTGCACTCCTCAGTAGGATCTGCAAGCCCCAAGCCCCACTACTCTACATCTCCAGGTCCATCCGTCTCAGTGATGCAAAAATGTCCCAGCAAAGCTTCCCTGGTTCCCACTGCCCTTTCACAACTTCATGTCACACCAAGCAACCACAAACGGCTGAAACAACAGAATCATGACCTGTTAAAATTCTACCCATTCTGAAACCGCACTGATGTTCAAAAAACATCTCCCCAGCTGGGAACTAGATGCAGATGAAGACAGCAGCAAGTCGTTCTCAGCACTGGTGCCAGTAACAACCACTAAAAGGAATGACATGCAGCAGCACGTAACGCCATCAGCCACCGCAGGGGCAGGCAGCGCAAACTGACCTCTTGCATTTTAAGATTCCGAGCTTAGCTGTCTTAACTAAGGATTTGCTTCCTCATTTCTAGATTAATATGCTAAAAAAGCTTAGATAAAAAACCTAATTCATTAACAAAAATCCACTATGCTATTTCCTCAGTTTATTTCCTAAATGGAGAGCTGGAGAGCCCTAGTTTTGGAGCAATCTTGAGTTAAAGTCGGCAAATGACACTTCCGAAGAGGAGTGGGGGAATGCAGCAGCTCTGCAAGGTGCTACCACACAGTCCCGCTGCCATCCCGCCTCTGCTAGAGAGGCTACAGCACAACTCCCCGAGAATTACACAGTGTAGCTACATGAATAATAATCCAACTAAATTAATACTGTTAAAATAAATCCTAGAGAAGTAATAACACCTTATTAAATATTACCTGTTCAGACACAGTTTTCATCTACCTTTGATTTTCGTTGCTAGAATATGAATTATCCTCAGTTCTTTTCCTACTCATACAAATTCACATTTACACAAATGTGACTGCACTCCAAACACATTCTATAAAAATGCATATCCAGGCACAAGGCTTAAGAAATGTTACAGAAACTCTTGGCTTTACATACCTAGCCCTGGTTTTACTTTTGTACATTACCTCCAGCCCACAACATGAAATGAGCTTAAAATTAAAACTTATCTAGTAAGCGAGGAGGCTTCTGCCGAGGGAATCTCTGAAGCAAGGGCACAGAATAGAAGGACCTTCAACACCACCCAAAGGGAAAGACTTTATGCTACTCACCATTCCGCGATTTCAGGATGAAGGATTTTGTTGTTCACATTAAATCTACAAAAAAACCCCAAAAATAGGAATGTTAAAAACCAGCCAAACACACACCAGCAGGAACTGCTTATGTACTTCTTTTTTTCCCCTCTGAGGATGTGAAAACCCGTGAAGGCGAACACCGCGCTGGGATGCAGTACAGCCAGCGTGGGTCCCAGGGAGAGAATGCCCCCGCTGCGCTCAGCTGGGCGGGTATCTCATTTTGAAATACATGCCACCAAATCAGACGCATCATTTCAACCCTGTGTGGAGATCAGAGTAACGGCACATTCAGGAAATATTAAAAAAACTTATTTTGACAAAGATAAAACGTATCAATTCACTGCTCTGGGCGTGGGTTGGGCCAGACTGACCTCCAGAGGCCCCTTCCAACCAGAACTCTTCTGTGATTTTAACTTCGCTCCTCAAACACCCTTCAATGAAATTAAACACAGGGAATTGCTAATTTCGTTTTACACCCCCTGATTTGTGGGCGCACGGAAGGTGGCGTGCGATAAACAGGCTGGCTGGGAGGCCTGTGAAAAGGGAAACACCCGCTCCTTGTGTCCTTACCCACCTAGAGGCGGTAAGGCAAAGCCTCCATCTCCCCGGCCTCAAAGCCCTCACCCCTCTCCTGCCTGTCTTCTACAGCAGCAATTCCTCTACCCTTGGGACCCTTCTGAGGCGCTCCAAACAATAACACTGCGGTGGCCAACAGAGTCAGGAGCTGAGTAATTAAGTGGAACATAAATGGATTTTCAAGCATTGTTCAAGGGTTTTTTTGCTTACAATTTAAATGCCTGAGGAGTGTTCTGCATCAAAGGTATTTTTGTCTGACTCAGGACTGCTGGCTCTTCAGTTAGGCCATTTAGGAGAATTAAAATGCTCCAAGGCTCCCAACAGATCAGAAGAATGTTGTAAGGCAACAATTAATTTTTGCACATTTTTTGAAGGAAAAATTAAATCTATTCCAGGTTATTAACCATTCTTTATACCTCAGAAGGGATGAACTAAAGCACAAATCCAATTAAAAAAATTATTTGGAAGTCACTTCTGATTGTACCGGGGTCTTCCTGCATCCTCAGATAGCAGGAAAAAAACCCATGCTTCTCTATTTTCAAGAACATATGCTCATAAACTAATAAAATCCTAACAAGGTGAAGGTTAATAGCTTTGTGTTCGTACCCCCAGATGGAAAACAACAACTTATCACAACATTCAACAAGGACAAACCGCACGGTATTCAGTATTATGGGTATTAATTAGAAACCACTGGAAAAGCAACAATACAAAAAGCCACAAGTCACAGAATACTGCGTAATTACAGAATAAAGTTGATACTTGGAAACAAGAATGTCTTGTAAAACCAGATTAAAAGGGCACTTTTTCAATTTAATCCTCACCATCCCAACAACTATTACCTCTGTAGGCCAGTGCAGATAATTCTGGAATGGAAGAGCCAGTTAAACACAGATTTATACAGAAGGAAATATATGAACAATCTAGTAAAATCAACCCATAAAAATTCTAGAACCCCAAGGTCCTGTGCTCCCTGTTTGGCTGGAACACATCCCCCTGACACCACCACAGGGAGCGAGGCCCAGGGGAACGCAGCTGCAGCTGTAAGGACAGGCACAGGGACTCTCACCGATTGTCATCAGCCCGTCAGAGGGAAGACACATCAGTGTCGGTGAGGTTAAGGGGACACCGCAGCACTGCAAATAGGACAGGTATGAACTAGGGTTATCAGGAAGTAAGGAAAGAAAACGAAGGGCGAGGAAGGGCAGGTACAGGAGGCAGCTGAATTAAGACTGAAAATCCACAGCTCTTCTGCCAAGCTCCCGACAGGCACACTTTAACCACAAGCACTAATGGATGAAACCAAAAGCAAATCAAACAAGCCAAAGAGTGAAACCATGAACTGACAACAGAAAACTGCATCTCACCTGAGTACCTGTCTAGGAAAAAAAGCCGGGGGGGCAGCCAGGAACTGTACACCGGCATAGGCTTATAATAGTTCAAACAATGCACTTTCAGAAAAGACACGCCATCTGGGAGATGTACCATCTCTGTGCAGCCCCTGGTTTCACCTATCCCGGCCCTAAGGGCTCACCTTGAACTGTCTCTGTGCTGTCAGAAAGGCGAGTTTTACTTACAGGCTGGGACCACCTCCTGTGTGGCAGCTCCTTAAAATTCACATAGCGGTCAATTGGGGGAGCTAATTAAGCTCACAGAAAGGCAGCAGGATTAAAATAAGGGGGTGCTGGGAGGTGGAGAAGAGGCAGGGGGTCATTGGCAGAACATTGTTTTATCTTCCACCTGACTTTCCAATATAATGTCAAGTCTAAAACAAGATCTTAGACCTCAAGGACATGGCATCAGCTCAGATTTGGGAGAAAATCTGCTCTATTGTACATAGCTTTTCATGGAAGGCAGTGATTAAGAAAACTGTCTCACCCCTGCTCAGCTCCTGAGGGCAGCAGGTCCTGGGCAAGTGGCCACAGGGCCACCTGTCTGCGACTGCCGGACTTGGGACGCTAACGACCCAAACTGTGCGTCAGTTGATGACCAACAAGGCAGCTGAGCGAACCACAACCCAAAATTTACTGGTTAAAAAACAAGCTCAAGGGGAAGAGCTTGCCATCACTAACAGGAGAATATAAACACTGTTCAAAACAAAGAATTCATATAATTTGTGCATAAAGTCCTACATAAAGTAACCCACCTTGTTCATCCAGCAGAGATTTTATCTGCAGGACAATAAACAACTTACTCTTAAAAACCCCGTACTGCCCTAGCGTTAAGAGGATCACATAGAGCAACCCAATTCCACATTTCCCTGCAATCTGCAAATTGACAATACTTAGATGATGAGATATGTGTTCTGGAGGAAGCAAGTAAATTGATATTTTGCTACAGTTGCAATCTGTAACATGTTAATGCTCCCATTTAATCAACACAGAACTAAGAAATACCACACTGAAAAGCATGTCCAAACTGATTTCATACTCAGTCGTCCTTTAACACGCAAGACAATTTCATTAGTTTAAAAAAACCTAGAAATCTACACCTCCTATTTAATAACACTGTATAATGAGGAGCTTTTTTGTCAGTTTAAGGAATACACTTTGTGTGTATATGTGTATGTGATAAAAATCTAAAACATGTTCATAACCGATGTTAGAACTTTCTGCTCTTCTTCAACCCGGGGAGCCTCTCCCCTAAGGACTGACCAGGCTGCAGCGGGGAGAGCCCATTGCCGCGGCCGTCGCTGCCGTACCCGACAGGGCAGTCCCGAGGCAGAGGAACTCGCTGGCAAACCTTAAACATTAGGTACGGTGCTTAAACTGCCTGTCGCTTACAGCAATCAATGCCGAGGATTAAAACAAGCCCCAACGCAGCCAGCAGAGATTTATTCAACAGTGTTTTAAAGTACGTGGCACATTACCTACAGGTTCCAAATCCGTTTTCTGTGCTACGTAATCACTATATGATTAGATTTTTAAAATTCCCACACATTTTCCAGTCTGAAAAATGGGTCCATGAATTATAAAAAAACCCAACCAGAACTAGCCTTTATTAGCAAACAGAAATACACCTTTCCAGAAAATAAGGCACTAGAGGTACTTCAGAATCCTGCCTTCTGCACTTCAGGCTCCGAGGCGTGTGAGAGCCAGTCCCTGCTGCAGGCTGCAGAACAGCTGGACACAGCTGGTGTGAGGGGCACCCCTGGGAACAGCGCCAGTGAAGGACCCAGGTCCCCCAAGTCCTACTCTGGTCCCTCCAGTGAAGGGGTGGGGGCTCCCCAGGTACAGCCCCTCTCCCTCCCTACAGCCCTCAGCAATACACAAGCTGGTTTAGCACAACACACTCGGCTGTACAGGAGAGCCACACCTGAACTGATGGAAATGATGACATGATTCGCTAATTGTGGGCTCTATCATCAGCATAAAACCAGTTTAATCATTGCTGCAGGACAAAAATAACTTAGGGTGATCTTCAGGGTGAGCGTAGAAATAACCCATGACCACAACAGTCATTTTGTCTCAAATGACTATTTATTACAGTGGAAAAATTAATCAAATACTTTAGGTAATTATCTTCCAGGAGAAGTTCAAAAGGTTCAAAAAGTAAAGCAGGGGAGCAACATCATTAGGGCAAGAGAAAGGCAGCTTCTGACAGGAGCTGATGAAGGGCCTGCAAAGAGAGCAAGATTTAGCTTTTTCAGGAAATGATACATTATTTCTATTATTATCCGTTGCAAAAAAACCACAAGGGAGCCGCACCAGGGCACAGTCAGCCTAGGAGAAAAAAGATAAATGGGAGCAGGAAGAACACAACAGGGCCCTCGAGCAAATACATCTTGGTGAGGTAGCCAGAAAACAGGAACAAAGAACAACCCAGGAATAAAATACAGCATCAGAGGCAGGATAAAGTACAGCGTCACAGGGAGGACTAGATGATCTCTATGGTCCCTTCCAAACTCTAAAAATTCAGTGAAATTCAGTGAAAGTACAGCATCACCGGGCAGGCAGGATAAAGTACAGCATCACCGGGCAGGCAGGATAAAGTACAGCGTCACCGGGCAGGCAGGATAAAGTACAGCGTTACCGGGCAGGCAGGATAAAGTACAGCATCACCGGGAGGGCAGGATAAAGTACAGCATCACCGGGAGGGCAGGATAAAGTACAGCATCACCGGGAGGGCAGGATAAAGTACAGCGTCAGCGAGCGGGCAGAGGCGGCTGACACAGCGCAGGCCTGGGCAGATGGGATGGGGGCAGTCTGAAGGAAGACATTGCTTGGTACATAAAGGTGACATTTGATAGAGAAGCGGTGGGGGAGCGAGACAGCAGGAGGGCTGGAGACACCAACCAGGGCTGTCCAAGGCAGCACAAGCAACAGCGTGGTGCCTCGGGGTGGAGAGGCATGAGCCATCCCAGGTCTCAAAGGAAAAGTATCAGCTGGAAACAGCCCCTGAGGAAGGGGGAAGCTCCTTCCCCGAGCACCAACAGTGTGTTTACCAAAAACCCAGAAGCCAGCGATAAAATACCATCAATCCCTGTAAGTGTTGCAGGAGACACGCTATTAAAATCTCAAATCAAGTGCTAAATGGAGTGGCTTCCTACCTTCATGTTGACTAGTAATAGAATGCGTTTCTAATTAAACTCTAGTGTTTAGCAAAATTCAGGGGAAAAAAGGGCTTTTTGGTACTTCAAACAGGCCTTTGTACATCATTCCCATACGAATTACTGCTGGAGCTCACAACTGTTTGTATTTCATGCAGAGGTGTCTCAGATAAAACTGGAGGTGTCCCTCCATAGGGACTTTGGAGCCCACCTGTACCCGGAGAGCATAAGGTCATGGAGCATCTACTTGGTCAAAGCAACCCAGCATCACACCGCTGTAACAGCAGAGAGGACACCAAATACTCATTAAAAATAGCTTCCTTGTATTCTGGCATAGTTTATATTTAACTCACTCACAAGCAAAAGATGTCTGAATGTCTGCTACCTTGGTCCCCAATATCCCTGACAGAACCATTAAGTTTCCATTTAGGTTGTAGAGGGCAAAACCAAAGTAATTATGGAATCAGACTCCAGATTTCAGCTCACATGACACAGAGAAAAGATGATCCCAGCAGAAAGCATGCTCTTGGACCACAGAAGTGAGTGCCCAGACCTGCGCATTACAATCATCAGCACATAATTATTATGCTGTCGACAGAGGTGGATGGAGAAAAATACAGCGGGGTGACTGGGAGTCAAGGATCATAAAAAAAAAAGGCCATTTACTCAACATCTCAGCATGAGTGTTTATCTTAACAGGCTTTTTAATGGGAGGCTTTGTTTCTCTTTTGCCATACACTTCAGCTAAAATGGAAAATGATCTCATTTGAGGATATCATAACAGAATAGACAGTTGTATTTCACTCAAAATTGAGGCCATCATCCTCACATCCCAGAGCAGGCTGTGATGTATTTTTATTTATTGCCTTTTCAAAATACTGCAGGAGGACATTTTCACCCCACTAGCAGCCAAATTTCATAAAAAGACAACATCAAGTGACACTAAAAGCTCCCATCCAGCAGAAAGGGGATCTTTTATTTTATACCTGTAATGCGATATCTTGTCAGAAGGTTGTGCATACCAGAACTCCTCCCACCCACCCCAACATCGCACAGGGAAGTCACTAAGAGAAAAGGCTACTCTTAAAGATTCCTTTCTCTGATATCTAAAACCCAAATATTCCAATCCAAAAGGGGAAATGGAGGTAAGGGGATGGGTCTGTTCAGCTTTAGGTTCTTAAAGCAAACACGGAGAAAGACAACTACTGGATGACCTCAGAAGCAAGAGATTTCAAAAAACCCCACCATTATATCTCAAGTCATTAGAAATATGTCAAACATTTTCTTTCCAGGGAAATACCGATACATTTGATCTGCCATTCCACATCCTGTCATTAAAAAAAGCATCATTTAATGTGAAATATAAAAGGAATTAAGCATAATCATGCAACAATTAATGTATTAAAAAAGCCTTGTCACTTACTGGCTGATCCCCTCAAACGAAGCTTCTTTGGAGATGTTTCCGCTATCAGTATTAACACCGCGCTGGGAGGGAAAAGATTAAAGGGACCGTGATTCCAAGCCAAACACAAGTATTTAAAAATTAAATCATGGGGAGAATCTGATTGCAGGAAAATTTACACAGAAGTTTACTTGAATCACTAGAAATAAAAAAACCCAGCCTGTTTGTTCAAATGCAGACCAATATAAGAAATTATTTATTTCATAAGAGACCAGCGTAGAACCCAGGTCAGGATGTGCTGCTTAGGAAAATTGCAAGCTTTGATTTCTAATTTCCTTATGTCTTGAGAGGGAGCTAGGAGACCTACATAATAATAAAGGGCAAGGGAATAACAAATGGGCAAGGTTTCTTCTAAAGTATTTTCATTTAAAAATAAATTATTAGGCACTGCCTTGGCAATGCTTACTATTTAAATGTGTATGGCGCTCCCTACAGCAGGTGGCACAAGCAGGAATGTTCTGGCCGCTCCACATCAGCCCAACACTTCTGCACAGGGCTGGGAAGCCTGTGGGGCAGCGACACAGCTCTGCAGCTAGATGAGACCAAGGAGGAGAGGACCACGATCCCAATCAGCCAGCAGAAAGAGAAGTGCTCTTCCCATTTCCCTGTGGCCTTCTCCATGGCAGTGGGAGGGCTGCGACAGCATCACAGCTCCGTCCTCTCTGCCAGGAATTAGGGGAAAATTCCCCATTACAGCAGGATGCTCACAGAGTGACAACCAATCAACAACTTGAGGAGCAGAAATGAACAGTAAGAAGCACAAGATGGTAAAATATTTCCTTTCCCACTTACTCCTCTTAAAGAACAAGAGAAAGGCTATAGTGTCATCTTTTATATGTGTGTAGGGGCCTCTTTTCTTAATGGATAAAGAAATCAGATCTCTTGCTATGTAACTATTTAAGGAGGGATTTTTGGTAAGACTTCTGTCTGGCAACTGTCATGGGAAAACAAGAAATCCAGGAGCTCTCACTGCACTTGCTGTAAGGGAAAGCTCAGAATCAGCAAATCATTTCTTATAGAACGGAGACAAGAAATCAGACACTCTTAATAGTGAGAGGTTTAAAAAACATCTGTGAAGGAAAGGAGCTGGGGGAAAGATGACGGGAAGAAAAAACTTGCAGGTTTTACATCCATTCACTCATCCTTCTTCCAGAGAACTAAGCAAGCACCATCCAAAACACTGGGCAGGTGTGTGGTATCACTCCCTCCTCCCAGAAGTTGTTCTTACCAACCCACTCTAGGCAGAAAAAAGTATTCCCTGAGTCCTTGCGGGATTCCCACAGAAAGGCCCAAACATGCTCATGTCATGACCAGAGCAGCAGCAGGGAACAACGGAGTTCAGAGTCATTGTACAAGGCTGGAGGAGAGCACGGTCTATGTCAGATGGGCTTGTCACGTTTTACCAGAAAACACATGAAGCTTTTAGCAGAGACAATACAGACTGGAAGGCCAGAAGTTACAAATCTTGAGATCGTGGAGAAGCCAGAAGACTAGATGGCTACACACAAGCAGCTTCACATTTGGCACAGATGGGGAGGAGAAGATAGGGAATGACGATGCAAAGAAATACTGAATGATCTCCTTATTGAAGAACATGGGCAGCTATTCTTCAGAACAGTATGACTCACCAAAGTAAGGAGCACAGCAGGTTTCTTCGAAGCCAAGACACTGGATATCTAAAAAGAAGTTTTAGATTCCTATTATTTTTCTTTTTTTCTGCCTTACAATCACATTTATACCAATTTCATCAACATTTACTGTACACAAAGTAAATGAGCTGCAAAGACAAACAATGCTCCTCTGCTATATTTCAGATATTGCAGTATTCAGATCACAAAACATTTAGACAGAAACACAGTGCTTAAGTTGGTGGTATCCTTTAAAGACATAAATACCAACTATAACTTAAGATTAAGTCTGTTGTCATCATTTGGAGGGCAGAGGAAGTACAAGCCCAGAAGCTGTGATGTCACACAGAAATAAGGAACACAGGTCACTGCATCCCCAGGGCACTACTGCATGGAAACCACATGCTCATTAATGTTATTATGTTACAGTGTGCTAAATGCTTAGTAATGAATGTTTACTGTTATTCTCATGGATCATTTTTTACTGACTAATAGTTCTTTAGGCTCCTTCAGTACCTTTCAAACATTTACAAACTGAGAACAGTATCACTGGGCTTGTGGAGAGCCGTGCTTTGGGAGCAGCGGCAGAAATGTGGGCACAGAATTACACATTCCTCCAGGCAGAGAACAGATGATGTAATTCCATTGACCACAGTTCTACCGACTTTAAACCAGCTTAACAGTACACTAATAATATTAACCAAAGAAAGCACGTGGCAGCAAGGTAGAAAAATACCAATTCCACTTTTTCTTTTTTCCCCTCTCCCCATGAAACATCAGGATTACACACTCACGCAAGTTGGTCATTTGTTGACATAAAACTATCCTGTAAATATGGCGCACAGTGTCCTGGTGGTGGAAAACCAATTCCTTGGCAAACCAGGCAACAGTTATAGACAGAACCTTTGAAAGCTGAACAGTTTTGCTGCCACCTTCAACAGCTTCTACCTTCAATCCAGGTTTCCAGTTTCCATCCAGGCAGAAAACAGCCTTTATGTTGGGACAATTTACTGCTCCACATAAAGAGGTCTTTTTCCCATCAATGAGATTTTTAAGAAGTAATGAAGCAATAAAGACATTTGTTGATGGAAAGTGACCCAAAACAACTAAGGTGACCTAAAATAAATGTGATTTTTAAAAATAAACCATATATTTTCCACTTGCAATTTTCGCCATCTGACGGATGAGCACTGGAGCACCTGCACTCAACATGCCTGAAGTCACACGTGTCAGAAAGCAAGCAGCCTCTCCACAGCTCCTGCCAGCCACTGAAACACAGGATCAAACTTCACTTCATAGCTGGGCTCATTATCAAAATGAAACGAAACGTCCTCACAGCTGATGAGAGCAAAAGTTCTGGTCTAGTGAGTCAGAGTTAGTGCTCTGCAGGGAGAGAATATCACAGCCTTCCTTTTCCAGCCGCTCTCCATGGAAATCACCCAGGGAGCTGGGCAGGAGCACTGCCCTCACCCTGCTGACCTTCCTACCAAGGAAAGGGTAGCTGCCCCACTGCGTGAGTACACAAACATCTGCTCAGAAACTAAATATGAAACCCAACTACACAAGTCACACTTGCATTTAAAAATATGAGTATATTTGCTTATTCAAACATTAGAATAATTCGACATGAGTAAGGCGACCAGCCTTTCCTAATAGCTCTGTGGAGGCACAAAATAACATAGGTTCCTGAGTCAGAGGTAGGACATGGAAACTGTGACAGCAACCTCCTCAAATCCCCAGGGCACTGCAAAAAATGCATTTATCAACACATTTCTGTTGGATAAAGACACAGACTGACAGGTCTCATAACCATGTTCTGTGCATCACGAGACCTCGTTGGATTAAGACCTTAGTGCTCAGCTCAAAATGGCAACCTTTTAAAAAATAAATAAATTACATGTGCTTTATAAAAATGAAGGACACTTTCCAGTAACTAGCGGAGAAAAAGGTCCCACCAATTCAGGAGACATCCCGTCAGCAGAGGACTAAAGTTAAGCAAAATCATTGCCATATACTGATTTCGTATTCACAGAAAAATACCCAGAGACACAGTCAACTCACCTCATGCACATAGTGGACCTCATCCACAGCGTATTTGTTCTTGAAGAATTCGGGGGGCTGAATCCTTTGGAAAACAACAAAAGAAAAATTTAGTTTTAGCTTTATTGTTATATTTAGTAAGTCCACAGACACAGAAATAATGTCCTCTATTATCACAGCAATAGAATCAAAGATGAGAAATATTTTCATAATCTTATTCTTGACTCCATTTCTCAAAATAGGAGATTCCACAGAAAGTTGCCACACTACAAAAATCAGTGTGCTTTAATCCAGATTTCATGGTCTCCTCCTAAATCAAAAGTGGGTTTTTTTCCCATTCACTCTACACAAGACAGTTTTCTTAAGGATTTTTGCCGTGCCATTTGTATACAATTTCTCAACTCACCAAATGCGGGAAGGATGTGGAAATAGGAGAAGACAATTTTGCCCTGTGTTATATTCAAAGAATGAACAAACCATTCGTTTTCTTCCCTGGCAACCCCTCTGACATGAGCATGAAGTGGCCTGAGGGCTATGAAGATGTGGGCCCTGTCCACAGACACCAGAGCCCCAACCCAACAGGATGTCCAACATGTCCATGTCCAAAATTAAATCATTTCTGCTGGCATCTTGGGCATCCCCTGATGCCCAAGCAGAGCCCCAGCTGGGGCAGAGCCAGCACAGATCAGTGCTCCGGGGCTCCCTTACCGGCACCCAGACCAGTGGCTCTGCCATCGCTCATTCCTTCACTTCATGGTACCAGCCAGTCTCTGATTATAATCTCCATCCTCCCCAAACTAAAAGAAATATAATCAGTGCAATTCTGAAAATGCAGTCTCAAACGAAAAAAAAAAAAAATCCCCACCCAGCTTACAACCTTCCACAAAGTAAAGAAAACAGGAGAAAAAATCATGGTCACAAGAGCCAGTTTGGAGGATCCTGTGCATTTTGCTTCCTGAGAGCGCAGGAGAGCAAGAGGTGTGCGAGAGGTGTGCGCAGGACTGAACCTTCAGCCGCTGAAACAGACTACAGGAGCACAAGACCAACCAGGGCAAGAATAAATTATTCTGGAGAGTGAAGAACATTTCTAGCCCTCGCAGTGGGGAACAGCAGCAGCGGTGGGACCAGCACCTTCAGGAGGTGCTCCAGGAGGAAGGCATGTGCCACAGCCGCCCACAGCATCGGCTGCTAGAGCTCTCGTTTATGTCACTGCTGTCAATCCTGTGCACTCATTTTTCACTTTACATTCCTTTATGCTCCAAACAGTACTGGGCTGAGACACAACAACAACATGAAAACGTTTATGGTGTTCTCAAGCAGTAAATCACAGATTTTCAAAAATTTATTTATCCATGAAAGTACTACTCCAAAAGTAACACAAAAATATCTCATTTTACGTTCCCTTTTGCAATTCTCCTTTTGTGAACTCTTCCCATCACTGTTGGAGACTTCAAAGTAACTAGCATTTATCTTCTCTCCCTGGCTAATTTCACATAGAATTAAAAAAAAAAAAAAAATCACTGTATCCTCGTATCTTTCTATATCTTGTATTTTATAGTTCCCTCACCTCCAACTTTGCATCCTTTGTTTCTCCTACAGGCATCTCCTTTTCCCCTCCCTCTTTCCTCACACATTTAAGTACTTTAATGTTCCAGAAACACCACAAACAGCTCTAGCACTTTCCATTTTTGTTCTCTTTTACAGTTTCAACCAATTCATCTGGTACCAGAGGAATCCCAATTGTAAAACCAGCTAATTCATGGCCAATGGTAATTTATGGTAATATATGCTCCTTAGAGCAATACCTGCAAAGCACCACTTACAATTAGCTGCATTGTTTGAATCCAAGAACTGTTTCTTGTAAAGTAAATATTCCTTAATAGTACGCCCACAAACGTGCTGGATTTTAATCACTTCGCTTAATGCAGTTTAACTAAGCAAAGGTCTCCTTTTCCAACGTCCCAGTAAGAAAATTTCTGTCTTCTCCAAAACTGTTGCTCAACCAGGTTTTTGTTGTCAGTTCCACCCTGTAGTTGTGTCATCCACAGCACACCGCTGCTAATTTAATTCTTTGGTTACGGTTAATATTAATCCCTTATTGATTCCATTCCAGCTGCAATCCCTCCAACATCTTTTCTCACGTACACTACCACTCTTTCGAGGAACAGAAATAGCTCATCATCCTTTCAAGGCTGAGAATTTTTTCTCTGCTTTGAGAGCAAAGAACCAGCAGTTCCCCACAACCCTCCATCCTCTCTCTCTCAGCCATTAAATCAGGACACCTGTTTTAAAAGTGCACATGGAAGCCTACATTAAATCAAGAAAATCCTGTGCTGTCACATACAGAAAAGCAGCACAGGAGGCAAAGCAGAGGCTCAGGGAGAAAGAGGAGCAAAAAGGATCCTCACTCAAATTTTCCATATTCTCTCCAGTCTCTTCATTTTTTCCCCCAAGTTTAGCAGGAATCGATGAAACATTATTCTGCACCAACATTGTAGTTACAGTAAAAACCGTGGCATGTGGAGTTCCTTAGCAGAGACAGGGCTTGGTACTCATTTTTATCCAATTTAAATGCAAAAAAGGCTAAAGTCTAGCACCGGCCATCAGTGTGACAGGGAACGGTACCTTTCCCAGAACGCTCGCTGGATCATGAAAATCAGAAGCTACATTCAGTTATGATAATTTCAAGCACATCTGATACTTCTCAGAGCTGGGGAGTACTTCTCTCTCCAAACCACTCTCAGGCAGGTAGAATAAGTTAATTGCGTACAATTTTTAGCTTTGGCTTTGTCTTTTGTAATGCTGCTATGGGCTGCCAGTTTCAAAATTCTGATTAATCACTGCAGAGACTACACGTAGAAAAACCCACAGCAAGTCATAAATTAATTAGAAGGATTACCCAAGTGGAAGACATGATCCCAGGTATTATTGAATCATGTCTCTCCTTATCTATCAAAAAAAACCCAAAAAACCCTTTTGTAAACAGACATGAACAGAAGCAATGGCCTAATTTTTACAGGCTTTTGGGGCAGGGAAAAATGTGCAAAAATTTTTAGATTCCCTGGCAACATAAATTAGCAAAAACCTTCAGAGAATAATGCACTTCAGCCCTAAAACCACTCAATATCCTTTCCCTGTAATTTTGTAACTCCAGCCAAGCAAATGCCAGGGTTGGTTATAAATGTCAATAGTTAGCTTCCAGAATAGTAGGAGTCATCATTTTATCTTATAATGGAAATAAGCAACTCCAAACTCCCGGAACTGCATCATGGCCAAGTAGCCAGGCAAAAATCTGGCATCCCATAGTTTATGGCCATAATAAGGCAAGAAAGTGTCAAAGTCCAGCAGTCCTATTTATTTACAAGAATAGAGTCCTCACAGATCCCTTAAACAAGATACTGTCTCCAGTTCACCACCTACAATTCATCACAACTTCCAGTTCAGTGAAAAAGATTGAGTTATTTTGGGTGCAACATCAAAGCTGTTTACATTCTGCTGATGCTTCCGACAACTCTTCCCTCTCCCGTGTTCTTCTGCCCAATCTAGTTCACCTGCTTGGTTTCTGATTCTCAAGTTTCTCATAGCGGTTGGGAAATCCTGAAGATGGCCTAAAGATGTGACGCTACATTTTTAAGAGAAGGTTCCAATTCTGATGCGTGTCTCATTTTAACAGCTAAGGGTTTTTTGAAGCGCTAAATATTGAAAATTCAGCTTTCAATCATAGCAAGCGACAACTTTATTCTAAACAAAATTCTACCGAGGTAGCAGTGGGAAAAAGAAGAGGAGCAGCAATACTTTCACTATAAAAACACGGTGTGAAACGTTAAGCCAGACAGCAAAGCAGTATCCCACATTAGCTATCTCTCATTTCTGCTGTACATCCATCAAACACCAAAACCACCAGCAAAAGCGTGAGGGAGCATGGTATTAAGAACTAGTGATCAGGAATCCCAGTCAGCCCATCAGCTTAGTGAAAGCTTCCAAGTTCATTCTAAACTTTTCCATGCAGTTTAACTGAATTCCCAGTGGTACATGACAGCATGTTTAAAAACCAAGATCCTTCACCAAATCACAACCTCATCAGCCAGAGCAGGTTCTGCCACCACTCTGACTGCCCAGTATTACGACTGGCTCCACCTCAATGCCATGCTTTGGACAGGAATGGAATACTGACTCCTCCCTTTATCCACCAGGAAGATAAGCAGCTCTGACAGCTTATCTATAAATACACAAAAAATATGTATTTCAAAGCTTTTATATAGTTGGACAAAATTAAAACCTCAAATTTTTTTGCAATACTTTATTAACCATGCTGTGTTTCCACTTTAAACCCAATAAAACTTTGGTCTTATTGTCTAAAACCACTTTAAAGCTGTTGTTCATTACATTGCACAAGAATTCATAACAGCAAATCTTAAGAGATTTGTACAAATTTGACATTACTGTAAGAATTCCATTAAGCAACATTTCTTTGTGCTCTAAAGGACTCTGGAGCAAGAGCCTCGTAATACCAACATGATAAAAGAGTGTTCTAGTTTTCAGAACTGCATTCAGAAGAGAGGTACAAATGAGATGGATCTAAATCACAAATGCCAAAGAAAAACTGTGAACAGAATTTATAACAGCTGATAGCTATTCCTGAAAGCAACGCATCTAAGCCAACTGCTAATATATTTGCAACCTAATTGCTGATATACTTTCATATGTATATGTTTGCATTTGCATCTAAACGTTCTTCCAGACAATCTGCAATACACATAACCACTTTTTCCTACTGGTCGCTTTGTATTTGCATTTTTTAATGCTTCTAGGACAGATTTTCAGGTTTTAGTTTTTACAGTAGATCAGCTCTAAAATGAAATTCAGCTTTTCCTCAAGCACCCCAATTTAGCTCTTCCTCAGCAATTCAGCTGGAGTTCCTAACTCAAGATTATTTATCTTACTGCACAGCCTAGGATGTAAATCTATTCCTGTTAGAAAAAAAATACCTTTAATGGTGTGTTCATCAGAAAAATCTGAGAAATTCCAGTTGGGACTAATTTAAAAACATTTTCTACACATTCTACATTTTGTTCCTAAAGGATTACAGACACACACTCATATATATGTACATACACACCTGGGAAATGACCTGAGCACCTTTAGCAGAGCAAGTCAACAGCAGGAGATCCCAGGCTTCTGAAGTGTGGTGAGTTGACTGCATTGCCTGCTCTGAAGTTACACAGGATTCCTCCCTCCCCACACCACAGATAAATCACACAGCCTTAGCTTCCTGCACCCTGCTACCATCAGGCAGCCCCACAGCTCGGGGCATCAGCCCTGTGGGCCAGCAGCCAGTCTGGCTCGGGGACAGCCCACTGAACCACCGGGTTCCATAGGGCTGGCTTTAGTGTCAGCGCTGCCTTCACATACCTCACCTTTCCTAACACGTCTGCAAGCTGTCACAGATTGCAAAAGCCAGCAGAGATCAGAATAAGCACATGTATTTCATTTTTAGTTTGATTCCTAGATGCTTTGATTTTCAGAGATCTGATACTGTTATATGTCCTGCTGTTAGGCTTTGCTAACGGCATCCTCTCTCTTTCCTACCCAAACTCCTACAGCGGCCTGCAGAAGCCCTTGTGCAGCTCTTTTAAAATATTTGGATAAAAACATGACCTTTAGGAGCTACTTAACTTTCTTTAGGTTTACTGCTGGAATAGAAACTAGTTCATCACCATCAATTTCTGATGCTTCACATATTTTTTGTTTCTCTCAAATACAGAATTAAGATACTTAATTGAACATTCACCTTATTAACATTATTCACCTCAATAACAACGCAGAATGGCAGCTGCACCACTTCCATCTACCAGCAGAAGCTGTTTGAATTGGAACTGCCAGTTCTACTTTCTCTTCCGTGTTGTGCTAATTCTTTGCCTTACGCTTGTCCTGTCACCCACCCGGGATGGTTCAGAGCTCCCCGTTAGCCACGTTCTCGCGATGGGCTTGTCAGAACAGGCAGAGCCATCAGCACGCTCAGAAGAACTATAGGGTTTTGTTCACTTACACATTACAATAACCAATTCTTCATTTCTGTGGCTTTACACCTACACAATTTATAACAAACCTTTAAGATTTGAATGGTTTTACAGAATTCCTTAAGCCTTCACCTCTGGCCTTGTCTGTGTTCTGAAGCTACTCTGAAAGAAGGGTACCTTAAATACACCTTCCCTTCTGCACTGTTACAGGTAAGAGAAAGCCGCAGGTGTATCCTGACATAATGAGGACACCCTCTCCCGCAGAAGGAAATATGAAGTTAATAGCACACGGCCCAGACACAAAGCAGTTTTCCACACTGTCTGACCACACACTCTATCAATGAACTTGCATTAGGGCCAGAATCACCTGCAATCTCTAAGCACTGAATCTGCCTTTAGCCAAAAACCCATCAGCATTCATTTACTGTGTTTTTAAAAGGCATCGGTAGGAATCTCTAGAGTCAATAACCATTTTGAGGGTCTCTTGAGGATGTCGGGAGGAAGACTGCAAGTGCTGACACAAAGCAAAACATGCTATACTAAAGCCCATCTCCTGCAATTAAAACACAGACCCACAAGGCTTGGCCACCACCTGTTGTCTTTCAGAACCACAGCCCCTGGCAGTTACCGGAAAGTGATGCTCTTCCAAGCAGTAATTAAAAGTAAGAATTAAAATAGTTGGAATGATAACAGAACAGGCAAACATCAAAGACACTATTCATGACAAAGTCTAAAGCCACAGGGTTTCTACACAATATTGTTCAGGGTACAGTGCTATTTTAAAAGGCCCTACAAGCATTATCGCCTAAAATACATGAAAACCTGTCCAAGCTCGTATCAGAAAATCACAAGAGAAAGATTCTTGATGTCGTGAGACAGAAAAGCTGAAACTAGCGAACTTCAGAGTAAAGCTTTCTGCTTTACAGGGATACAACAGCATCGCTCCCTCCGTTCCACCCTAACTTTCACCTTCAGAGTAAGAGACATAAACCACCACTTCACGGCAAATTCCAGCTATCCTGAGCAAACAGTCTCTATAAGCAAAAACATGAGCCTGCACAGAGTGTGTACGTGGCACTGCGGCACACACTGACTGCACCAAGTCACTGCACCAGTTACACAGCTTTTTTCCTCACCCACGCGAGAGGAAACGCAGGCACAAGGAGTAAGCTGGGGCAGCGGAACCTTCAGCAATTGAAGTTGCCCAAAGTTAACAACACGTTTCTCAGGCCTGGCTAGAATGAGCACAAAGCAGAGTAAAAGTTTGGGTGAGACTGCATACAAAGAATAAGAACCTTGGCAAAAATTAATCCTGATGAATAGAAACACATCAGCAAAGCACGCAGAGCAGGAGGGGGGAAAGGGATACAAAAGCAGTGCTTTAACGCTGCCAGAGACCCACCAATAAACTCCCCCCTCATTACAATATCATGGAGTTAACAGATGGCAAAGCATTAGCCAAACAAGAGGGTGTCGAGAACTGCTAGGAAGAACACGGGAGGCTTTATAAGACACCAGCAGATGTTCCTGACTTTGTCCAAAAAAATGCAATCACCTGCATATCCAAAAGGAATTTCACTGTCTCAAACAAGAATATTAAAAGGCATCAAACTAGATTTAACACGGAACAGTACTCATGGGCTCGCTGGCACCACAGGCAGCCTCTGGCAATGTTTCGACTACCTTAAGGTTACTCCCTTCCCCATTTCTCTAGATTTCTGTTCTATCCTTCAAAAGACAGATGTACCTGCATACATGGAAACTCAGACTCCTCACTCCTTCTGATACAGTCCAGAGCATCATGGATTTCGGGAAAGTAACAGAATTCAAAAGACATTGAATTGAAGATGGAGACTCAAGCTGCCCTGACATGAAAAGATGACCAGGGCTGTAGGTGACCATGAAGCCGTGTCTAATGGAGGGACAGGACGGCAGAGTCCACATGCCCCATGATGCTGGGTACGAGACACTGGACTTCCCAGTGCCACACACAGATGACGCAGAAGCAGAATAACTAGGAGCAATGTGCAGACTGTTGGCCTTCTGAAATCAGAAATAAAGTATTGAGGAGACTCTCACGGGTCTTCCTAATAAAAGCCAAGCTCTGAACAACCTATTTCATCTACTTCAAATATACCGTCTCACTGCTCCTACTCAGCCATTCCCAAAAGATGAAAAGTTCTTTAGGTTTTCTATAAATTCTACCACAAGAAGCAGTGCCTCAATTAGACATTTAAAAAATACTATCAAGAGCTACCCCAAAAAACAAAACCAGAAAGTTTGCAACTGGTAACCTTTGCTTTATTTCTTTCTGCAAATAAAATGCTTCCTCGGAGAGAAGGGCTCTATACTAGTACAGAAAAAACTGTAACAAAGGGAATGTTTATACACTGAGATCCCTGAAAGATTTCTTGTAGCATAAAACTGCTGACAAATACTCATTAGAAAGCTCTCCTCCCAAAAAAAAGGCACAAAAAGACTTACAGTGGTGAAGAGGGCAACAGTAATTTCTAGGTCACTGTACAGTAACAGTGCTCCACTCAAAGACTGGTCCCGATCCACGCTTCTCAACTGAGCGTTACATTCTGAATCTGTCAGCAGCAGATGTTGTACTTTTGCTTTGGAAAAATGCCTGTACTGGGGGGAAATGAGCACTATTTTATGTCCCGCACATACCAGCACTACCAGCAGCACTGGAATGTGTCCCGCAGCTCCCGTCCGAGTCGGTAACAGCACGGAAGGAAGCAGTACTGATGCTCACAGCAGCGTTAAGATGACCTGACCAGTAAGAAGGGGATGATAGTATTCCCAGCTTATAACTTGTAAAGAAAACTAAACCACAAAGAAATGAAAAGGAACTTGCCACAGCAACTCACTGGGCACAAAGCAAAGGCAGAACGTACCTGACCCACTATGCCACGCTGTCCCCATAGGAGACAGGAGTCCCCAGCATCCCCCAGCAGCCAGGCCAAGGGCAAGCACTCTCACACCCAGAGCTCCAGCAAGTGCACAGGCAAAGGGGTATGCAGCGAGTAAAACACAGCCTGCCTGGTTTTCACACACATTTAGCTCTCAAGAAGCATTAATAGCAATTTTACTTTTCCCTATTCTGTTTTAACGACACGGTTGGGTTTTTTTTTTCTCCTTTGTAGGCTTCTCAGCACAAGCAACACTCTTAGAGAGCCCCTCCTGCCCGTACCGGCAGACACAGCACAGGTCGTGGGGAATAAAAACCCTAAAGAAAACAGTTACCATCAAGAGCATGGAATTTTGGAAGTGCAAGGACAGAGGCACCACTGTAGATATTTCACTTAAGTTTTTTTTTCACTGAAGTGCCTTCTCAAGTCCCTGCCAAGAAGAAGGGGAGACCTCTGGGCTCAGAGCGGGCCGGGCAGAAGTGGTGAGGAGGGGCAGAGCCTGGTCAGGGCCATGGCAAAACCCCCACGGCATTGCTTCTGCTGCAGCTTCCCTTCCCACCACAGAGTGCTCGCGGACGAGCTCATGGCATGTCTCATCAAAGGAAAACTCTGATATTTCAAAATGTTATCTGGAGCTTATATCCCTGAACTCGATACCCTGCTAGCGTATTAAATAACGTATAAAATAAGAAATGCCTGGTGAAGGTTATCAACGTCCCCCCTCGTACCACAGGCGTGAGACGTGCACAGGCAGGACGCGACTCTCTCATGCTGTGGTTTGAAGCCACATCAGGGTATTAAAAAACTCTGGTGCAGCACTGTTGAGCTGAGTTACTTAGTGCTGGTTCTATTTCTGAATACACCTGAAGCAAAAAGAGGAGAAAAAAAAAGCAGCACTTGAACACTTAATAAATCACCACATTGTGCATCCAGTTAAAGGTATACGTGACAGAGACTAGAAAACAATACATTATAAATAGTACTATAAATAGTATAAATTAACTATTATTGCTTAAAACATTTATCCCGGTTTGAGGTAAAACCGAACCAATTTTGTGTTCTGTAATTTTACATTTTAGTCAGGCCTCCTCTAACTCTCTGAAATTAACGGCATATTGTGGAGAAAACTGCTCGTTCTCAGGATGATA
>JAOXNO010000063.1:35720101-35731794 GCA_028565335.1 Limnodromus scolopaceus
TTAATTCTTCATTAAAGTAGTTTAGTTCATTCTAAACTTCTGCATCTCCTTATCTCTTCCTCTCCTCTCGTTTGGGGAGGGGGGAAGGGCCATCTGTCGGTCCGGTTGCAGTGATTTCAGCTGAAACCACGACAACATTCTCAACAATAAATACAAGGAAACTTAAGCAGCTAGAAAGCAAAGATTTATAAAAACAGTTACTGAAGTGAAAGTGATAGAGACAATACACATTCCTACTGCACCAGAGCAAGACTCCTGGAGAATGAGAATACAGGGACAATGACTAAACTCATCATCTGAGAAGTCAGAGCATTCAAGCAGCACTGTTTAGAGAAAAACAATCATCAGTAAAGTGGCAAGAGTAATCCAGACACTAATTATTCTGTAAAAGTAATTTTTATCCACAGAGAAATACCGTAATAATTGAATGGGAGACCAGAAATGGCAATCACCGTACTATGGAGAGAACTGGAATCATGGAAAATAAGCAGCATGGGGAATTGCACAAGTAAGTCTCGTCAATCAAAAGCAACCAGCTTTATTGTACAGTTTTCAAAGGATCAGATGAAGGGTAAAGCAACAGATGTACTATCTGAATAATAGTAAAATATTTGATAAAAATCTCTCTCAAGACTCTTACTCTCCAAAATCAACTCAAATTGGCTTGGACAGGAACGCTACGATGTGACCTGAAACCCAATGACTAGTTGTAATAGAAAAGTGAAAGGCCTAAAGCAGAAAACAAAAATAAATAAAGAGATAAAAAGATGAGCTTTTTGAGGGCTGGGAAACCCTCCAACTGCCACACTGAAAAGTGCAGTATCAATTTAGGCCGACGATCTCAGAAGTTAAAGTGACAAACAGCCATGGCCTGAAAGTCTTGATTAGCAGGAGACTCCAAAGACTGGAATCGGTTCTGATGCTATTCAGAAACAGAAGCAGGACTGAACATGTTCACGAGATCCACAGATGGCATTCGCAGGTGGTAACAAACTTTGCAGATAAATTGCAATTGCCAGTTGGTACAATACAGTAATAAGATGACCTAAAGTGATTAAAAAATGGTGGGTTGTTTTTTTAAACAGCAAAATAAAGATTCAGTGGGTAGAGGGAAGGGACAAATTGTAGGAAGGGATCAAACTGAAAAACAGAGAAAAAGAAAACATTAAACATATTTCATTTTAGAGAAAAAGTTACAAGAAAAAATATGAGAGGATGATCCAGCAGATGAGATCAGAAGCTAAAACAGAAGGCCCTTCCAGAGTATGCTGAGCACAGCTCCAGAGCTGCTATCGAGGAGATAACCTGCATGTACATCATCAGTAAAACTCATTTAGAAAATGTCCTTCATTCCTGCAAAATCTGCATCAAGGAGTGCAGGTAAGGTGATTTCGAGTTTCTCCTACAGCACGCACACACATCCCACCGCCCGTCCAAAGAGCTGCCTCAAAGTCCAGCTTGCACAGAACGGGCTCTCTACGGACCTTGCCTTTTCCTGGCCAGACCTGCAGCTCACTACAGCACCAGCCTCAGCCACCAGCACGGAAACAGACCACACTGTACACAGTTTAATACTCACAGCTACTCAAAAGACAAATGCCACAAAATTTTACCCATGCCTATTAAGAAAAAGAAATCCAGAAAGACATTTCCTGGCTTTTTCGTGGCCAGGAAATTTTGTGGCATTTTCATGGCCACATTCAGTCTACAGGAGAAAAAAAAAAAAAAAAGGGTAAAAGCCAAAATAACTATTTTTACACAAGGTTTGGGGGGAAAAAAAGTAAACAAGCAAAAAAACCAACCATGGACTTCTGCACTTTTTTCCAAAGGCAGTAAAACTTCACAGCTTTGCTGAAGTCAGTCAAGTCTAATCACTAAAACCAAAGGTTGATTTTGGTCATAGCCTACTTAGAAAATGATGGCAGTATTTAAGGAGCTTCCTCATTAGGTCACTGAGAAATGATTAACATTCGTAAAGTGTTTCATTGTGCTTTATTACAGCTCCAAAGTGCCACACCAAGGTTCAACTTTGCAAATATAGCTAGCTTCCCATCAACTTAATGGAAAATGTTACTTACAGTGGATGCAACGCTAGATGAATGTTGCTATACTTACCAATCAGCCAGCAGGGCTTTGAAGAAAACACAGGAAATTACATATAAATATTGTTCTGTCCCACTGAATATGTATTTCTAAAGTTAGAGCATGAAAGCGTTAAATATTTTTGTTTTCCATTAGAAACACTTTACGTGGCAAGGCAATTAAGTTATTTTGGCATCCACTCCACGTAAAGCAGCTGCTGTACAGTATGTTTTACTTTATAAAATATCTTTAATCAGCACACTGACTAGTTCTGTCATTTATAATTAAGGAGGTAAATGGCAGGTGCAGCATTAATTAGCGAAATTGAAGTCTCTGTGCAAGACATGCAGTCACACCAACTTAATGCTTCCTCGGAAGAGAAATGATCGCTCACAGCCCTGCACACACGCTTGACGAGGTAAGAGACAGAGGGGCAGTTACTGCGCAGTTGTGCTTCTGAAGCCTTCACAATCTTATATTCCCAGATTAATTTCTTAAACTCTTCCTCCGAAACTAAGAATAGAAAAATACTTCAGAAGTGCAAAAGCTCACTCTCTAAGCCATCCTGTGAGTCTCTGTTTTTGCCTCACAAACAGGCAGGGGCAGAGGTACGGATCAAGAGAGAGGGAAAGCCGGTCTTAGTTGGAAGATTTTCCCAGCCAACAATGAAGAAATGGGCTAGCCCAGCAGCGGCAGAAATACCCACGCTCATCATTTAAAAACAGATCAACTGCTGTTGCAATCCCTTCCCCACGTGAAAGTAGGAGCACCTGTCCTACAATTACCCTCATAACAATTCTGCCATTGCCCCTTAACACGTGGGTTTTTGGGAGAATGTCCTTACTCTGTGAGTTAAATCTAATCTCTCCTCCCTTTTGAAACTACAGAGGTTGTTTTGGCTTGAAGGACTCCTAAAAGGTCGCCCTACAGCTATTTACAAACCTTTAGAGCATACACTCTCAGCAAGAAGTCTTTCCTACAAGTTGAGTAACACTTCCAAAGACGTGCTAGTCACCCTTAACATGGTACGACACGGTGCAGGGTCCTTGGCAGACCACAGCCGGGGTGCTGCATCCATCATCTCCACGTTCACCTCTTCTTCAGCGTCCCCAGGCACGACCTCAGTGTGCCAAACCCTTCAGGAAAACACAAGCAGGTGGTGAGACTGAAATAACCACAGCGGTTATGGTCTCATTTATAAACCAACAGTCTGCTCGTCTCCGAGCAAGTGCTCCCAGACACTTCCTTGGTTCGGGCCACACTAAGGCTGCACTCTGAAAGAAGCCAAGAAGCCCCACTTCTGCATCATGCCACATTACCTGAGCCACGCTTCCAAACCCACCCAAATACGTGACCTTCAGAAGTGAAGGCACAACAGTACATCAAACAACACATTCACTAATACAGTGGTAGTAAAGTAGTAGTAAAGAGCCTTCTGCATTCACTTTACGCAGAACAAATCTATGCAGTTCTGCCTAAACTCCCATGGCAGATTCCCACATCTGCCTTAAACAGGAAGGGATGGGAGCAGCAGGCAGAGCCCCTGCACCCCGTGCTATCAACTAGCGGAGGGGCTGTAAAACAGCAGCCTCTGTAAAACACCAACCCAGCGAGGCCTGGAACTGATCTGTGCTTCATTGATGTTAAATGAATGTTTCTTCAGTGGGTAGACAGTGCCTTCCTCATGCACAGAAACAAGCATTTCCACGGCAAACTATAGTAGATAAACAGCAGCGGATGGAAGGCAAACTTATTTGTGTTTTTCTTTCAGTGCTAGTTTTGACTTAAAATTGAGTCTTCTGGGAAGGAACACAAGCTCTAGCTGTGTGCAGTACCCCCTGCCAACCAGCTTATGAAGCAGAACCGCTACTGACTCACAGATGAGTTATTCATCCGTCCTCCTCCTGACAGGCAGAAAAAGTACATGACCAAGGCTGACAGAAGGGAAAATAAAGATTCAAACAGAGGGATTCAGAAAGGGTGAGGAGAACTTAGAAAACAAGTATGCTGTAATAAAGACAATTTGTTATACTCTGCAAGAAGACACAAGGACAATAAACCATTTTTAACCAGACTTGTAATTGTGTAAATGAACCAGTAACGAGTGCTGCACAAACAAACCAAAGAGGCCACCATTTATAAACACCACAATATTTTGTTCAAAAACGCAAAATGACACAGTGGAGCTTCAATAATATTTTGAAGCCTTTTCAGATGAGGCACAATCAGCGTGGGTACGGAACAGCTGATTTGAACTAGCAGAAGAGAACTTGGGAGGAGGAAAAAGCTTTGTCTATAAACGGGAACAAGCACCACCAGGGAACAGGCTTCAGAGAGTACACAGAGGGGTTAACCAGAACCTCCCCTCCCAGCCAGCCACAGCTCTCGCCTCAAATACTGCACATAGCATAAAAACATGGATACTGCTATCACAAAGCATTTCAGTTCCCAGGCAGGCCTGAGACAGCAATACTCACACAAACTCCCTGAGAAGACAGCAGCCGTGCCTCACCATATGCTCTGGCAGAGTTCAGCATATGCGATTGGTTGCAATTGTTTGCCTTTTCCCAAAATTAGCATTAAAATATAAGTGATAGCTTCAATTAGAAGCGAAGCAACCTGAGCTTAAAATATTAAATTAGAAAGAATCCAATGTTCTGAGACAACGTAGACAGCAAAAAAATTTACAGTTTGTTAGAGGGTATAAATATAATTAAGACTGAGAAAAGAAATGAACACGTAAATAAATCAATTCCTCCACTACTACGGCACTGAGCAATATTTACTACCGATGTGGATAGAAAGAGAGATGTTTATGGCACACTAACAGAAGAGAATTAAAATTATGTTCCCCAGTCTGTCAGTTGATATCTTCTTTTGATATGAAAAGAGGCTAAACTACCTTCTGCCACTCATAAAGCTTCATTAGCTAAGGCGGCTGCAAACTGGTGAAGCAACCTGAAAAGACCCGCTTTACTATTTAACTTGGTCTGGCTTAACACAAGACTTCTACTTTGCTTTAGGGTTCAGCTTCCTGTCCCAGACACCACAAGATCCATGGGCTGCGATTCTAAATGTATTCTCCACCAAACGGTGGCAGATCATTTGGTATCACATGATCAAACCCAACTGGTCACATTTTATACCACTGTATGTACGTATTACTACAATTCACAGCAAATGATTTGGTGGAATCTGACTAAAAGGAGACGTCATTCTAGCTCTACAGCCAGTCATATTACCCGGAGTACCCAGATACCTCGGAACACAGTGAAAAAGTCTTACTTCCCCATCCAAACAGCATAGCTCTCAGGGAGTTGTGGGACAAAAAGCATGGATCTTCCAGTATCAACATCTACTGCTCCAAAGCACCCTGCTTCAGTCACTCCAAAAGTCCAGTGGAAGTAAGATTCCTAGGTTAAAGACAAAATATATTTGTGTGAGAAAAGCCTCACTTCTACCAGTTTTAAAAATACACTACAGTACACACTAATTCCTACTCCCATGTATCTGAAAGACATTTCTCTTGCTTTTGGAGGTGGGGACTAAAGCTTTTCAGATTGATTAGTTTTAGGTTACAGTAATACAAATCCCTCTGGTGGCAACTGGAAAGGATCAGGGATTAATAAGCTACCATGAGAAATAAACAGGTCAACTCAGCACATATATATACATCATACAATAAAACACATTCTTCCAATCCCAAATTAGGGAATGTAGTACCAGGAAGAAACAATCATGTCACATGAGGCAAAAGCAGAGTGTGGATTCATGGGGTTGTGAACCGAGTGCTGAAGGGAAGACCCAGCCTTCCCCTGAGAGGAAGAAGCTGCACCAGGAGCCGCCTTTAACAAGAGGTTTTTAAGAACAAACGAGCAAACAGCAAAACACTTAGCAATAGTGAGATGAATTCTGGTAAGGACAGCCACACACTCTGACAGGTGCATCTCCTCTAAAAACACACCATTAACTACATTAAGATAAGTGCTATCTAGATCAGAATTTATAGGGTTTGTTTCTTCATAACATGTAACAGCTCCAATAAATTCACAGAACAAAGTACTGTGGCAGCCAGGCCGAGCACACAGCTTTGAGGGTTATGTGTAATTAGATTTCTGTTATGCCAACTTTCCCAAAGACTAAGAACGTGTTCGGCATGACATTAACAAGTTATTAAGTCCTATCTGTGACAGGAGAACACATGAGTAGTTAAAGAAGAGTCTAATTTGAGACGACACATGTTGTAAATTCTAAAATACCTCCTGCTTTGTGGAATACACAACTTATAAAAGCTTAAAATACACTTTTCTATGAATAAATTCAGTTTAGGTCCACCATAACATGTTTCACTACAGAAAGAAGGTTATTTTTTGGGGTCACAGAAAAGACTGAAAAACTAAGAAATATTCCATTGCTGTCTTTGTTATTACATTAAATACTGGCAGGTAGTAGGGCACTGAACAGGTTTAGGCCCTTTAAGGCGAATAATGAGCCTGCATACTACAGCACTGAATGAGAGAGGAACACAAAGCTGAAGAGGCAATGTTAGAAGGAAGCCAATTTATTTAAGTGAAGCAAGGCAATGCACACATGAGAGATAAAGGGAAAATAATTAAAAATAGTTTAAAAATTCATGCAGTTGAAGAGAGTTTCTTAATTTGATTTAAAGTTTTAATTCAGCTCTCACCTGGCGAAACACGATACCAGTATCTGTGCAGTATCTCTGGGTTTCTTCTCCACCCTGCAGCAGAACAATCGAATTCTTCTGGACATCCTTATTCTGTCTCAGGCGATCACACAGTCGTCTTCTGTTCAAGGCAAAGAGCGCTACAGGCACTTTCAAGGTCTCATTCCCCAGCCAAAAGGAAGGTCTGGAAAAGATATTTTTAATTGACAATTAATGGAAGACAAAGACAGTGGTTAGCACGGTTCAGATGCACAGTGTTTGTTACTTCAGTCTAGAACAGAAAAGGAAGTTTAGTTCAGCTCTACGAAGAAGATGCTAATCACTGAAGGGGAGGAGATGCTGAATACCAGCATTGCTCTCCAGAGACGACCAAACATTGCCCATATGGTACCAAAGGAGACAGGGCTGGTCACAGCCACAGCGTGTCACTCCTTACACTGCTTCAGGTAGAGCAACACGGAAAGTAGATGCAGAAAGCACTAGCAGCTGAGGTCAGCTGGAAAGAGAATGAATTCTGAGTGACCAAGAACAGAAATGGTGCTCAACAGAGCCGCAACCGGGTGACACAGTCTAAAAGAAAAGAGCACTCTCTTAAAATAAACTGGCTATTGAGTAATTTAAGGTGCTTAAAGTGCTACAAGAATATATTGCTCATTCACTCACGTTTGTTACAGCTCCCTACCTGTAGTTTTTGGAGCTTTACCAGCAGAAGTACAGTAGCTTGTTGCAAGATTTTTTTTTTTTTTCAATCAGATGAGGAGAGAAGAATCTAAGATCATTCCCTTATTTTTTAATGTTTAATATAGCAAAGCTGTGCTTTAGAACTTCAGTATTACAGATAAACACTGTTTCATCAATAAAACCCTGTGGTTTAAGTCCAGTTTGTCCCTCCACCTCAGCTTCTCTCAGCTTACTGGAGACTGGCTGGCTGGTTATTTTCTATCAGATCTGCTTCCAGAGGAGAGGACAGAAAGGTGCAGTTAAATTGTTACTACAAAAAACAAACCACCAAGGGACTTAACCTTACAGAAGCAGAGCTCCACATCTTAATTATTATATAGTTTTCATAGGCAATCTGAAAGGTAACCTTTGATTTATAGCTACATAAAGTAACCTCCTGAAAGACTTTATCAGCATCAGAAATGTAAACCCTATAATTTCTTACTGCAGACACAGCATAAAAGAGCTAATAAAATACTTTATTTTACTTGTTTATAACTACTTGATATAACAGCATAAGTAATTTTAGAAGGTGAAAGACTGCTCTTGCTAATCCAATTTTCAAACTACGTGCCTGGGAGTTGAGCTGATGGTGCACAAAACTCAAGCATGTTTATGTTTATTACTTCCCGCACACCCCTGATAAACACCAGCATGGCAGGGAAGCACAGCATAAGCTTTTGGTTTGGGGTACCCACGCCTGTAGGAACAATGAAGCAAGTTCATAAAATCCTAGCAAAAGCCACTGAAAGTTTTAAATCAGACAGTGAACCTGAAACTAAATATGGGCAAGGCTTTCCAGGCACAAAGCTGTGGCTCAGCAACACAAGAGGTTGAAAACGCTGTTATCCAAGCGAGATCACCCCCTGGAGTAACTGCACGCAGGGCCTGGAAATCACACGCTCCCCTATTGCAAGTACAAAAGGGAAGAGAGAACACCATCAGACACCCTGATGCCATAGGGGGCTCTCAGATCTTTGCATCTGCTGATAAAAAAAAAACAAAACCAAAAAAAGGCAGAGGTTGTAGTACAACTTGTCTTATGTTTTGCTTCAAAGGAAGGAAAAGGGTCACCTTTGTTGTAATTTCGCATTCTTCACAAGTTTTTTGGTGGGGCTTTTTGCTGTGACTTAAGAAAAAAAAAAAAGACACTGACCTCCTTCCTTCTCCAGACCTATTCTTACACCCTGGAGCTCAGAGGAGGCTGCTACAAACACACATTTTCATCTCCATTACGTTTACTATCAATGCTTTTATTGTACCTAAAACCTTTGACAACCAAAACAAGACTCAAGGAGAACTAACGATGCCAGGCAGCAGTTCCTAGCGGTAGCTCACTGAGCCACTTTATGGGTGTCTTTTACTGGGATGTTAGCAGTGGAGCTGAAATGCATTCTGATGCAAAATGATGGTTCTTCTGCATATTTTACCTAAGCCCATGGCAAAACTGAGTTCTTCCTCATCTATAATAGATCCTACTTCCCCTGCTTGAATTTGATGCCACAATACTCACTGACAGCAGAAGCTGGCCCTGTACGGTTGTTTTAGACTTGCAGTTTTTCCCAGGCAGGCCTTGGTCTCTGTTTCAAGGCTGCTGTAACAGCCACGGCAGCGGAGTGTGCGGGGCCCTGCAGCAAGGGCTGCGGGACACAGGAGAGCTGGGCTGGGTGCTGCTGCGAATACTGCTCAGTTCTTCGGGTTCTCTGCTCAGCACCCATACCTGAATGCGTTCCTTGGACTGTAGGAGCTAGCTGGGCAACAGACCTACTTTCACAGCCAAAATTCTGCAGAGAACAACAGCAAGGTTTCAGAGAGGACTTGACTTAGAGCTACATCTACTTCTTCAACAGCCTTTGTTCTCTCTTCTCTCCTGCAAGCACTCGGGTACCAAAGGGACGGCACCCTCGCGGATGGGCCAACAACACGGCAAGGCACCCACAGGCGCTGCTTTGCCTGCAGAGGCTGGGTCCCTCGGTGGGTGCCAGCCCAGTGCCAGCTCTCCCCAGCTTACACAGAGAGCTCTTCTCAGAGACTGGCACCTACACAGGAACGTAAGTCTCAAGAAAAAGAGTATGGCTGTACACCTGGCCTTCTATTGCGAGTCACCACTTGGGAAGAGAACGCTCACAGTACTCAGGATCACAAGGAAAGTCTTCACATGCAGGACCGTCACCCTGTTGTGCCCATTGCTCTGTTACTAAGAAATACCCGGCAGGTAAGTAGGTTACAAATCAGCTGGTTTTCTTTTTCTCTATAATCCTTCCAGCCCGTATCATAATAATGATTCTTATTAGCACTTTTTCAGTTTCAAATAGAAGAATTCATTGCTCTGCCACTTGTAAATTGGGTGGGTACAAGTATAGAGCTGCCTTACTTATGTATCAACCCTGCAAATACACATGCAATCACACCAGCAGAAAACTGTTATGATTCTATGATTCTATTTCCCACCTAACGATACCACCACAAATTCTTTCTAGAGGGGGAATTACAAGCTTTCAGTTTTGCTCTGTGATCTCTAATCACTCACCCAGTTTGCACCACACAAGACACACAAATACCAGAATGTAATTAGTACAATACATTGGCCAGTCCTTCAAGGTCTGTTTTCTTCCCCTAATGCAAGGACCCTGCTGTCTCCAGCCACAAACTCAACTCTGACATAGCTGAAATATATATTTGATAACGAAGCGTGTTTAATGCAAGCACTGCTTTGTGGTGCACACCTCTTTGAAGCTGAGCAAGCTTCTGGAAATAAGCATTAGTCAGTCCCAGAAATGGCTACCTGCAAGCCCAGGAGAGGACAGGGGAAGCTCAGCCTCCTCGTTTTCACCAGTCAGGTACCAGAACTCAGCCCCTGCTCAGCCCGGCAAAGGCCTCCCACAGTAGCTGGCAGTTTCTCTGCTGGCCGTCACACAATTTTTATGATCACTTAGTCCCAAGCCCTCACAAGAGCTCTTTTATTTTATTACATTGGAAGTGAAATGTAGGTAGGAACATTAAACTACATCTGTTTCTTTAAAGGATATTTTTCTTTTGCCTGGAACTGTTGATTTCCAAAACTTATTGCATAAGCTTTTTCTTTTCAGAGCGGTTACATTTTGTTACTGCGTGATCCATCTAATGTTTTGGTTTTGTTTTGATGCAGCCACCAGAACACACTGGTAACCAACAATCCTATTTAACTTCTGGTTTTCCCACCATTTCTCAGTTGACCTTTCCTACTGCTGGTTTCCAGAAGGCAACTGACAGCCTGCAGTTTGTGTTCTCCTGAGGTCGCAGAGAAACCACTGAAACTACTTTTCAAGAAATTATCACTTGTTTGTTGATGGGACCTTACTTATTTGTTTGTTTCAAGCAACAGTTACCAACATCAGCCTGAAGTCTAGCCAATTTCTAACGCTGCCTCCACATCAAACACCTGAAGTGCAAGAGGCCTGTGCTACCAGCAGCGCGAGGAAATAAGCGAGATGAGGAAAAGCAACTAATGCCATTTCAGGCGTAAACTGGATGTTTTCTTCCCGGGGAACTCGGCACTCCACGGAGATAAGTCAACAAGGCCAAGTCCTGTCGCGGTGGATGTGGCACCCACTGCTCTCAGCAGCAGTGTCCCTGCCCAGGGGACACCCGGGCAGGAGAGGACCTCGCAGGGGAGCAACCTCCACCCAGCCATGGAAGAGCCCGCGCCAAGTCCCAGAGCGATATCTTTTTTGACAACTGCAAAAAGTTCCCCCCTTATTCTGATGCATTTTTAGTGGCACCTCCTTAAAGCACTGAAGGTAGCTATAGAGCGTGGGGGAGACCTCGCACCAAGCACTCCGCAGCCACCCTGGAGCACCACTTCCCTAAACTAACACAGCTCGGAGGGTGCCCCACGGCGGGGCCCGAGGCAATGCCGGCCCGCGGGGGCCGTGGGCGGGGAGGCCGCGGGACCCTCCACAGCTCTCGCCCTCCCACCCCAAACCGGCTCTCGCCTCGGAGAGCCCCTGCCCGGCGCAGGCTGCCCGGCCTCCCCCGCCCGGGGAACCTGCCGCCGGGCCCGGCCCGCCCGGGGCAACCACCGTTCTCCACCACCCGCGGCCCGGCGGGGGGAAGCGCCGGCGGTAAGCGCGGCCGAGGAGCGATGCTTACCCCGCCGCCGCGGCCATGTTGCCTCGCCGGACTTCGCCCGTCATGTGAGGGCCGGGCCGCGGCGGCGCCGCCT
>JAOXNO010000063.1:35732612-35745831 GCA_028565335.1 Limnodromus scolopaceus
GGGCGGGACGGGGCGGGACGGGGCGGGAAGGACCGGTCGGTCCTGTCAGGGGAGCCGGGTCCCAACGCCCGCACCGGGCGGCCGCGCTCCCCCGGTCCCGGCAGGCCCCGCCAGGCCGCCGCTCTCCCCGCAGGCCGCTGCTCGCCTCAGGCCTCCAGCCCCGGCAGCGGCGTGCGCGGGGAACGCACGGAGCTCCCCGAAATAACGTTCCTGGAAATAACGTTCCGCGGTACCGTCACCCCCGCGGGAGCCGCTCCGCCGGCCTTTGGTAACGGGGAAGATGCTTCAGAACCGCCGCCGGCCCCTCGGGCTGGCCTCACCCCGGTTACTTTACTCCTATCCACACAGGTTTCCTCAGAACTCGGCTTGGCTTGTTCTTGCCTCAAAATCATCATCTGCCCAAAGAAACCCGGGTTCCCGTGGCCGGTACGTGCCGCACAGCAGCAAAAGAAAATACCCAGAAGCATGAAATACCGGGGGAAGAATGAGAGAGGGGGGCTCTTCTGTGCCTCAGTAAAACGGGGATAAAACACCCCTCTGAAGCGGTGTGTGAAAGCTGCAGGGCAAGCACTGCGAAAGGGCGATTTCAAAAGTCCAGAGTGTGGACATTAAGAAAACTAGAAAAGTCAAGTAGTCATCCTCCAGCTCTTTCTGTCCACACGTCACAGACCTTTACTGCAAAATATATGAAAGAATCGGAAGCTTCTTTCACGGACTGCCCATCTGACAAGGAACAAATACTTATTTTTTGCTCCAGATTAATGGATAAAGCCCCACTTTAGACATTATTATTGAATGAATGAAGCTGTTGAATTTCAAGGATCTTCCTTCAGTTTATGCAGACTGAAAAAGGTTTTTTATGTAAACTGGAGCAAAGTATTTTACCACTTTCAGTCTCACGGCACTTCTTTCTGATTTAGGAGAGTTACCTGCATTACGAGCACTGGAAGAGGCTGCCCAGGGAGGGTGTGGAGTCCCCTTCTCTGGAGATCTTCAAGCCCCACCTGGATGCTGTCTGAGCGACGGGCATCTGAGCAACCCTGCTTTGGCAGGAGAATGGGACTGGATGATCTCTAGAAGGTCCCTTCCAACTCCAACAATTCTGTGATCCCGTGATTGTATTAAATCTCAGCAGAAATCAAGGCTTCATTCCTTAGGAAAAAAAAACCACAAACCAAATACATTTCTTTATGTTGTTTGTTACCTAAAATACCCTGTTCTCCTGTCTCAGGATCTGAAAGAAAGAAACCTCTGCACCACGCACAAATTAAACTCATTTGCAGGGGGGCTGTGCTGGCAGCCGGCTGAAGTGCCAGCCACAGGAATGATACGGGCAGCAAGACCGGCTTTATTGCAGCCATAGATAATTCTGATCCTCTCTGCACAGCATCTGACTCTGCAGCCGAGATAATGCAGGGGCAGACCTTCATATCTGAGGGACTAGTTTGGAGCATTTCCCTCTAAAACAAGGCTTGACTGACCGTCCCTGTCTCTTATCTCCCAGCAGGACTTCTCTCCATGATCAGGAACATCCTCCTGAAGGCCTGACTTTGCACTATTGGCATCTCCCAAATCCCCACGGCAGCAGTCTGGGTATGCGATGGGATTCTGCACCGGCCAGATCCAGATTCTTAGTCAAAACTCTGGTTTAAATCTGCCTTGTGAGCCTACCAGAAGCATGGTAAGGGCTCTCAGTCTCTGTTATTCAGACACTGAGTAAAATAACATCATGCTTACATAGGGAAAATTCAAATCTGCAGGACGAGACAAAGCAAAGCAAAAAAAAGCGCTTGGAACAGAAGTGTCCCCTGGCCCGTTGTGTCCTTGCAGTGGGGAGGGGGGAGCTGCTGCAGTCCTGTGCTTTGCTCCGAGTCCCGGCAGTGTCTCTCGGAATTACACCCAGCTGCTGACAGGCCCCGGGGCTCCCCAGAACATCTCCTTTCCCTCACCTCTGAGACTCAGCTGCGTATCTCTGCCCAGCTCCTGAGCAGTTCCTACTCCTCTGCCGTAGGACCTTCTGTCTCTCCTCAGGCTAGGTACTAATTAGCCAAAAGTAACTAACTTGCATAAGAAGCTCTTTTTATTCTTATTATAACAATTTAAACCAACTCACATTTTCTCACACAGACATTCATTCACCTGGCAAAAGAGACTTTAGAAATATTAAAAAAAGCTACTGTAACAATTGATCACTTTATACCTAGACAAAAAACCAGCATTGATAAATTGGTACCGGTACTTTCCTGTTGCTGTTTGTCCCTCTGTGTTTTAGGTGTTTATACTGTGTTCCAGGCAGGATCTTAGAGGTCAGCACAATCGTTGTGTGCATTTACAGCTTCTGTTATTCTAGCTGGAAAAAAAAGTAATGTTAGGTTAATAAACCTTCTTTTTATTACATGAAAATTACCTAACTGTTGTGAATACAGGTCATGATATTTTCCCCCAGTTTTACAGTACAAGAGATGAAAATCCAGAGTTAGCAGGGGCAGATGTGGTCCAAATATGAACCAGGGGACAGGAAGGACACTGCAGCTGCAATGACAGGGACTGGGGGAGCATCACCCCTCCCTGCCACCCTCCAGCCCCGGCTGGGTGTCAAGAGAAGAGCTAAATCCTCTCTGACTGCTGCACAGAGCTCAGCTTCTCTCCTGCTTTGGGAGATGCGAGACCCCATCCCCTGGGGCTGCCACGAGGGGTCACAGAGACACACTGGGAACACGGTACCACACTAAGAAGTCTTGGCCTGCCAATGTCGTGACACAAAGTGGGGAACAGGGTCTAATGCTGAGTGACTGAGGTCACCACAGGCTGTGACTGGCAAGTCCTTACCTGGATATACGATCACGCTACAAGTTTCAGCTGATTTCCTAAATGTCTAAAAAGCTTCCATATTATACACGCCATCACAAAAACTGAAATAACAGGAAATGCTGATTTGTCAGCACGCAAATTTTTCCAAGTTCAGCTTGATCTGGTTTTCTGCTGGTTATTCCCTCAAAGTTTTGGAAGCTAGAGCACCATTGGCTAAGATGTTCTGTGGCTTCTTCACTTGGATAGGAGAGCCCTGGCTCGGCAAACTACAACAGAGTTTGTAGGTATATGAGGAAAAGTAATTTATACATTGTAGAATCAGCTGTTAGTCCGAAGTGTTTGTTTCCGATGTGCAAATGTGTTAGTATTGGGTTTTTTCATTGAATTACTATATGCAGATCCCAAGCATTCATCACCAAAAGAGATACATGCACTGCCTTTGTTTGATACAATGGCCACAAGACTTTAAAATGGAATTAAGATTACAAGGTCCCTTCAAAGTAACAGATTGAACAAAAGCATCTGCCTTTGGCATTTTCATCATGAAACAATTTTGAGTAAATTTTCCCTCAAGCACTAAATGTATATAGCTGTATTGATCTTTGGATCTTGAAATAAAAGTGTGATTTTCCCAAAGCCTGCTTGAACTAAATTATTATAAAAGACAAGAAAGGTAAATCATTACATTGCCTCGTTACTCTCCCCATTGACTTTCAGTTCAGAGTAAGAAAATCTAGTAGAGTCAGAATGCGCCCATCGAGGATGGGAAGCCTAAGGTAGCTTCTCTCTCTATTGGCTGATATTTAGAAAATTTTATAATTTTTTTTTTGGGGGTGGTTTTTTTGCGATTCCTTAGTGTAGACTGTCATTGTTTCATTTAAATCAGTCTGCCCATCTATATTTGTAAGTTGCTGCCACAGGAACTATTCTGTCATAGAACATGTATTATAACAGCTCTATCAAACCTGCTCAAAACACTATTTCTAGTGGGGGTTTTGGTTTGTTGGGGTTTCTTTAAGAATCAGCATCCAATGTGATGATCTCTGTAACATTTCTCTACATCTCTGGCAGCTTGAGAGAATCAATTTCTGTATATTGCAACGTATTGTTTTGCTTCAAGACTTTTCAATGATTTCCAGCCCATTTGCTCCTGTATTGGCTGCTTTTGGTAACCCGCAGCCGTGTCTGCATGCCCTTTGCGTAGCGCCCAGCACCATGGCCCCATCTCTTTCGGTCTTCTGAGGGCTGTGTGCCCTCGGACTACATAAAAAATACGTGCTGTGTGAGGTGGGAGCAGCGCAGGGGTGGGGAATTGCCGGGTGTCAGGGTCAGCCACTCTCCCAGGGGTGCCACACTGGTCGTACTCAGAAGCAACACCCAAAGTCTCATGCAAGTTCCCACGGTACCACAAACTTACCTGAACCCTCGCAATATACTGTACAGTTATAATACAGAACATGTTTACAAATCTTAATTTTTCTTTCATTACTCTCTGCATAATACACTCTCCACCCCGTGCATAATAAATCCCCAAACAAGCTTATAATATGCTTATGTAAATATTTTCTCAAAAGATTAATGCCTTCAGGTTTTTGCAGATTATGATCATATCTTCACACCGATTTAAAGTCAGATTTACCACTTTTTTGGTAAGAAAATCCTCTTTAATTATTTACTGTTTATGTGGAAAGTAGTTTCCACTCTGAGATCCTGCATTAAAATTTTAAGCCACGGGTTTATCAAGCTCTGCATTTTGTTGATGAGGAAGAAATTGCTTTCTCTTACCCAGACTCACGCTGGAGTTATCTGAAACGGGCTCTTTCAGGCCTTGCACAGGCAATGCTTCCTCTTTCTGCTGGGAACAGCGGTATCCTCCCTGCTGGGAGAGACAGCCCTGCTGCTGCCCTCTAAGGATGGAAACCACGGCTCCTCCAGCCTTTCTAGGCTGGCCCGTTGTGTGGCAACAGCCAGAGAGTGCCCAGTGCCAGCGAGGTTGCCATGGAGCTCCGTCTGCCACCGCGGGAACCCGGTGGTGTGGCCGCTGCTGGCCAGCAGCCATCGTGTCCCTGCCCCAGGCGGCTCCCAGGGCTGGCCCTCGGCACCAACCGCAGAGCAGGAGACACGCGTCTTCCTCTTCCTACAGACCCCTCGTCCCATCTCCTTTCCATCCCGCCGGGATTAACCCAGCTGGCTCCTGGCTGCAGCTTCAAGCCAAAGCGATGAGTGACCGGCCATGGGATTGTCTAATGCCACCGACGTCCTGCGCCTGCAGCAACAGGTCCCTTGGGTCACACCTCTCACGCTGCCCCGTGTCCAAAGCCCTCTCCCATGAACGAGCTCTAACCTGGGAGCTTAGGTTCTAGGGCAAGAACCCGCCAGAGGAGAGAGAAGATAAAAAACAAGAGCTTGTGAATCAAGGAATTCAATTATCTTTTGAACTGTAAAAAACCTGGTTATTTTACACAACTGCTCTCTCCCCAGAAGACAAAATGCAGCCCTTCTCCCAGGCGGGGGAAACTGTGCCAAAAGTACAAAGTGCACTAATGATGTTACACGCCTCTTCGCCTTTTAATGAGTCAACTGACTTAACATTTATTTTTAAAATGGGTCATATTTACAGGCATTTTTCAAAGACTGCCATTTGTTAAGCATGGGACCCAGTGTATAGCAGAGAACTCAGCCCTGGTTCCCAGAGCGGGTACCTGTCTGCCCGTGCTGGCAGCCCCCCTGCTGCGGGTGGGCTGGGCACGGGGATCTACAAAGCGACTTGGATGCCTGTGTTAAAATTAGGCTCAAATAGATTCAACTTAGGCAACAAAAATAATATCCACAGTCACCATCCTCTGCTGCCTCCCTTCTAAATTCAAGCTTCGTCTGTTTTTAACTTCACAGTCACAAACTAGATGTGATTTCTAGGATGGTTATTTCTAATTCCTAATGGTGATTTGTCATCTCAAAAACTCCGTTTTGCTGAACTGCCCTTTAGTTCTGTACAGGTTTACACCATTCTGAGAACAGCTTCACTGGGTTTCCATCAGCAGTAGCAGCGTTAATGTAATTAGCGCTAAGGAGATGCAGAAAGGAAGCTCACAGAACGTGTGTGGTTTAATTGGGTGTGTGTGGTGTTTCCAAGCGTCCTGCGTTTCAGGTGGCATCTGTCTGCATCCTGGAAAATAAAACGCCTCATACAATCTCACTAATGTGGTGCTACAGCTGTGCCATTTTTTCCCCTGACAGGCGTCTTTGTGTGTCTGGGGGGGCTGTGTCTGAAGCGCTGCCCGGTCTCCCTGCGCTGTGTGCTGGCAGGAGAGGCGAGGGTTCGGCTCTGTTTTCATTTCCAGACCATGCGGTAACTTTTTTTTCCCCCCCTACTGTCACTGTTGAGAGCACCAGCTCTTCTAGTCCGGGCTGGCATCACAGGGCGGCCAGAGATAAAGGATTTGGCGTCGGAAAATAAGGTGGGTTCTTACCGAGCTCCAGAGGCGGGGGACACCGAGCAGCCTCTCACCCCGGGAGGTGATGCTGTGGAGGGGCAGCAGCCAGCCCGCTTGGGGGGGCACCGGGGGGTTGTGCTGAGTATCAAGAGGAATAAAGCAGCTATAAACCAGAACAGTTTCAGTTTTAAATATGACACAACGTTGCTAATTTGGGACCGGCTTTGTGTGTTGTTTTCATTCCTGCCGATTGCACGCTTTAACCCTGCAGCACCCTTTCCCGACACCACCTTGCGCGTTGTCAGGAGTAGGGGCAGAAGGGCAATAACAGCTGCTGCTTTCCCAAAACTGAAAAGAGGTCATTTTCAGCTGCTCCCAGAGACGTAACCGAGAGAGAAGGAGGAACCTCTCCCGGCTCAGGCTTCTTTCTGGCATCACATCTCAGGGCAGTTCGGTCCCGTCCCGCGCTGTGCGAGGTTTTCCCAGTCCCACTCCGCTGCCGCGGGAAAGCAAATCTGTGAGTCACACACACCGCAAAGCGGCCCGATGACAGCCTGACTAATGGTGCTTTGACAACACCAAGAGATTTTACAGAGATTAAGGTCTTGTCAGAAATTTGTCAGCAGTAGTTTAGGAAATACTAACTGAAGATTTGCAGAGTTAACAACTCTGTGGGTGTTTGCTGCTCGGCTATCTACATAAACAAACAGCTGGCGCAGCTGGAGTAAAATGGGGGAAGTTGCTGCTAATTTAGGCTCCTTGAGCGTGTCTCTGCTCCAGGCACAGAAAGGGCTGCACTGGAGCACACTGGTGCCCCAGCTAATTTTAAACTACCCAGCTCGGTACTGCGGGATGGCAGCTATGGCAGCACAGGGTTCATCATGGGTTCATTCACCCGGCTTTTTGGCTCGAATATTAGTGCCAACAGGATTAGCTCAACCCTTTTAAAACCAGAAAAAGGAGATACAAAGGGCTTGTTTCAGCAACAGTCTGATTCAAAGGGAAAACTCCGAGTTGCTCGCGCTGGGAGCTGTGACAGGCTACAGAGACGAAGACAAGAAGCTTGAATTTGCTGTGGTGGACAAAGGAGGGGGCAGTGGCCACTGGGGCTGCTGTGGGGAAGGGTCTGGCCTTCACTGGGAGCCCTTTGTGTCACCGCAAATGGAAAATGCCACATGAAAAAGGAGATTCCTATTAATAAAGAGTCACTGGGGTAACGTGTGGTAGAAGAGGAAGAGGGATTGTGTCTGGACTTGTTCAACTGCAAAGAGCTTTCTGTGCTGCCAGAGCTCTGACATTGCTTCTGGAGGACTTCTCTGACTCCAGTGTCAGGGTTCAGGGACCTTTCCTACACCCCAGCACCAGCTGCCAGAACTGCCCCTTTTTTTGTAGTAATTTCTTGTCAACAGCGACTTGTTTTGCTCATGTCAACTGGTCAGAGGAGCTGGACGGGCAATTGCCCAAGGCAGGCACATGCCCACCACGTGATAACTTCTGGCTAAGAGGAAGGACACCGTCCCACTTCCCTCATCCCCTATTGGCATATTCCTCATCTCAGGTTTGTTCTTCTCCCTGGCTTGGGAGTCAGCAGGATTAAAAAGCGCAATAAACAAAAATGCAAAATATAAACTGACAATGTCCAGGAAACTTCAGACCTCCACCTCGAGCCGTGCTGCTTGCTGCGGCCGCAGGCTGTCAGAAGAGGACCTGCCGAGAAAGGCAGCTTCTTGCACAAGACTGGCACCTTGTCCAGAGCACTCAGGGCCGTGCTGCGGCACGGATCGGGGATAGGTCCTCAGAAAACTGAAGACCTGTTCTTTAAGAAGCCTCCCAAAGCTACGCCAGCCGAGCCCAGAGGGGATGACAGTAGGGATCGTGCCCGGCTATTAACTGGGGAGAAGCACAGTCCCTTTGGAGCGCTGAAGAAAGAGCGAGGAATGCCAGTGCCCCGGCTCAGAGCTAATGGGACAGGCTGGCTGACGGGGGAAGGAGACGGGAGACGTTCCGCAGGAACCAGCCTCAACCTGGGAACCCAGCCCAAATTCTGTAGCGGAGAGTAGTACCGAGAAAGGCAGGATCAAAGGCAACAGCTCTAACCGAGAGGCGGAAGAGACGGGTGAAGACAGGCGAGCGCTCGCCGAGCACCTGGCTCCTCAGTCCTTGGCTTCGGGCTCGACCTCGTGTTCTCCCGACTCCTCCTCTCCCCACGTCTCCAAAAGCTGGAGCCCGGAGAGCTGCGTGCGGCACGCCTGCTTGGAGCCGGCACAGCCATTATGCATGGGTAATTTTTATTACCCAGGGGCATTTCTCTTTTACATATCCCTAGCTGCAATTTTACTGAAATCATTTTCTTTTTTATTGGCCTCTTACATTGTTAGAGTGCCCGTGATTTCCCCAAGGTTAGGTGATGAATGACAACACATCATACAAAGACAAAATACAGGCATTTGCCAAGTATAAAACGGATTTTTTTCCATTTGATATGTTGCCTTTTCTTGTGCAACAATGATAAGCAACCTTGATGGGATGAACAGTACAAATAGAAGTTTAACAAGCTCTCTTCTGAGCCCAGGATCACACAGAAAATAGATTCAGTGAAGATACTAGATTTCTACTAACGTGATGGACCTTCAGAAAATGGAGTATCCATTTTAAAGACAGCTTCAAATACAATCAGCTGGGTTCAATCCTGCAATTAGTTGTGCCTGGGCAGCCAGCTGGGTCCTTGAGAGGCTCCAGCCACTTCAGCAAAACCAGGGGGAACGCAGAGAGACGTAACCTTTAATCTGTACCCTACCGCACGCCGGCTCCACTCCCCAGCGGCTGTGGGGTCTCCTCCACCCCGTCCTTCTCCCCATGGACCCCCCGGTCCCCATGAGCAGCAGCCGCCTTGTCCCCCCACCCTCCCCTCTCCCCACCAGCATCCCCAGCTCCCGGCCAACCCCACGCAGGCGGCAGCTTTTGCACAGACACTATTTTCTGTTCAAACAGGCATTCCCAGCTGCTCCCGGGGAACAGAACACGAATATCATGGCTGTTCTGGCGGGAGCTATGTGATCTGAGCCAAGCTTCCATCGCACCAATAGGTCTCTCCTTACAGAGCCGGGGAGGAGGCAGCCGGCAACGTGTGGGTGGGTGCCCATGGGCAGGTACCTGGGGGGACAGTGCTTTCCCACCGGCGGATGAGAGGGGCTCAGGGATGTCCCACAGAAAGGCAGTATTGATCCAAACATCTCCTCTCAAACACATGCAGACTCTATGGGCAGCAGTGACTTGCCCTTAAAAAAATAAAGAAATTTCAATTCAGATCAGAAAAATAGACGATCAACGCCAATTCCAAAAAACGCAATTATCAGAATCTCAAAGTGAACATTGTTAGGCTCACTGGCCTCAAGGCGAATATTTTAGTGGCAGAATGGCAGGATGTAGAACACCAAATGCCCCAAACACTACAGAAATACTCAAAATCAAATGCTCTACACCTGCCTATCCATCCCTGCACATCTACCTGTTCCACAGCACTGGAGGGAGAGCAGGTGGCCAATTCCGTCTTGGTTTCTTCAGTCCTGGCTTTCCGCCCGTCAGGCATGCCCAGGGTGATGAGCTGCCACCTCAGGTACCTCCATCCCTCTTTTTCGAGGCCTGATCCACAACTCAGCGAAGTTCACTGAAAGACTCCAACCGACCCAAGGCTTTGGCTGACCCTTGTATCCCAATTTCTTCTATTACCAGGATAGACAAAAAGAGATCCTACTGTTAAAAAATAAAAATGACCAGAAGAAAAAGAAGCACCAGAACAGAATTTCAAAGCATCACATGTAACTAACGGGGTTTTAAAGAGAAGGACTAAGCAGAAAGCATAAATAACACACAACCCAAAAAGAGCTTAGAAACAAGTTACACACCTGAACTTTTGAACTCGGTCTTTCCACTGCACTATCATACGTGGCAATGACAGGACTGATGGGCTTGAAAGCTGCATTTCAAATTTTGCAGGTGAGATTAAATTAGAGAGAACATCCACACCCTTTCTAATACAATGGAGGTGTTAGATTGATTATAGTCTTGGATTAAAAGATGGTAATTGCAGATACACAAAGACTTTTAAGTCTTCAAGCAAAGAACCGGCAGAAGAAATAGCTATTATTTGGAAAGGCGCTGGAGCAATAAAATAGATAAAACTTACCATGTAATATTGTTAAGGTTTTCAGCCAATGTACATATGAAATGAAAAATAGAGAATCAGATTGCTTAAGGAATAATGGAGAGATAAAAGGACCGACAGTTTTATTGTGTGAGGCACTGGTTAGATGCCACAGAGACTTCAATCACCCAAATGAAAAAAATACTTTCACTATCCCAGCAGCGAGCAGAGAAAGAGTAATGTAATTAAGGGTGTGCTCAGACAGGCAGCGCCCACCCTCTGCTGTCCCTCGGGAGAGCCAGCACTGACCCAGGCGGTTTGGGGGGACAGGGGAGGTGCAGGGCCCCCCCGTACATCAGCTCCAAACCCCCTCACCCAGAGAGGGGCCGCAGGGCTCCCACCCCTCGGGCAAACACAGGAGGCACCTCCGGGCCTCTAGAGGCGTTGGTGCCCTGCAGGGAGCCCGTGAGTGGCGTCAGGTCAGCACAAAACGCACGGCAAAGCACACAAATGCTGCCCAGCTCCTGCTAAGTTCCTTCAGAGGAGCCACCAATGGGAACCCTCAGCCCTTCGGCATTAGGTGGCAAGTGACAAGGATCCAAGTGTAGCAGCTATAGAGTCTCATGACTGATCTAACGTTGCTGCGCTTGACGTAGGCTTCTATATCCAAAGTTCTGCCAATCACATATAAACTGCTGACAAAACTAGGAAAGTCAAAACCAAGGGTTTAAAAATGCGGAGTTTTTCCTCAAGCGATCATAATATTGATGGAGAGGTGGGCTGGGTGATGCCAACGCAGCAGCCTCCCCGTACCGGGTGCGAGATTGCTCTTCTCTCCTACATGCACCTAAGCAGGGTTGACTCTCTCACCCATGTTCCCCTTGATTAAACCTTTTTATTTGGGATTTTCTGATGTCTTCATAAAAGCAGTGCATATGCTGTGGAGAAGTGAAATGATCAAAGTATTTGCAACAGCCACTACCTTGAGTCCTGGAGCGATCAACACTGGTCATAGTATGGTCTGACGGGACTGTGACAGACCTGTGCTGGGAAAGCTTAATGAAAGGCAACGTCGGACTGGTTCTCAGAGACAAGAAAAACAGATGCCACTCACCAAGTTTTTTTTAATCGACAAAATAGCATCCTAATACAGCAATGATTATGAAGTATTAAATCATAGACTCATGGAATGGTTTGGGTTGAAAGGGACCTTAAAGGCCATCTAGTTCCACATGGACAGGGACACCTCCCACCAGATCAGGTTGCTCCCAGCCCCCTCCAACCTGGCCTTGAACCCCTCCAGGGATGGGGCAGCCACAGCTTCTCGGGGCAACCTGGGCCAGGCTCTCACCACCCTCACACCGAAGAAGTTCTTCCCCAGATCTCAGTTCCATCTCCCCTCTCTAATCTAAATCTATCCTCTCTTTATCTATTTCCGAGGTCCAGTAGTTGTAGCTCTGTGGGACACTCACCAGAAGAGAGCTCTGGATCATCCCTGCGAGGGTCAAAGTGTTATTGGCCACCAGGTACCAACAGCCGGCACCGCAACAGCCTGCGGGGGACCCCTAACCCGCCCAGCGCTGAGCCCCCATCGTGACAACTGTCACCACATACCACTCAGAACTACAACAAGAGCACTCGAAAGACCTCCTGCTTCAAATAAACCATCTCAATTCACTCCAGGGCCTGAAAACACTTTGGAGATGGAGTTGAAAAAATCAGAGCTTGCTTTTACCAAACCTGCAAATTTTTAGTTCTAGCAGATTTGCTGCCACATCTTACAATAAAAAACAAAAAAACCCAAAATCTTAGATGATTGAAACTGATGCTTATTTTCAGCGTTGTTTTCCTACTGAGTTTTGCTTTAAATGTAGGCTTTAATACTATTTACTATTTTCCTCCACAAAACAAACTCACTGTCTGGAAAACAGGGAACCTCCTCATCCTGCTTTATTGCTTAAACCAGACATTCTGGAGACAGTTCTTTCTTTGCAAGAAAAACCACGTTAACGGTGACAAGTAAGACTGGGATCAATGTTTTATTAAGGACAGACTCCTGTTACAACCTGCGCGGATTCTTTTAAATCATAGCCTTTGTGTCTAAATTACAATTTTCATTTGAATAGCATTTTTGGATAGAAAAAGGGATTTGTTCTCAGTGTCTGGAATCCTTGTCAGGGTACCAAAAATATAGCAGGAGCTGTCAAGAAAATATGTGTTCTTATATTAAAGCTATTATTCTGACCAGAGCTCCTGTACATGGCACAGCACATACACTTGTAGCTATCTTTATTTCCATTTAGATACATTCTGTAGTAAAAGCAGCTTTGTCCTTCTAGCCGCTGCAATAACATTGAAGAACTTTTAAAATAGGAGGAGACATAAAGGATTTAATCATTCTTACCTTGGCTGCATGTTTGTGCATTTCTCTCTTGAGAAAACAAAAATTACGCATATACAGCAGGTTGCAAACTAATGCTTTAGATACATTTCTGAGCAGAAGTTAATTTTCTTGCACGTTTACAGTAAATTTACAGCCAGACCTAAGTTTGGATGTCTCTGAACAAAGCAGTGTGTTTGAGACATCTGTATCTGAAAGGAGAGCAAACCCTGGGTTACGTGCACTTCTGCCATACGGGAGGGAGGGCACGTGGCTCGGCGGGGACCCCCCTCAGGGAACCCTGGGTGAAAGCTGCACGGATTTCAGAGAGTAACACCGGCAGATATTTACATTTTGACTTGGGTTGATGAGAGGGAAGGGTTTGACGCTGAAAGAGGGGAGATGGAGCTGAGATGTGGGGAAGAACTTCTTTGGTGTGAGGGTGGTGAG
>JAOXNO010000063.1:35757057-35769076 GCA_028565335.1 Limnodromus scolopaceus
AGCCGTTTAGATGTGGTGTTGGGGGATATGGTGTAGGGGAGAACTTTGTAGAGTAGGGCAGATGGTTGGACTTGATGATCCCAAGGGTGTCTTCCAACCTAGATGATTCTATAATTAAGCGCTGCTAAAATTCAACCTTTTGATCTGCCACCAACCATTAAAAAAATCTTGAATTGCTGCTAAATCATAACCGTGTCAAATATTTTCATCTGTGACAACCATGTAGATGATTAAAAGTTTGGATGGAAGCACCTATCACCATCTAATCAAGGGAAAAGAAAAAAAAAACAAAAACCAACCAACCCCGACTCGAGGGTGCTTGAGTAAGTTACATCTTCCTGTTTGCTCAGCCAATTAGTTCCTGAGGTAAAGAGCCTGAGGGTCGTTACGCTGAGCCAGACAGGGACATCATTAGGAGTTCACCTTCCCGAAGTCACAGAGGAGACTCAGGACAACTGGAAAATGACAGCCCCCATGCTCAACGCGGGGAGGGTGGCAGAGTGAGGGATGGAAGGGCAGTCGGGAACGCCAGGACAAATAAACAAGTGATTTGTAAGGCCATGGAGGACACGAAGGAGATGAACAGCACCGAGCATGAATCTGTCACGTAAAAATAACGTCAAAACAATGTCATTTAATTTTGCAACAAGGTACAGACCTTGTGGCGAGGGGAGAAGGGTAAATGGCATACTTCACCCACTAAGACTCTGACACTGTTTCCCATGATATTTTTATATAAGCCACAGACACACAACATAGATTAAGCTACTGTAGGTGGATGCGAGAGAGACAGGGTGACTCGAGCTGGGGAGGAGATATTGATTGTTTACTGTCAAAATGGAAGGATGCACAAAACAAAGCTTTTCCTTGGGGATTTGTCCTGAGCCAACTCAGCTCGATGCCGTACCAGTGACCTGGAAGGTAGGATATAGAGTATTCTCAGTACATTTGCAAATGACCCCCAGCCAGAAGGGACTGCAAACGTGTGGGAGGACAGGATCAGAATTGCAAATGGTCCCGACAAGCTGGGGAACCAGCACAAACAATTGGGTGCATTTCAATTAGAGCCTGCAAAAATACTCCACTGCAGAAATACAGGATGGAGGGAAATTGATTAGTTGGAAGTTCTTTAGAAAAGGATCTAGCAATTATAGTAAATTACACTGAGCGGGAATGAAGAATGCCACGGTTTTGAAAAAGAGAGAGACGTGCATGCAGAAATAAGGGGAAAGTCTGCAAGTTGTGCAGAGCAACAAGGCTTTTGTTGGGAAGTTTAGCCAGTGGGGTATTGCTCCTCCAGAGAGACCTGGGCCACCTGATAGGAGTCTGGAGGAGAGCAGTGGGAAAGGTCAATGTCCAGGAAACAGGCCCACATGGAACTTGTGAATAAGTATTTTTGTTTAGCCTAATGTTCTGGTGCAAAGAACACAAGGAATCAAATGCTTTCTTTGTCCCAGCTGGGTCAGAACAGGCAGCAGCTGGAACCCACCATCCCCATCCCGCACCAAGAGGCAGGCGGCAGAGCTGGTGAATACAGACACTGCAGAGGGGGCATTGTCTCAGAAGAAAAACAAAACCAACCCCCAAGCTCCTCAGATAATCTGAAACCAGTTTAGCAGGTGCTCACACGACTCCTTCAGACTCCAACTAATCAGTCCCATGATGAGGAAGGCATAGCCCAGCTCAGCACACAGCGATCAGGGAGCACTAACCACAGAGCAGTTGAGTTCAAGGTGTGCCAGTCAATCAAGAGGAACAATAATGAAAAACAGATCCTACTTCAAGGATAAAAAAGCCATGATTTGTATGTTCAGGTGATTGCAATATTATCAGAGAGGTCATTCCATTGAGTATTCATAGATTGCCCTAGGCAAGGGCTTCAAGCGGTCACAGAAGTCTCTGACTGCCCAGCAATATAATTTTATTTGTTCTTAATCAAATTTTAGGACCAGGCACGCTGGTGTAATTGCACTTAAAATGCTCCCTTGCTGGACATCTCTTCCATTCAACCTCACCTCTTGCTGCCCAGCCTTGTTTCTGGGGGACTGCTTTAGGCCCTGCGCAGCTAAGGCTATGCCAAAGCCTGCAGAAGACAGCTCCTGAAAGGACAGGCAGTGCCCAGGAGACCTTCATCACCATCCCAACCCCCCCAAACTCCTGCAAAACCTCAAAAGAGGCCAAGCACTATGAGAGCCGTAGCTTTTCAGCTGAAGCACGCTGGCAGCGGGACCCCCTTGGCCACAGGAGCTGCTGGGATCCAGCGTGGGCATCGCCGCTCCGGAGCCACACTGAACCACCCAGACACAACCGTAACGAGGCAAACTCATTTCTAGCAAAAAAACCCACAAATCCCAGTTCACAACTACCTTGTGTTTTGCTGCTTATGGCCATAATCATAATATTCACCCTGAGGAACTCCCACATCTTATTCCAAGGGTAGCGTGCAGTACCGTAGCATTAATGAATTAGCAGTGGGAGAAAACTACTCATTTGGAAGAGGGCTTCTGGAGCAACAGAAAGCTGCAGGAAACCTGCCTGATGGGTCTTTTGGCAGGTTCTGCTACTTGCTTTAAATTAACACTGCAAGTGTTACCGACTGGTTCTCTATGGGAATGGGTTGAGTGAACCCGAGCACACCTGTAATTGCATGCTAAAGTTACAACGGCCTCGCTTTTCTGTCTTAGAACAAATTAGGTTTATTTTTAGCTTTTTGTCTCCAACGGATTCCAAAGCTCCAGCCACAGCACTGTAATGTTAAACCCACAAAGGTCAAAATCAGAAGAAAATTATTGCAGCAGCCCTCACGAAGCGAAACATGCATTTTACAGAGCTCTGTTGGCAATGTTTTGTTCTGCTTCTCTGTTCTTTCTCAATTCTCTGTGCAATGAGACTATTTTGACACTGGCATCGTATTCTGGGAGCGCTGGCTAGGAACAACTTCTCCAACTTATACAAGCTTCTTAAAACTAAGATTTATTTTTTTTTTTTAGTATGATCTTCATCCCTCCCATATCAACCTAGCAGTGATTGGGAAAGGCTAATTGAGTTCTTCAGGTTTTCCTTACATTTTGAGTGCAATAATGGGGAACTATTTATTCTGGCAGATTAGGGTGGTTTAGGAAATATTACAAGAGCTAAGGACATTTTAAAGTTATTACAGCTTCTATATTCTTAGTAATATATGATGAACAGGAGGAAACTTTAAAACACAGTAAAAGCTTGTGGAAGTCAGAGAACTTTTAGAACTAAAATTAATAACTCATCCAACACACTTGCTAACGTTGCCAAGAGCAACCTGAAAATCAAAGTTAACAGAAACTCTCACCCCAAGTTATCCATGCCTCAGTCACTGTCACAACCTCTAAACTGCATCAGGTCTTTCAGTCAGCTGTAATTAAGAGTATTTTGGAGACAAAATTTCATTCCTCCTAACCTACCGCCTTTTGGTAGCGCAGAACCTGCACTTTCTCTCAGCCTTTTTTTATGCACCAAACTTTCATATTTCTCTTACCAGCTTCATGGTTTCCCTTCCCAGGCCCAGCAGTCCTCTGTGGCACTCTCCTGGAGGCTGGCATTCACCAGGGACACTCAGAGCAGCCTCCAAACTGCTTTTGCTCCCACTCAGAGACTTGCCCAAGGCTAAAGGAGCAGGAAATGTAGATGTCTTCAGCTGTGTCTCCATTAACCAGGAATTCAGCTCAGCTGGAGTGGGCTCAGGAGACCCAGGCAGCAGGTCTGAGACCCCTCACGTCTCCAGCACGTGTGGATCTCTGGGGTTACTTTGGATTAGATTTAGCTTGGTCACCTAGAACAAGTCTCCCCCTTGCTCAAGGAATCAAGCCTCTCTGCAGAGAAAAAGCCATAGGTAGGCTCTCCAATAACCCTGTGGTCCACGGCGCAGTCCAGATCCCAGTGCCCCAGCAAACAATGCACCGCTGCCCCGACCTAATCCATGGTGCTAAAGTCCTGTCTTCCTCCCTCCTCAGCCCCAATCCTTGGGAAATTTCTTAAGGTAATTGGGTTCATTTGGGGAGGAACGTTGCAGATGCCTTGAAAACGGGGGTATCGTGCAAACCCAGCAATCTCAGTTATGAAGCGCCTTGATTACGCCCCGCTGCTCTGCATTGCACAGGTCTCATTCACATCTGAAACGCACCCAGCTCCCAGCACAAACATCAGATCCAGTCGCCACAGGATTTTTAGGAAACAGTAACATTGCCAACTAGGAGAAGCCCACCTGAGCTCTTCCAGCCAGTTTGGATTAAAGCAATAGTGCACATTTCCCTTCTGTGAGCATTACAGACTTCATCTGCTTCCTCTTAGTTACAAAGTTGAGATATAAAGAGGGAAAAAACCCAAAGTTTACATAGAAAATCACCTTGCCTTATCATCTCAGGATGTGAAGAAGTGAATTTCCAGTGCAGCGAGTTACCCACCCAGCTGCAGTTATTATGTGTTAAAACTCCCGATGCACCAAGCAGAAAATTTGCCCCTAAGCATTTTTAAATTTTTTTTTCCCATCCTGCAAACTGCCAGAATACTAAACAGATTTTTAGGAAATTGCTCTCAGTGGTAAAAAAATTCACCATCTGATCTCCAAACCGAATTATAAGCCTGGAACACGGAGGCCAGATACAGTCCTCTAATTAGGAGTGGGTAGGGATTTTCTGGCAAAACATGTTTTGCCAGAAAACATCAATTAATTGACTTCCCCCTCCCAAAAACAAAAAGGAGAATTTCATTGTAAGGTTCCCTGAGAAAAGCCTGGGTGCCAGTGTGGACCAAGCAGGCTCCTTTCCCTCCTGAATCCCAGCAGAAATTGGACTGGGAGGTGCTGGGGCTCTCCTGGCCAGGAGCCTCCCAACCTCCCTCTTCCCCTGTGTGCTATTTACTGAATAATTACCCAATTCGTGGCCCCCAGGGGCAGCCCAGAGGTTCTGCCACTCTTGGAGGAGCAGCAAATTAGAAAGTTGTCTCCTCTCCTGCCCTAATTATAAACCACGGGGCCTGGGTGCTCGTTGCTGGCGTGCGGGTACATGGCTCAGTCCCGGCGTTCTCCCTTCGAGCGGCAAACTCGGGGAAATCACTGCGAGCCCTGGCTCAGCACAGAGGGTGGCTCTGCACCATGGCAAGTTATTGGAGGGTAGTCAATAATAGGGGCTTGTCCTTTCTTCTGCAGAACGTGCGAAGGGCTATATCTGCCAATCTCTGCCCCGCTCTCAATATCCCGCTCTCCCGAGCAGGCCAATACATCACACGCTGATGCTCCTGGTTGAAATTCATTAAACGAGATATGTCTGGGTCGCTCCCGCTGCAGGAATGAGATCTTCTTCTGCAAACTGAGAGCTGATAAAAATTCCCTTTGTAAATACCAAAGTTGCTTGGAATTTTTCCTGCTAATTTTCTTTTATGAAGGTACTGGGGAATTTTCGTGGGGGATGTCCCAGGGGAAGGTTACAGAATGGGAAATGGCAGTAATGTTTTGAGGTTTTTTTCTCCTGAAAAAGTCCACTTTTTTATGGGAAAGCTGAAAACATTTTCATTTTCTCCAGTTCTAAACTAAAAATAGTTATTTTTGCAGCTTCTTAAAGGTTCTATGAGAAATCAAAATTTTTCTTCCAAAAAAAATAATCATTTCACCAACGCAGGCCAGTGTCTCCCAGAGGAATGAATCGCAGCCTGTTACTCCCAGCTGCGCCTCTCAGCCCCGCTCAGCACATTCTGCACATCAGAAGGAGAGAAAGATGTGAAGAACTATTGATCACTGCTGCTTAAATGCACGGAAATTCTGAATTGGACAAAAGCACAGGCCTGACACTGGAAACGTCTCTGTCTTCCCCAGCCAAGCGCGTTATAAGAGGGCTCACGGTGCCCCAAGTTTGGTTCTTTTCCCCAGAAACAAACCCGCCTCGGTCCTGTCGCAGGTCACAGCCAGGGCCGGCCAAACAGGCTGACCATTTCTGTTCCGCTCGGACGATTTTAGTCATGGCTATAAAGAATTAGATTGTGGCCACTGCACTCGCAGGCTGAATCACACAGGAGTTATAGACAGTCAGAGCAAGCCAGAAATAATGCCTTTCTAGTAATTTAGCCATATTCTGATAATTCCCTCTTAATCTCAGTGCTCATGGAAATCCCACAAGAGAAAACCTAAATAAATGAATCATAATTATGAATGTTGTTTATGTAATTGGTAAATGGTGCAGAGATAAGTGAGCGCAGCTTATTCCCCCACAAACACAAATTAAATGTGGCCACTGCAACAAAGATGTGCCCTCTCGTCCTCCAGGTTTAACAAGGTTCAAAGATTAAAATCGCATCCCACCCCTATGATTTGCACCTCCTTCTGCCACAGCAGCCCTGCCCAGCTCAGCAGCCGAATACACCCAGGGTCCCAGCCTGGACTTGGGGATCAGCTATTTTCAAGAAAACATAAACAGCGCATTTTTCACATTCCAAGTGAAAAAGGAAAGGGCAAGATAATCCGTCAGCGAAGTGACCCCCTATCGCGGCCACGGGCAGTCCCATTACTGCTGTGACAACTAGCTCAGCTCCCAGCCAAACGCCCGGAAAAGGCCAGCCAAAAATTCATCGATAAAAACTCATTTATCACTGCTGAAGGAAAAAAAAAACCCACCAGCGCTGGCGCCCGAGGCCAGGGCTCGGCAGAGACCAGGCTCCGGAGGACGCAGAGCCACCCGGGGGGGACAGCGGGGACCTGCCTCTGCCTGGGCACGGCCACCTTCCCACCCAAACCAACATCCACCCCAGCAGAAATAATTGGTGCAGGGCATGGGGCTGCGCAAAGCTCGGGGGGCACAGGGCTGTCGCTGACTCACCCCAAGCCCCCCAGGCAGAGGGGCCCCGCAACCCAGTGATTTTAATATCTCACCAAGCAAACTTCAGAAATTCAGAAGACGGGTTATTGGGTGGGGTGAGGAAGCCTATAAACTGCAGCCAGTGGGTTTTTTGGGCACATCCTGGCTTATTTTCCAACTCTGAGTTCCAAGGAAGCACAGTGCACCTGTACCTTTATTTAAAAAAAATATATCTTATTTTAGGGGCGTCATCACTGGACTGACAGCGCTGGAGATCCATCCTGCTGCCTGCCCTCCCCCTGCCCCCCACCAGCGTGCCCGTGGCACCTACTGGAAAATTCAACCCCCTGGGGGGCATCGCACGCATCACGTAGGGGAGCGGGCTCCAGCAGCACCCACCCACTCTGTGCTACCCCAGAGCCCCCCAGCCCCAGGGGCCGCGGGAGGATGCAGAGATGCTGTTCCTCACTACTGCTGGTGCGTGGACGGTGGTGTTGGTGCTCCAGCAAAGCCCCAGGGAGGGCTTGGAGCGGTCCTTTGTTCGTGAGGGCTGGAAGCCCCTCTCTGCAGAGAAGGGTGGGCAACGTTCCTCTCCAGAGGAGAGAGGATAGCACTGGGGACACAGCGGGGCAGTGGTGGGATGTGTCCCTGGTCTGGGGCAGTGGATCCCAGCCACGTCCTTGCCCCTCGTCCCCATCACGAACACACAAAAATGCCCACACCACTGCCCCCATCCCACATCCCACCACTCAGGTCGTGTCCCTGGGCTGAGCGGGACACAGAGGCACAGGAGCCACACAAATTGAGAAGCCTTCATTTTGGCAAGAAACTCACACCTAGCCTCTTGAAACTGGTGCCAGGCCACTCACCCGAGGGGCCTCGTACACAGCAGGTTCTCAAACCCACCCTGTCTTATTTCAGCAGGAGACTGGCAGTCACTACAAGAGAGGGATGTAGGAGCCAGCAGCCAAGAGCAGGAGATTGAAGTCTGCTATTTAAATATCTTCTGTACACCGTGTAAGCAGCTACGAGCTCGGCTCCCTCAAATTGCTTTACTAACCACATTAACCTCCGGGACGCCCCTTTGTTTCCTGGGGTGAGTGAGCAATAACTCAGGGACGGAGCAGTAATGGCTGAGCTCACTTTCCAGCGCGTACCGCACGAGACGGCGGGTACAGCGTGCCCTACATCCGCAGCTGCGGGTTTCAGGAGTGATGTATTAGTAGCGCTGCATCTGAAATAACCCGGTAATTGCTTAATGTTTTATATTTACATGGGCTGTACATTATGTTTGCTCTGAGAGAGGGAAGGAGAACTAAGCAGGAAAGGAGTTTGCAGTAAACCTACAGTAAGCAATAAAGAGCTATAAATGGTAATCTGTCAATAGCATCAGCTTCGCTGAGGGCTTGATTCAGGAAAAGAGGAGCATCCTCAGCTCCCGACAGACCTACACCAGAGCAAAGGGGATGGAGCACCCGGCAGGATTGAGCCCTTCCTGAAGGATGAGCTATTAAAACTAAACATACATAAAATCTTATTTGAAAGACCATATTCATTATTAATAAGAGGAAAGATGATCTTTCAGCTAAGGCACTGCTGCGCCAGGACTCTGCAGTGAGCTCCGGCTCCGCCACAGGTTCCTTGCTTCATCTGAAGTGTCTTTCTCAAGGAAGCCCCTGTTCCTCACGTCTTTATCCTCTCGGTGGGGATGACCCCTCTCCGTCCCTTCCCCCTCGGGCTGTGCTGTCTCCCTGTGACCGGGTACAGCTCCCGAGTAAAAGCAGGCCCTCCCCTTCAGCTGGAAAGGAAATAATGATTGGGAGTAATAACTTGTGAGTATTTTTTCCTTCTTTCCATCTTGGTAATTGCTTCCTACAATACCATATATCACAGTAATATTCTGTCACAGGGGACTGGATTTATGCGGTGGGAGAATGGGACAAGGACCCATTTTATTTCATCTGTGCAGTAAATGTATAATTCTGCAAGAGTTCACCCTATTCCCTAAGAAACTGAGACTAAGCCAGCTACTTGCTGGGTTTTCATTTCTATCGCAAAGATGTGTGGTCTCTTCCGAGTCTGCTGGCTACAGCTGAACAAAGTCAAGGACACCAACTCGCAGGGGTTCATGTGTTTTCAAAACGAAAGCTTCTGCAGAGCTCCAATAGCTAAACTGTCTGCATGGAGAAACCACCAAACCCCATTAATGCATGTGCAATGTGGGGAGAACCCACCAGGGAGAGACCTCTGGATGAACCAGCCACTGTGATGCAGGGAGAGGGAGGAGGAGGAGGAGGAGGAAGAGGAGGAGCTGTGCCCAACCTCCACCAGCCACACGCTGCCATATGGTGTGTGCACCGCACAGGGAAACTGGCAGGTACAGGGAGACAGGAAAACTGGGAGCTGTAAAAACTGTGAGGATGTTACACAAGGATTGCCATGTTACACACACTGCACCGACTGTGGGCAAAAAGACAAAACGGGAAAAAAGGAGAAAGAAAGGAAAAAACCCAACCAAAGCTGATTCCCTCAATTTACATACAGTTGTGTCTTGCAAGTAAAATAGGAGATTCGGCCGTTCCTGGCTTATTGTGATTCCAAGAGCAAAGTTGCTGGAGAGGTAAGAGGGTCAGGGAGGGGTGAGCAGCAGCCAGAGCGAAGGAGATGCTGTGGTGGAGAGAGGAGTCTGGGGCAGGAGGGCACAGACCCAGGATTATGAACCCCAGGCAGGTCTTGCCGTCAGATGATCTCAAGGCACAAACACCCATGCAAAATAAGTGTTAAAACTCTGGTCCTGGTCTTGGCAGGGAATCTCCCACTGACGTGCCCTCCCCTCCTCTCTGCAATCTCTCACCAAGGCTTCCCACTGAGATGGGCCACCAGCCACACCATGGCCATGGCCAGCCTGTCCCTTGTGCACTCAGGCAGTCTCCAGGCTGGAAACCAGCAAGAGATGCGCAGGACTTTGGTGGTACAACATAGGAGCCACGTCCCTGACCTCCCTGACACCGGCGATGGGGACAAGGGCCGTAGCCCAACTGTGACACAGAACTCTCCCTTCCCGTTGCCACCTCTTCTCCACACCTTTTTAATGTCTCACACGTACGGTGATGGTGACAGGATAGCCAGGGGAGGTGACAGGGCCCCCTTCTATGTGATCATGCGAAAGACTTCCACAGCGACAGCGCTGTACAGCACAGAAGGTAAGGGACCCTGTAGGAGGTGCCACCATACCTGGCTACTGAGAGAGCTTTATCAAAATTACAGGAAGAAAGAGCTAATTAGCAGCGAGTGGTAGGAGCAGATGAACCCTTTAAAAGGGAAGGCCTCACTTTCACGCCCATGGCACCTCAGGAACAAGCAGAAGGGAAAAGAAATATAGAAAGTACGTGAGACTGATGAGAAATTATTCAAAAATTCATAGAGCAGGACTGGGCATTTAGTTACAAGCACTGAGCAGGAAATGTGTTGGCTGCTCCATCCCCGGCCTCCGTGCAGAGAGAAGCCTCTGGGCCCCGGCAGCCTTCGCCAGGGCAGGGATCTCCTGGGGGTTTGCAGCCCAGACGAGGAGGGACCCGGGGAAGGGCACCCGGGGCTCTCCCTGCCCAGTTGACGGTGGCTGCAGATGCCCTCCGAGGCTCAGGGAATGAGAGAGATCACTCACCTGGCAAACCGACCGAAATCACTCTGAGCCCCCATAAAACTCCTGTCGCAAAGTAACCCAGCGGGCAGCGGACACGGGGCAGAGCCCTGGCTGACCTCGGTGGGAAACGGCCAAGTCCCAGGTGGCGTTTGCCAGAGGCAAATGAAGGAGCGTTGGCTCAAATCACCGCTCAGCGGGACGGGCACCAGCACACGCGGCCCAAGGGGAAGCGAGTCGGGGCCTTGGTGGTGAGACAGAAATGGAGATGCTGAACATCTGCCCTCCGGGGGGGCTTCAGACCCCTTCACAAGGCTTCCTGCCCATCAACAGCACTGCAAAGACTAAAGAACCTGGCTTAACAAAAGAGAAAAAATATTTATTTTTTTTTAGTGAAAAAAAACCCCACCCAAGCCCGCCCCACGCATAAAAGCAGCGCAACAAGATACTATTAAAATAGCTTGTGGGAAAATCCTCCAGTTGGTCAGCCCAGCCCGTGGATCTGAGGAGCTTGAAAAGTCTGAATATATTTAATTTATTATTTTCACCATGGAAACGCTCAACAAAACTGACCTTTTCAGTTTCAATAAAACTGGATTTTCCTGTAGGTCCCCTGTCAGCCGCTGCAATAATAAGTGGAAGTGCTAAAACCTGGAGTTATTAAAAATCTGAAAAAGAGTAAAATGGCTCCCAAAGCCTCCTGCTCCTGGGTCGGACCCGGCCGCGCTCGTTCTGCCGGGAGATGCATATCCTCCTTCAGACATTTCCCAAAACACAGCTCCATCTGTGATTTTGCTGATGTAAATAGGGAGCATCTGCTGGCTTCCATGAAGTTAATCCCGGTGTGCTGGGTCCTGCCTGGAGCAGGAGACAGCCATCGCATCCTCTACGCAGCTGCTTTTACCCTCAGCGTGCCATCGATGGGGTGCCTTTGGTACTGCTGACTCCTCGGGTGTATTTGTCCTTCCCCACCAGGCTCTTCATTGCCTGCTCCCGCACAGAGCACTAACACGGAGCCTGCAGGCACCGAGGAGGATGAGTCTTCCTTCGCTCTCCGGGATGTTGCTTCCCTCTGGCTGGCCAGAGAAGGCGCAGGTCAGGGAATGGAGCAGGATGGGTGGCAATGGACAGAGATTCACAGAATTATCTCAAACCCCAAAGTTTCTTACGTTTTCAGCAAGGAATTTTGGCATTCCTGGCCTTTGATCAGTCTCGAGAGTGATAGCTGTAAAATACGGCTAGAAAAGATATTGAAGGTGTTTGTTTAGAGGTGAGCTTTGTCAAGTATCTGTTCTTTGGCAGCAGTTGAACAAATAAACAATTTCTCCCCTGTGTTTAACTTCCTGCGGTGGCTGGGCAGCCCGTCTTTGCTCAGGAAGGCACCCTCAAGCCTGATAAAATTCAAGCATTCACATCTAAGTCGATGCTCCTGGAACCGGGTGGTTTTGATGTATCCTGATCTACATTTCACGTTAGAGCCTATCCACGAGGCTGTGAGTGGGGTGAGGAGTCACCGGGGGCCGTGGGTGGCACAGGGAGCCCTGGGGACACAGCCCTGCTC
>JAOXNO010000063.1:35783255-35814703 GCA_028565335.1 Limnodromus scolopaceus
GCGCGGGAGGCGGCGCGGCCGCGGCGCAGGTCAGTGGCGAGCGGCCCCCCGCGGGCCCGGACCCCCTCCTCGGTACCCCCGCATCCTCCCCGCACCACTTCGGGAAAGTGCCCAAACTTGCTGCGGCCCCGCGGCGGCGCGACCCCCTCACCTCAGGACCGCCCTCCTGCCGCCCTCGCCGTAATTAACAGCGCCGGTAATTAGAGGGGAGGGGGGGCAGGTGCGGCGCGGGGGCTGGAGCCGGCGGGGGCTTCCGTCGGGAAAATACCGGGAGCCAAAGCAAAGTAGTTGGCAAACGCCGGCGGCGCCTGGGCTGGGAATGCCGCTCCCCGGAGTTGAGCCGCCGGGCGAGCGGGAGGGTGCGGGGACGCCTTCTCCTCGCCGGGGAGCGGGGGCGGCTCTAGGGGCTGCTGTCCCCACGGCGGGTCCCGCGTCCCCCCCGCCCGGTGACACCGGCACCGCGGACCCGGCGGTGCCCCCGACATCGCGCCCAGCCCTGGGAGCGCACACGCGGCTGGGAACGCACACGCGGCTGGGAACGCACACGCACACTCCAGCCGCCCGGCACAGAATCACTTGGTGGCAGCGCGTTGGCAGCAGTGGGCTAGTGCTGGGCGAGCGGAGCGGCCGGGCGCCTCGCCGACGGCGGGGGTGGCCCGGTGCGGGCTGTGGACGCGGCCGGGAGCGGGGCGACACCCGGCCGCTGCTGTAAGCGCCTGGAGGGGCTGGGAAAGCCCCCTGTTGTAACGGCATTATAATGTCACCTCTGTCTGCGGCCACTCGCGCTGTGCGCAGGTTAACAGCCTTCAGAAAACCCAGAGGTGCTCATGGTTTTTTCTCTTCTGTGCGAGAGGCTCACCCTGAGGCTCACCCTGAGGCTCACCCTGAAACGCTTGTGTTTTGTGGCAAGATGTAAAAGTTGCAGCTGCTGGGAGAGCGGGCTGGGCTCCCGGTGCCAGCCGGGCAGGATGGAGGGCAGACCCGCACGCCCTCAGAAGTGAAAATCGGAAATGCGGTCGCTAAATCCGTGGTGTTTATTAACGATGCTCACCATTTGATGAGAAAGCGATCCCCAGTTTATCCCGAGATGTCACTTTGTCAGACGCCTGGCCCCTCATCAATTCCTCTCATGTCCCCGGGATTTTCTCCCTTCCCGGAGCAGGCCACGGCAGCCCTCCGTGTCGGGGATAACCGTTAAGCTCTTCTTTTGAATTCATGAGCTTCCAAATTAAACTTTTGCTGACACCTGCTACCTCCCCTGGGCGAGCCGAGCGGCAGTGGCGCCCCGGCTGCTGGAGCTCTGCTCCCCAGCAAAGGAAATCGCAAACAAAAATCGGTGTAAAGCGTGCGGGGCTGGGTCACACAGCGACCTGGGGGAGCTCTGCGAAACCGGCTGCTGGAAATAAATCTAATCAAAGTCTGCTTCTAATGGAGCAAACTTTCCAACCGCAATCACAGGCAGGAATTAAATCCATAGAGTAGACGGCAACGGAGATTAATAATCATCATCATCAATTAGCAAACAGAACAAAATGAGGGTAAACAAAAAAACCTGGCTCCCCTTCCCCCTCGAACCTAGTCCCACCTTTATTTATCCGGTGTCAAGGATCTCTCCTCGGCGCTGCTTTCAAGTGCCAAAAAATTTAGCAGGTGTCATAACATAAGGTCAAGACTTAATTATTTATATGGAGACATCAATCATCGGGTGGGGATGATTTATTTATAAATCACCAGAGCTCTAAAAGGAGAGAGTGAATCCTGATTTTCTCCTGCTGGCTCCTGAAGGGGACGGGGCAGGTCAGAGCCGCCCCTGGGTCACCTCTGGAGCCTGCGGGGGCTCCTGCCCGGCCCCGCGTGGAGGAGGGTTTCCTGCGCCTTTTAAATCGTGTAACCAAAATGCCACCGGGGAAATCTCATGCACATTTGCTACATCTCAGTAATGAACATTTACTGATTATGGATTATCTGGAGAATTTAGCTTTTTAAACATTATTCAAATTTTTATGTTTATGTAAGCTAATAAGACTGAGGAGATTCAGTAACTACTCTGTGCCTTATGGTATTTGAAAAGTATGTCCGTTGGGCTTAGCTCAGCATCTTCCAGAATCACTTTTAAAATACTAAAATAGAATTTTTTCTGCCGGCAAAAACCCACCCCCTATCTGTACTCAGTATAATGCTGCGTATAATGCTCTTTGCTCACAATTAATGCCAAAAATCAATTTGCGAACATGCTTTTTATGTTTCTGCTGATCACAAACAGGATGGCACAGTAAAAGCTTTTACTGCCATCTGATTAGCCCGCAGTGGTGGGAAGCGAGCCGCCTGGGCTCGTGCGGCTCGGGAGTCCGGTGCCGGCCGCGGCGGGGCGCGGGGGGTGCTGAGCACCAGGCACAATCCTGCCCCAGGCCATTCGCAGACGCTTTATCCACCGCGGGAGCAGAAGCAGGATCAGGCCCACAGGTTTCCCCATCGCTGGACAAAGTGGTGAACACGCGCTTGGGACGGTCCTGAGCCTCCTCCTCCTCCGGGTTTCTGATGAAGGGTTAATTACAGCCAGGGACTCGCGGAGAGCTGTCTGTTTATCTGGTAATAGAAATGGTGCGGCTGATCTTATTGACATGATTGCATTTCAGACAGGGAAGTGATTAACTTTGAGTGAAACTGGTGAAAAAAGAAGGCAGAATACAGGGAGAGAGAGATGGAAAGTTCGGGTGAAATGAGTGGAGCTGGGAGGGGAGGTTTCCTCTGCTCCCCTGTCATTGTCTCCTGTAACTCCCTGCAGCACACACCTCAGGCTTTACTGTTGGAGAGGACTATCAGGAGCACGAGGAGTTTCCAGGGCAGCTCGTGATCCTTCTGAACTTCATGGCAGGGCTCCATTTTGGCAGGAGCAAGTCAATACGCTCTCCTGCACATCCACTGCACCGTTCCCACTGATCTTAGAAGACGACCATTTATCACTGCATTTCCGTGACAGAAATACTAAAATAATACTGCACCGGGCTTGTAAGAGGGTGCAAATTACAGGTAAAAGGATGAGTGGGCTGGCAGCACCTTCAAGGAACAATTAAGGCATTAAGAGTGTGGGAAAATGTTTTGAGAAATTAACCAATCGGTGAGAAAATGGGAATTTAGGACACGATTCGGTTAGGAGATGTTCCTTGAGCACCCTCTGGATCTTGCCCAGAGCTTGTGAAAAATGAAAGATTAATAGTATTTCTTGTAGGCAAGACCAGTCAGCTGCTTGTGTATTTTTATGGTGTACTGGGTACATTTATAGCATTTAGTAATGCCTGCAATGTGCAATATAAAGAGCAACAGATGAGCGTATCGTGAAACAAGGCACTGGCAAGGCAGGTGGGAAGCGGTTTCCAAAATACAGCAGAAACCAGGCTGGGAGAAGAGTTGTGAGATGGTAAACACGATATAATAGACCTCAGGGGCTTTAACCTGAGGTCTGAAGCCTCGGGCTGAGTCCCACCGAGGCAGGACCGAGCCCTGCCCACGCTTTCTGTAGCCTCACTGCCCTCAGACCCTGGCAGGGACGGCTTCCACCCGCTCCGTCCCCCTCAGAAGGCACAAGTGATGGTGAAACCACGGCTGAGGGCAAAGAGGAGGAAGGAGGGGAAGGAAATGGTACTGGCTCAACTGCACGGAACAAATCACAGATTTCCCTGATCAGGCAGCCGATGCCTAACTAGGACACAAAGCGAGCCACCAAGGAAGGTGGCAGATTTCACAAATTAGTCATGGCAAAAATGGTGAATTTCACAGCTTGAAGTGAATTCATGTTATAGGATGAAACAGCAGTAAGTGATTAAGAGCTCTATCTGATAGAAGTAATAAGCATGTGAGCCTTAGTCATCACAGCAGCCGACGTTCCTCCCTGGCTTGAGCCGAGCCACGGGAGCAACACCTTCATCAGCCCTGTCCTGTTCCTGATGCAGAGCAGGAGCTGGTGGGCACCACCACAAGCAGATGAGGTCCCATGGACATCTCCAGGAGTTTTCCATCTGAAAAATTGTTGGTTACTGAAAATCCATAGATCCATGTTGCATCCATAGAGCAAAACAGGAGCAAAGTGAGCTCATACCAACGGGGCTGAGGCCGCGCTGGGCATTGTGAGCATCCTCCAGGCTCCCCCCGGGACGTGGGCAGCCCTCGGCCCCGGAGCGGAGTGGCTTCAGGCTGCCAGGAAGGCTACCAAAGCCCGGGGCTGGCAGACGGAGCTGGAGCGGCGTCGGAGCTGGGAACCCTGGGGAGAGCAGAGCCTGCGGCTCCCGCGCTCACGGGGGGCGTTCCAGCACACGGGGCGCAGCTGGGGGGACATCGGAAGACGCTCACCTTGCCAGGACCGAAGCCACGGGGGAATGTAATGGGGCAGGGGCAGTGCCAGATCCCTCACATCCCACCGGGAGGCCATCGGCATCCACTGGTGGTGGAGTTCCCGCATCCCGGAACACGGAAGGCGCTGCTCCTCCCCACCCCGGGGGTGTTCTGCACCTACAGAACACCCTCAGAGGGATGGGTCACTCCTGAACCAGGGTGGGAAAACAAAGCAAGCAAAGTTTGAAGAGAATTAAAGTTTCTAAAGCACTTCTGAAGGAATGCCCTTGCACTCCTGGTAGGGAATTAGAGGGGGCTTTTAAAAGGGCGAGGTGGGGGGACAGGCCCTCGTCTCCCAAACTGGTTTCAAAACTTGGCAGATTTAAGAAACCTTTCAGTAACATTTTGCGGATCAATGCTAATTTGATGCCCGGGAGCTTAGTGCTGTGCCAGTTCCCTGTCACGCTGATATTAACTAGGCACCTCTTGAGCATGTTTATAGCTCGAGGCCCATTAAATATGCAGACCTGACAATTACTGCACCTCCCTTAAAATACTTAATCTGAAACATGCATCGCAGCATCCACACGCGGTCTTTGACTCCTCATCAGAAAGGACCCTCGCTCAGTCCCCGGGAGGTGGGATTCCCTGCTCCGGGAGAAGGGGCTGGAGGTTGTGCCCGGGATGGAGAGAGGGTGGGCAGGGGCCACCAGTGACCACCACCCTCAAATCTCCTGGGGCCCGATCCGCCAGCTCCTCTTCGTACAGTGACCGACCTCGGGAAAGTCACTTAATGTACGTAAATGACACTGGTTGAGAGAGCAGTAATTACTCGCCTTGGGAAAGGCGGGGGGATCAGTCACACACACTTTGTGAGCGGTCTTTGAACTTGAAGGCCTGCAATCTGACATCCACTCGCAGCCAGGAGCTAAACAGACGTCGCTTTATTTTTTAACAGCGGCTAATTTGAGCCAAAGCTGCAGGAGATCCTGGTTTTTAAATTTGGGCCCTTTTAATACCTGCACAAAAATAGTTTGAGAAACGTTGGTTTCTCATTCTCTTCAGCGTGACCCTCAAATGCAAAAACGATCCCCTTGTGAGCCAGGAGAATCAGAGCAGCAGTGACATGTCTATTTAGATGACTAACTTTAGGCACCTATGTTTGAATATTTGATTTAATATGCCTTCATTTTTATATCCTGAGATGGGGATGCTACTTAGCTCAAAGAAGATCAATTAATTTTCTTGCTGCTTTTAAGTTCTTTAATGGAAGATGTTACATAAATTATTATTTAATATACTTTAACAGGGTTTTTGCATGAGCTGCTTGATCTGCTTAAAGCATATAAATCAGTATGAGCTGAATTAGTAAAATAAATTCAGAAATCTAAAGGTGCATCACAAGTTAGACTAGCGCATGAGAAGGGATAAAAACTACATTGCTCTCATTTGGAAAAAAAACCCCGCAAAGATTGTTGTTTTGTGAATCTTTGGACATCTCATTTCATAGGGATCACAAAATCCATTTGTGGAAAGGTCTATGAAACAAAAGAGCAGCACCCCGGTGGGTAAGGGGCGGGGGCCTGGGGGCACAGAGGCGGGAGGGGGCCGTGAATCTCTGCTTTGTGCCGCGGTTCAGAAGAGCAGTTCTTTTCCTCACTTTCGCCGATGCCAAAGGGCCAGAGAAAGGAGCTCTCACAGAAGACAGCCCGTCCTGTCCTGCAGCAGAGACGCGGTTGCTGGCTCTCTCCAGCAAGAGAGGAGACGACCCTGCCCTACGCCGCCCCGCCGGGGCTTCTCACACCCGGCTCCGGGGCGCAGGACGGAGCGCGACCAGCCGTTACTCCGTCCTCGTGCCCCCCGTCCAGCACGGGTTTCCACATCCGCCAGTCCTAGGGAAAGGCCATTCCCTGCCATCTCTGCCCTGTTTTACAAACACTTAGGTGCTTTTTTCCACTTTTCCCCGAAAGTACACTGTATCACGCTCATATCCAAAAAACCAACTCTCCAACAAGCTTACTGCTTTTCTGGCTTTTCTTCACAGCAGCTTTTCAGACCACGTTGTTTCTTGCTAACAGTTCCTCCCCCGGCCACAAAGCCCCGCGACGCTGGTTTAAAGAACCAGTTATTATCACTTACTGGCAGAATGGTTCTCATCTGCTTCCTAGTTACGTCTGTAGGAGCCTCAGGAGGAAGCTGCTGCCCAATAAATCACTGCTCCCACTGCCTTTACGTGCCCCCCCGAGCTCCCCAGCATCTCTCCTCCGCTCTCCCTCACCTCACTCGGTGCCAGGATGGAGGGGTGGCCGCTCTCTCGCACTTATTGCCAGCGTCCTTCCTTTGCAGGCCGGGGGGGAGGGATCTGCTTTCACACACAGACTGACGATAACATCATCCCGCGTCTTTAAATACGGGTCGCAGAGTTAATGGTGCAACAGCCAGAGGTTTTGTGTTTGTGATACTGAAAATTTACACTGATTGCTTCCGGTTTTTTAGTATTTTTTCAGCATGTAAAATCTAACATAACCTTTGCATCCTTAAAATAATTAATTTGTCTATTTCTTATTAAAAACCTATATTATTTTAATGCTTTGGACTAGCACTGCCCACATTGTTTTGTGTGTGCTGACAAGTTCTGGAGGACTGGGCATATCCCACCGCGTTAGGTATTGTACGTACACACAGCACGTGGGAACCACTGCCCAGGGAGCCTAGAGCTCACATAAAGTTCATCTAATTCTGCACCATGCACAGCAGTCTGCAGCAGCGATGGCAGTGTTTAAATAGTACCTACAAGTAATAAATCATCACACTGAATTGTTCTAACTACGTTGCTATTAACCTCCGCTGCAGCATTTTTGCTTTGAAATACTAGAATCCACTTGTTCAACCTTTGGTTTACACTGGGAGAAATCTGAGCTCAGGCCGATGTCAGGAGCTTACGTGAGGTCTCTCTCATAACACCAGCATGTCGCTAGCACAGAAATCCATCTGGTTTTCATAAATATTTGATAGGGCTCTATCATCCTCCTCATCATCATTTTGGGCCGGTTGGAGGAGGGTCCCCCCGCGATTGCAACCCCTTCCCGAGTTGTTGTGGGAAGCCGGTTGGTGAAATTTCAATCAGAGCGTTCTTATAACAAATTCCATTCAAATTCCGTCTGGAAAAGGGAGTTAAAGTTTCATCCTGCTGCTCAGAGAATGAGATGCTAAACGCGGCTCCCCCGGGGCTTGGCTGCAGCCCAGCGCTTTGTGATTTATGGGTCTCCTTCCCCATCCCGGCTGTGACCTTGGGACCTCTCTCTGAGGCGGTGCCGGAGCCCTCAGCAACATCCCCCATCATCGGGGTGGCCCCCGGAGCATCGGGGTGGCCATCGGGGTAGCCCTCAGGGCATCAGACCCGCGCTGGGGCAAGTGCCCAGCAGGGGGACCAGGGGAACCCTCATTTTCCTGCTCTTACCGATAGGCACAAATCAGGGAACATTGTTCTTAAATGACAGGAATTATGAGCCAGCTGCAAAGCACGGAAAGCATTCATGGAAGAGGTTTAAAATATATTGGCCAAAGGCATTTTCTGTGGAGAAAGCCACAAAACAGCTCTAATTGGAGGTCTCCAAACAGCTGTTGTGCCCTACCTATTTATATTGGAAAAGTAACTCAAAAGATTATGTTAACATGTGATTAAAAATAATAAAAAAAAAAGGTTTAACACTGTTACTGCTCTTATTGATGGCATTCTGGGGGCGCCGATGATGCTTTCCTGAGAAATGTGTGCGCCCATGGCCAGAGGAGCTGACAACCCAGATTGTAACATATGCCACTTTTAACAGAAAAATTGTGCAATTGAGAGAAATTATTGCCCCTTGAAGATTACATTCATTATGGATTGTAGCAGAGATACGTCTTTAGAATGACTGTAGTTCCCTTCAGTTAAATACCTATTCAGAAATACGATCGTTGGAGCTTACGTGTGGAGCTGCGGCTTCTTGTAACCCGGTTATTGACAGAGAGCAACTTTGGGGAAGGTGCGGCAGAACCACGCGGCTCGTTTGTGCCTTTGCTCCTCCCAGAACATTCAAGGACATACCTTCTGGAAATCCTTGTTTGGATGTACCTGTCTGGGTTCCTTAGGGCGCGGAATACTTTTAAAATAAAAGAGGGTGACTTTTAAAATAATGAAGTTTTTTTTAGATTTGTATTTCACCAGTAACTATCAGGGGGTTTCAGCACAGCAAATGATACAGATTTAGCTTTAAAACAAAGAAAAGCAAAACTTATTGTTGTTTTTGGTCTTCTGAGTATGGCATCTGATACTTGCAGTGATTGGCATTTACCACAAACGAACCTTCTCTGTAACCCAGCTGTAGCCCTGACCTCACACAGGTCTCTTTCGAAACACCGCTCCTCTCCTGCGCTGTGGATCAGAGCATCCTTGCGCTTAGTCCTTTGTAGAGAGGAACCAACCAAACCGGCTCCGGGAGGGGCTGGTCACCCGGATACCCCGGCAAAACATCCCTCAGACCCTGGATGGCTCTGAGAAGGGGTGGCCCTCACCCGGGGGCTTCAGCACAGAGCCATCCCAAGCTTTTCCGTTTCGCTGATAATGCAGCTAAAGTCAAACTATTAAAATGGTACAAAATCGTTACCAATAGTGTCGCTACTCCAATTCTAGCATTGAAGATGCAGCAGGGTCATAATTAGTGGCTCCTAATTGCTTTTGTCCCACGTGCTGCAGCTCTGGTTGCCCCCAGGCCAGGGTGACAGCACTGAGCAGTCACGCTGTGCTGCTCCGTGGGTACCACACTCAGACAGCACTGAGAGAGGGGCATCGCGCAAAAAGACACCTCCTCTGGCGAGTTCGGGGCTGTCCCCACAAGCGGGCTTTGTGGGAAGGCCCGCAGAAGGCAGCGATGCGGGGTGTGCAGACACCCCTGCTGCCGTTCCTCGGCAGTGGAAGGTTTCCCCAGGAGAGGTTTCCGTGCCGCACACCGAGCGCTTATTTTGGCAGGAGCTCCGTAACTGTGCGCTAACCACCCTGGGTACCAGCTGCTACCTACAGAGAAGTACTGGGGAGAGCTTGCGCAGGGGGACCCACCACCAGAGCTCAGAGGGTCCTACTCACTCATTTCCTCCAGGGAAAGCCTTCTCTTCAAAAAGCCCTGGAAATCTCATTCTTGCAATGGAGACCAACCAGTGGTGGCCTTTTTGAGGTGCTCTGAGCAGACGCAGCACTTTTTTCCAACTTTTCAGTGTTGCTGAGAACTTTTTTTATATGATGATTGGTATTATTCATGCAAACCTCCAGCTCCTCATCCTGAAATGACTTTGAGACTTCGCAGAATCGTAGGATGGTTTGTGTTGGAAGGGACCTTAAAGCCCATCTGGTGCCACCCCCTGCCCTGGGCAGGGACACCTCCCACCAGACCAGGTTGCCCCAAGCCCTGTCCAACCTGCCCTTGAACCCCTCCAGGGATGGGGCAGCCACAGCTTCTCTGGGCAGCCTGGGCCAGGCTCTCACCACCCTCACACCAAAGAAGTTCTTCCCCACATCTCAGCTCCATCTCCCCTCTTTCAGTGTCAAACCCTTCCCCCTCATCCCGTGGCTCCCCTCCCTCATCAAGGGGGAGTGTCGGGGATGGATTCCTTCTACAATCCATCCTATGGGCTTTGGGCCAACCTCTCTTGGCTGGACGTGCCTCGGTACCCACTGCTCCTTCCTGCAGTTCTCCTGACACCTCTGTCAGCGGGACAGAAAGCCAGACTCGGCAAGAGGGGGCAACAGGGAATTCATCCCCCGTTGGGTGGGAAGGGGGGTGCCTGAGGGATGGAGGGAATACATAAGAGAGAGACCGAGGAGGCAGCTGGGCTGCTTCAAAGAAACGGCTCTGCCTCATGGTCCCGTGCGGCTCGGACAGTACCCGGAGCAGAGAGAAGTCCTCTTTCCATCTGATCCGGCTCTTCCCTGTCTGATTAAGCCCCCCCTCTCTCTCCCCCAGCAACATGCCATCTCACTGGCTGCGTAACCCCGGCAGTTACGCCGCGCTGGGCACCCTCCCTGTTCGGCTATTAAACTGCCCTGTCGCTTTCCTTTGCCAGGACTTCTTTCTCCTCACTAATATCTCACCTAAACTTTTTCTTTCTTAGCTTCAGGCCATTGCTCCCTGGCCTACAATTTTCTGAGACTGTGAATAATTCCCTCCCTTCATTTCTATTGTTACCTTGAAGGTATTTATAGGCTGTGATCATGTTCCCCCTGAGCCATCTCTTTCGCTGGACTCTATGAATTTAGCTTTCTCAGCCTCTTCACACATTAAGTTCTCTAATCCACGTATCATTGCCCTCCTTTGTTTTCATCTGCTTCTTTTGAAGGTTGGTTACTAGAAATACACAGCACCGTGGTTTTACACGGCTGTTATTTATATGGATTTACATGCACTTCCCCCAGTTATCTGTATTTTCTAACCCAGCAGGGCTGTTTTAGGCTTATATTGGTTTACTTTATGAAATATCTCTCTCCTCTCAGAATTTAATTTTGCAAATGAAAATATACCAAATATGTCTCCATTTTGCTGCCCAGTTATAAAGAGAAGGCAGTAAGGCTGAAGGAGGTAACTGACAGCGAAGACGAAAACTGACCTTTTAATTTGCTACCCCAGCCTGGCCCGAGTTCTGCGCGGGAGGAAGGGCTGTCCCCAGGACGGAGCCCGTGCCCTGTGGCAGCGCCTCTTTCTCTGCCCTTTGGGAGAGTAACCTCAGCTGCCTGCCCCCCGCCACCCAGTTGCTCCGTTCAGCGTGCCTTCCTCCGCTCCATCACCAAAATAGGCGGTTCTGTCCTACGGAAAACTCTAATTTTGGTTTCATTTGAGATTAAAAGTCTCAGTTTTAAAGTTTGCCATGTAATGCAAAATTATTGGGAAGGAAAAAAATCAATTTTTGGAAAGTAGAAACACTCCACTGAGATGTTTTTTATCTACCCTGGGTGCTATGATTCGGCTGCTGTGACTCTCCCTGTCACCCCCCAGCTCAGCCGGGCGCTGGGCTCCTCCAGGCACCGCTGCCTCTTCTCAGCTCACGGCTCTCCCTGAAGTTTGTATCAAAAATACAAAGGACAAACACAAAAAGCCTCTGGAAAAGGTTGTGTCACATCACGGAAAAGGAGACCGTGCCTGGGAGCGAGACCTTTGCACGGGGAGAGAATTACAGCTCCCGCAGAGCACCAGGAAGGTTGGGATAAAGGGAGAAGTTTGAACCTAAATTTGTAAAATTATGTCATAGTAAGATTCCTAACAAAGTCAAAGTGATGGGAAGGTGGAAGAAGCTTCCTAACCAGCAGCAGGTTGGGGCTCTGTGGATGTGCCCAGGACTGGATTTCTGCCCGTCTCCCGCTCACGGTGATGCCTGGGCAGAACCTGACGCTAGCGATGTCCCTGGTAAGACAGAACAACCTTCGCACTCACCGGCGCCTCTCGGCTCCCTCCTTCTGCCTCCCCACTCCCTCTGCTTAGTCCTTTAGTGCCTGAAACAACTGCCTCTGCTTGTCCTGGGCTTGTTCTCGATTTGGAATTAGGGTCTCAGTTTTGAAAGATCATGAGAAATAATACCCTGTAATAATAATACCGTGTCTAAAATAACTAATTCTTTGTTCTACATTGGTTTATTGAAAAAAAACTCCTCCAACGAATAATAGTAGCAGTGTGTATGAGGGCTGCTGTCATACCTAAAAACCTTCTAAAAGATCTCCTATCTTCATACAGTACAAATATTTATTCTTAGCAATACTTCCGATTTTACGGAAGCCACGACAGGCTTCATTTGGCAATAGGAGGGGGCTGCTAACATCCGCAGGGCTCAATCCTGCAAAGAGAATTGAACTGTCGGAATAATTAATTTTTCTGTTCAGTGGTTGAACCAAAATGAGCGGGGGGAAGCCTTGCTTCAGGTATGGCCAACAGACAAGTGAGTGGTTCATTTTTATCGCCAAAACAGGAATCTTCAAAGTTAAAACTAATTCCCAATACAAAGATCTGGGTTTGGTTTTTTTTTTGCTTACAAGCATCAAAATGAAACATTTGGGCTGTGTTTTTAAGTTTAGAGTAATTTGTAAGATGTCTAGTCAGTTGCTACACTCATTTAAAAAAAAAAAGCAACAAACATAAAGTTCAATTTACAAACATTTTGCAAATGAAAGATCCCAGCAAGCTTTAGCAAGAATGACAAGAAATTATCATCTCCTGCCTCTCAGGAGTTAGACCAGTGTTTAAAATCAGTGTTTTTAATGGACACCAAAACGCACTCTGGAAATAGGCTGCTGCTTCTGTCTTTTAGTTAATTAATAAACTCAAAATGTTTGAAATATGCATTGTAAGAAGAGTTTATTTTAATTTTCCCAGCAGAGGCATTGACAGCTGCAGGACGACACTGCACCAAACTCTCCTCCTTAATGACATTTTCTTTTTAATAATCATTGATCCACACAAATTTGCCAGTCCCTAATGAGGAGCTCATCGCTCACCTTGCTTGCGAGATGCTCTGCCGAGGGCTGAGCGTGGGGCAGAGCATCTCATCTGCCATGGAATTGCGGGACAGGTTGTTTTCTTAATTTATTGTTTGAAGAATTGGTCAGTCGCTTCCAGTTCTTCACGCGTGCCCGGCCACGGAAGTCTCCTTCGGAGAGTAGGAAGAACTGGAAGTGACTGGGACAGGGGATGCGATGAGTCTCCCACAGCGTTGGATCAGGGGCAGCATGGCAGAGCCCTGCTTTTCCCTCTCGCTGCCCTAGGTCTGGCCCTAGAGTCACCTTGAGTAGTTATGAAAGCAAACACCTGGTGGAAATGGTGTAACCTGTGGTGTAAGAGCACACGTGGAGCCCCGAAAAACCCAAGGCAGACGTTACAAAGTCATGTCTTAGAGGAGCGACTGTACCTTCCAGCTGCTGTACAGAGCCCGGCGGGGCATAATCCTCTTTACAGCCTTGGGAAGAAGAGAGATCAGCACCGTAGCGTGACTTCTTTCCTGAGTCCTACAGGGGAAAGAGATGGGGAAAGAGAAGGGCTCCCGGTCCTTTCCCAGAGAATCCCCTGGATTAGGGGAAGAGGGGCCTGTAGGATCCCCCTGCAGACCACTGCTGCCTTTCCCAGCGATTCCCAACAATATCCACAGGTTAGCAGACACATAACGCCCCATTTTCTGCCGTTCCTTCCCCGAGTTGCTGTCCCTGGGCAGGAGGAAGGTTTACGGTTCTTCCCCTCTTTTCATCTCCTGAGCCCTACCCTGATCTCATCCTCTGCAGCTGCACAAGCCATAAACCAGGCACCTGAGCATGGTTTATCTCAGCAATATTCCATTTCTGTGTCAGACTTTAGGTCAGGTGGTAATTTTGGGTGAGGTATCGTCTGCAGAGACAACAAATGCAAGAAGCAATCTTTCTCCCAGCAGAGGATAAACTGGATGACCCAAGTGATTTTCTCTGTCACTACTATCTGTGTTTCTATTATGGAATAAACCGCTGGACAAGGAGAAGGATTTAACGCTCTGACTGTAGTGATGGATACCACCACAAAGCTCAGCTTAGTTCATCTCCTCACTGCCTTCTGAGGGGCACAACGTGTCCAGCAAAACAGCAGCCTTTCTCTCCTGTGCAGAGGTGATCTGTAGAGCGTGTTCCCCCTGAAGGGTGTCACGGGTTGCAAAGGTGCTGGGCTTGGATGGCTCAGCAATATCTGCGTGAACTTAAGAGGCAAATTTTGGCTTTCCTTATCTTCAGTCTTTCCAAGACATGAATTCCTAGTGCTCGTGTACTGTCCATACAGCTCTAGAAACGCTAAAGTGGGGAGAGGAGAGTTCAGGGGTTACAGCTTCTCCCATCCCTGGGAGCCTGAAGCACGTCCACAGGCTGCCCATCACCCAGCTCAGGACAGGACGAAAGCGGAACTGATGCCGGCAGAAGACTCCTCCACCAAACAGCCTGTTGTTAACATCCCGTTCATTGTATGGTAACGGTCTCAACGACTCAGCCTGTTATTTCACTTTTCCAACGAGAATGCCATCGCTCAGCTCCTACCACCAGTGAGCTGCCAGCCCTCAGCCTGCTGTTTGCTTCTCCAGGCAACTGGAGGAAAAATAACCCGAGCAGGTTTAACAGAGGGAACCAAAGATAATTATGTTTATAGTTATAGACGTGAAGGTGACTCGCAGATGTTTATACTGCCCAGACTGAGAAATGCTGTTACAGGAAACAAGACATCTCAATCCTACAGTATCCTATTTTTTTTTCTGTGATGTAGAACTCCACAGTACCGGAGGGTGAATAGTTTTCTTCTGCTCTTAGCCCCTCAATTCTATTAAGAAATCCTTGAATTTTATTTCCCGACCTCTTTCTTTTTTCCTGTTTACCAGACAGAGAAATGCTTCATGTAAAGCTCCACTGTAGTCAGTGAGTGTCTCTAGCTGACACTGGATAACGCTGTCATTATGATTTAGGGTTTTGCTGATCGTACTTTATTATTTTTGTATTTTGCAGAAGGTTTTAACTCTCATTTTATGTGTTCATCGAATTGTTTAAGCTGAAGGGGCTCTCAGTCTCCACTGCCATACCAAAGGAAGCAGAGGAGGTTATTACCACGCCAGCCAGCCTGAACAGCGCCTTTTAGCCAGATGTAAATCCACAATTGTAAATCACCGTGGGAAGGGGAACGGCAATCACTGCGTTTTGATTTATTGCCACAATACTTTTCATATAAATATACTGACCAGAATAGGGAATTTAGGTGTCTTCTCTGTGTCTTTATGCAGTAAACATATCTCTTCAGAGCACCATTTGTGCTGGAAGTCAAAAGAGTATCTCTGAACAAGAACTACTCACGGAAGAAGTAGGAGATAGTGCCAGGCTCTGCACAGCAGAAGGATAAAAGCCATTTGCCGCGTGGCATAACCGTGTGGGGCTGTGTAATGTCTGCAGATGGGGACGTACAGCACGTGTAGTTGTGTTCACTACAGTAATGCATAAATGGCTCCCCCTGCTCCGACGGGAAGGGCTGTCCTGGGAGCTGCGGGGCAATCAGAGCTTTAGTTCCTACTTTTCCATAGACTTCTGTGGCATTTTCTGCAAGTCATTGCATTTCATTGCCTCTAAGTTTCTTCATCTGTAAAATAAATCCTTCGAATACAATTGGATCAGCTTCATACAGCAAATTACATCTGATGCTGAATCATGTCTTTTATCTCTCTATCTGTCTGGTTATTTTTATTGTGAGCTCCTCAGGGCAAAGACTATCACTTGAAGACTCATATATAATAAAAATGTCTTTAGCACCACAGATCCCATTCTCAGGGACTGGAAGCTTACTGTAATAAAAATAAACAAATGTGATCGGCCACTGGAATTAAAATAAAGCATCCAAACCAAAGAAAATCTATCCTTATGACGCTGTCTCATAAACATACTGGCCCCCAAAAGCAGATATACTGTTTAGGTGCATCCCTGGACAGACGTAAAACACTGGCTACACTTCAGCCTTTGGCCAACTGGAAGCGGTAAGAAAAGCATTTTTTCCCACAGCAGAGCCACTTAGGAATAAAATAACGAAGACCGCAGGCGAGGCAGCAGAGAACTCGATAGTTCAGTGACCTTCACAAGAGACTGGAAAGGAACATTACTATTCCTGAACCCCTGTTTTCTATGGTAGGCACAGGTTTGATAGTCTAAACATACCCAAGCCAGAGAAAAATCTTAAAAGGGATTTTTCTGGTGATACAGATGCAAGGGGGGTATCTGGGACAGAGATCTGAGGACACACACAGGTCTGCCTCTTCCTAGACCCAGGGCTACCACAGCCAGGTTTTGTGGCATCCCCACACAGCGTGGAAAGTCTTATTAAAAGAGTGCTTTCTTAGAAGGCAGAGCTAAAATCTTGTCCTTACTGAAAATGTCATCTCCTGATACAGATACAGAATAGAGATACAACCTGAACAGAAATATGATGGGGATTTGGTCTGCTGAGCAGTTTCAGAGCATGTTTACCATGCTTCACCCGGGCAAAAAACTGAGGAATGGCAAAGATGGAAATATTTTCTTTTTTAATGCCTAGATTTGATAGCTCTGAGCTTTAATTACAAATAAATACAGAGGAGATAATAGGCTCATTAGGCTATAGGAACACTCTTGAAAACTGCGGGAGGAGGCACTGGAGGGTTGAGGTCAGTCCCTTCGGTTTAAGCACAAGCTTTTGCTCAGACAAAACTCAGTTTGGTTGCAAGTCCCGAGCCCAGGGTTGTGCCCTAGTGACAGGTTCATGAGACATTGCTCGTTATTCTTCATACATATTAAACTCATTTTGATGACAGAGGAGGTCTCTGGGGTCAGCAAATGCCTCATGATGCTCGTCCCCTTTAGTGGCATTAACACCTGATGTGGCACTTGCTTCTGCAGGTCTGCTTGCTGCGACCACATTTTACAGAACACTGTTTTCTTCCAGAAAAAAACATTTCATTTCTTGCAATCAATGCTCGTTTTTGTAGATTAGGGATTGAATTGTGCCAAATTGTTCTCCCCTTTTTCTCCCTTCCGGGGTTATTTGCGATGTAGCTTATGCTACTGTCTGTGTAGCTGCTGCGTGCTTTACAGGAAAATGGAATCATTACACGTAACACAAATTACTAGACCTCTTTCATAATCACACACTCTTAATTGGCATGTAAGCACTAAGATCACTGTAATACATGCAGTAAAATGTCTCTGACTCATTTTTTTCTCCCAGGTTTAAAGGTCAACGAGAATATTTTTCTTTAATTTGACAGGCACACAAGAAATAATGCAAGACTCATTTATGGTCAGGTAATGCACAAAGAAATCTATAAATCAAGCTAAGGGGAATATTAGATCATGCTCATATCTGAACCCATCTGGCTTAGTTCACGAAAGAATCAATATGAGGCAGAGAGCTCAGTATTACTCGTGATTTATGCTCTTGCGTCTAAGGGGAGAAACATTTGCAATTTTTAAGTCGCTTCATCTGAAACAAAAGGCAATGAAAAAGAAACTACGGTCGGCTATTAGAGCATAGGCATTGGGTGAGGAATTTGACGACAGATTATAGCTGCTGGAGGAAGGGATGGTTCCCGTGGTTCCTTCCACTTCATGACTCAGCACATTGTTGTAGTGTTTTGATTTCCCCCCCCCAGGTGTATTATTACAGAGCTGTTAAGAAATAAAATTAGCCAGATTGCCACGTGTTTGATTTTTGTGGATAGACTGCAATTGATAGTTCTCAGGCCCTGTACTCTTGGAAAATACAGCGTATCGTAACAGCTTTTCGTCACTGCCTTCTTTCAACCACTTCCACCAATAAACCCCAATAAACCCCACACCTACAAACGTATCGCGGCCCAATATTCGTCCTTCCCCACGCCCCATTATGCACATAAGCTTCAGATCCTTCTGCCAACGCCCAGGATTTAAGTGAAAGCTTTCTCCTACGTCCTACATCTCTCAACTAAATAAAGCCTCCAGTTGGCCTTAAGTTCGTCCTCCCCATGAGGCGGGAGGAGAAGTGCCAGCCCGCACCACAGAACACTGCGCCGAGGCTCGGGGGGGAGACAGAGAGAGATTTCACAAAGCAATTAGAGTATGAAAAACAGATATTGCAGCGACGGGTGCCGTAAAAGTACCAGGGGAACTGGGGCAAGTAAAGCATCCATTTCAGCTGCAGTGATTTGTTTTACATACCGCGCTAATATCCTTCATACAAACACCGAATGCAGCTTAATTTAAATCCAGAAAGGCAGTTAGACTAAAGGCAGAGCCTGACATATTTTTCTCCCAGCTTATGTGTACAAGTAGAATCAATAATTTTCCCAGCATATGTTGATAAATTATTACATCAGCCCGTATTGATCTGGCCAAAGAAGAAGGAGGTCAAAATAATGGAAATCAGATGGTTGTGATTAGAAATGCTTGGGATATTCATTTGGAAAAGGTTGATAGCTGAAATGGTCTACGGGCTTTACACTTATTGATTTCATAAATAGAATAAGCCTTGCTGATCCACAACAAGGTTACTTGTACAGGTATTTCAGGGGGTTGTGCTACTGAAAGCCAGTCTATACGTCTTCTCTATCTGTTTGAGTTATATTTTAGCCCAGTGCACCGAACACATTCATTTTAAACACCTCTTCCTTTCAGCCACAATTTTATACCGCATTTTGCTGCCGAGAACCCTTAGACTTTGTTCAGGTAGCAGGCTTAGTCCTCTTTCTAGTACTCATTTGAAAGGTTTTCATATGTTTGTGCCATTATTAATAATGAATACGCTCATTCATTTACACCTGCTTTACAAGCACTGGGCAGGCTCCAGGAGCCTCCCGCCTGAGGAGCGATGCGTCGAGGCCGTGCTATCGATTTGTTCTCGGGTGTATCCCTTTAGCAGAGGGCAATACATCAGCGTTGCCACCTTTCAACCCAAAAAGGCTCCAAACCGTTTCCCAAGCCGGAGAGGGCAGCGTGCCTGCTGGCAGAGGCAGCTCTGGGGAGCAGGGACTGCCACACCGCCCACTGCGCACCATACAGAGGTAAAAAAGAGGCAGAACGGGATTTACCTGAGCGAGACGTGGTCTGGGTACAAAATCCACAGCTTCCTCTGCCTTTGCCTTCACACCACCGGAGTCTCTTCTCTTCTGGGAGTCCCACGGGTCTCCTCCCTCACCACCTTTACTGTCCAGGCACTATTCCCCCACCAAGGCTCCGCTGCCCTTTGGCAATCTCAGCCTTCTCCTTCTGTGTTTTTGCCCTTAATGTGCTCTCCACCTGCCTCTTCTCCAAAAACCTCACCCACCAGCCCCTCCTGGCCCTGGCCCTGCCCCAGCCCTTTGGGGATGGGGTGACCCTTTGCAGTGCTGGTCCCCACACCAGCCGTGTGCCCTTCAGGGCTGCTCCCTCTGCCCGACAGCCTCGGCAGGGACAGGAGAGGGACCTGTAAGGCCTTTGAAAGCTCCTGATAAGGGTGATTCCTCCCAGCTGGGGCTTGTCAGGATGGAGGGGACCAGAATCTGCTTCACCTGTTCCATCACAGCAGCCTTTCTCCCGCTGCCCCCAGGAACAGGCTGGGGCACTGCCTCTGGGAAGGGTAATTAACTGAGCGTACAATGCCGGTATTATTGCCATAGCCCTGGGTTCCCAAAGAGAAGCAGGGCCCCCTACGTCGCTGGAAATGGGGGGGGTTGGTCACGTCCCAGCGGTTTCAGAAGTCCTTCTAAAATGCGGTAACACAGGAAATGTGTGCGTGCAGATATGGCTCATTGAAAGTCAAAAATTCTTATCCCATTTTCTTTCCACGCTTGGGATTTTTCCAAAGTTTCTCTCGAGCGTGAGAAACCAAATATACTTTCCCTTAAGGTCTTTAGATGTTCCTTGCTCTGGTTCTGGTGTAATGAATACCAACCAAGTGTTGAGTTGACACAAGTTACAAAGCCCGGGCCACACGGGGCAGCAGCAGAGTGTGAAAAATGAAAACATCCATACGTACTCCTCATTTGCTGTGAGTGGAAGGTGATCCTGAAAATGAATTCTGTATTTCTTCCCAGTCATCCTTCACCGGGGCCGATGCCTGGAAAGCTGTGTGCTCTGCCCTGGCAGCGGCACGTCTAGCAGTCACGGCGGCTGCACGGGAGTTGTACTGCCAGGGTGACAAAAGTCATCTTCCAGAGAGGTGGGAAGTCATACAAGCTTCACACCATGAGTCTGGACCCGTCATACCTGCTCTGCCTTATTTAAAGGCACGATAGCACGGCGTAACAAGTTTTATTGGGTAACTCGGTACAGCAGCAGCGTGACCTCTCTACCGGGTTATAGTTACGAATCTTCTTTGGAGATTCAGCTGTTCCTTCTGGATAAGACCTATTGTATTTGTTACCTGCTCTAGAATAAGAGGTCTGGGCCACCATTATCCCGCACCAACTTTATAGGGCTTTTTTTTCGCCTGACTGGGATTCTGTCATCCTAAAACTCACCAAGATGAGCAGCGTGAGAATGAGAAGGGCTGGGGTGAAACGGGGGAGCAGCACTGGTTCCCTGTAGGCGCTGCTGGAGCAGGGGGATGTGGCAGAGCTTTGTGGTCGTTTCGAGAGCAGAAAGGCAGCGGTCCTGTGTGTGGTGAGGTGCCCAGCACTGAGCACTTCCAAGGCAACAGAGAGTAATTCGGTCCCTCCAGGGAAAGGAGAAAGGATTTCCCCAGCAGGGGGGCTGGTGACGGGACTATATTCAGGTGATAGTGTTGATGTATCTCTGTTAAAATGGCATGTTATTCCCAATGCTGATGTCTCTCTGGCCACAGAGGCTAAACTATTATTTCTTGCTCATACTTCTTGGGTTTTTTTTTCCTTCCCCCTGCAAACCTTCACTTCTTTAATGCTTGTTATTTAGAAACTTGGTGTTATGTAAATAAAAGCCGTGACCTTTGCCTTTCCAGGGGCTGGAGATAACTCAATGCAGAGCAGCGCCAAGAGGGAGCGGGAGCAGACAGGGTTAGAGCACATTTTAAAATGCCATTTTCTTGCTTGTAATTTATTCTTCTTACCTCTAGCGTTCCTCTGCAGAGATATTTATAAAAATAGGTGTTCCATGCACTGTATATCACAGGTTTATTTAGGCCTGTTGTTGAAGATTTACACTGCTCAAAAGAGCAGTGATAGCAGATAATTCCATTTGCAAGCTTCAACAAATGTTCCAGGGAAAGTGCTGTTATCACCGTGGAGAATTTTAATGATGCCAGAGTTTACAGACAACTTTTTTGGCAAACCAGGCTGCAGCAACAGACACCTCAGCGAGTTCTTTTGCCAGGGGTGGTTTTCTGATTGTCGCTGCTGCCTGTTGAACACACTTTACATCTGCCTCCCAGCCCCCTCCAGAATCCTCAGAGCTGGGTTTTTCCTGCAGCGCTGACCCCGCTCCTCATAAACACCTACCAGGGACTCACCTCAGAACGTTCACCAGCACCTCCCTGTGACAGGGGAACGTGGTCACAGCTCAGTCTGCTATAAAACTTCTCGTTATGGCAGTAAAAGTTTTGGCTTTGCTATTGCAATAAGGAAAACTAATAATAATTTTACATAACATGACAGAAGGTGAGCACGGGAGAAGCCGGGTCAAGGTACCTCCTGCTTGCTGGGAGATGCCCATTGATGCACGTCTCGCTAACCACGGGACTCACTATTGCAATGAATTAATACAGTGCTTCAGTGGCCTGGTACCAGCTGTTGGAGGGAGCGAGGAAAAGAGGAGCTTCACCTGGCAGTCCTCACTGACGAGAGCCCCTCTGTGGGCACATCCAGCCCTGCGGGGACACTCCAGAGGGACGGCAGGGATAGCCTCGCTGCATATTGCACATCGTATACAATTATTACGTGCCATATATTGCACATAATATATAATAATAACATAGGGCTATACATCGCACTTGTCTAGCTTAGACCCCCTTCCCTATAGGCAAACTGCCCCTCTGTGCCAGAGCCATGGCAACTCCCCAGGACCTCCCCGCTTGCCCACCTCTCAGCCACCAGCTCTGCCCCCACCGACAGAGAAACCCAGACCCCATGGACGCATCCTTCCCGGCACAACCCTTCACGGGGCCTGGGAAAGGGGAACAGGGGCTGCTCCCTCTCCATGGTGTTCCTTTTCAGCAAATCCACCGGGTTTTGGTGTTGCCCATCTGACATCCCTTCATTAGCACTGGGAAAGCTGTGTATGTCATCCTGGTATTCGCACTGGAACCCCTGCGAGATGCCACGCTGCTCCCCACGGATTTATTTTTTCCCCTCTCTCTCATTGCTTTTATGTTGTCAGCTAGAACAAAAGGAGTTTCAGCTAATTATCTGTGTATTTGCTGAAACCACTAACCTACATCCCAGCTAGTGCAGAACAGTTGCTTAACCGAAGGCCTTGGCAGCTTTACACACCTTCTGGTTGTAAGTTTAAAAAAATCTATTCCTGTTTTCAGATTTGCATATGCAATTTCCTCTTATATAAAAAATAAACATTTTACCTTTTTCACTATTCTCCAGTAGCTAAGGCAAAGGGGGAGGACTCAGTAGCTGGAATATTAACCTGAACTGTGGGAAGTCCAGACTCAGCCTCCTCTTCTCCACAGATTTCCCACTTCTCTAGGCGAGTTCTTCAGGTTTCTCTGCCTCAGCTTCTCATTTGTAAAATGGGAGCAGCAACGTTGTTTGCACAACTACGGAGTGTGAAAACCTCAGCTACGGCAGGGCCAGGGAGGGCACAGGTGGCTAAAGGGACAGACTGTTACTGCAAGAGCAGAACACGGAGGGGTTCAATCTGAGCTGGTGTTTTGAAAATGTATTTATCTCCGTGTATGCGACTTTCTTTCGGTGCTGTTCTTTCTTGATGGGCTGTTCCTCAGCTGAATCAGGTTCTTCAGTTCCCTGCCCAGCTCCGAGCCGTTACTGCAGTGCAGTGCAGGCAGGACGGGATGGGCAGACGTCCTCACGGCTCGGGTTGTGCCACCCCCAAACAGCAGACCCTGGCCCTGGGGTTCCGGGAACCGCCGTTTGCAGGGCAGCACGTGGCACAGCTGGAGCTCAATTCCCGTTTCCACTGGTTTTGGACAGGGCTGTGACCTTGCATCCAGCATCCACACGGGTCACGTGCAAAGTCACAGCCGCCCCATCGACGGAGAGAAACTCAACATCACCATCCATGCACCCGCCTCGCCCTGGATGGTAATTAAGTGGGAATTTTCTCCTCCTGGGCAAAAATTAAACGCATGCAAAACATGGAGATTTTTACCCTGGGTGTGCAGGGAGAGGGTTACGATGTCTCTCTTCCTGCAGATAATTGCTTAGCTTAATGAGGAAGTTTTGCAGAATTTTTAACCATTGCTTCTATGCCTTGTTTAATTATTTGCATATGGCATCACCAAGTTAAAAAGAGTGTGCATATACAGCACTTCTCACTCCTGTATTAGACATTAATGAAAGGAAGCAGGAGGATAAGTTTCTTGCTAATGATGATGGAAAATTAGCTTCAAAATCCCAGAGGTGTCTTGGAAGGTTCACCAATGATATATAAAGGCCCAAGGAGAGAGATTCAGCACAAAATATCGCGCAGGCCCTTTTGGGCTGTTTCTCCAAGGAATCCTGTTCCCGTGGGGTTCTGTGGTTCTGGGGGAGGGTGGCACAGAGTAAGTAGAAGCAGGGGGATCGGAGGGGCCGCGGTGCACACAGCGAGTGAGTGATGCTGGTAAGCGCCGCGCAGAGGAGACGGCGGATGCCGGCGCAGCATACACAGTAAAGGTTACACGCCTGGAGACCTACAGCTAAAGACAGATTCATGGCTTTTTGCTTGGTTGTTTTTTTTAAGTCTCAAGCTGGTGAACAGTTGAGTGTCTGGAGAGGAAGAACGCTTTATGCATTAGTCATAACGTGTGGAAGGGCAGCAAATCCCCAGTCAGGAGCACAAGGGAGGGGAAAAACAGCCCAGTTCTTTTCCTCTCTCGTCTGCGAGATGCTCTGCGAGATTACTCTGGGGCAGCTCAGCCAGCCCAGGGAGGATCACGTTCCACTTGCACCGAGCCACCCTCTGCTGCACCATCTCCTTTGCAATCTTGGGTGTTTCTTCTCCAGTAAGACCAGTAAGCCAAACTGGGAAGAGCGAAACTGGGAGTGAGGGTCAGGGGATGCTGCTGACACGGCTCAACCGTTTCACCCCCCCAAGACAGAGCATCACTTTGGGGTGTTCTTCATTTTCCTCACTGACAGGATCCTAATTTTGTCTTAAGAGCACCTGGATCCCTCTGCAGATAAACCAGTCTCTGACAATAAGGCTGCTTTTCTCAGCTACTTTTCAGAAGAGTTTAGAAATAGCCCACGCACAATCAGCCTGAGAATTCCTCCGCCGCGCTCTGCCTACGGTTACTGTTTGCCTGCTGCGTCCCCCAAGTCCCCTGGGTTATTACTTTAATGTCTTTGACATTAAAACACTTTACCAGGAAGTTGCTCATTATACATAGGCAGAATAGGGGAAAAAGGGTGAGGCAAGAAGGAGAAAAGGATAAACGGGGGTGGCAAAGAAGCTACCGCTAATGGTTTGAGCCAAAATAGCTTCTTTTTTATGTTTCAGTAGGTCTCTAAAACCCAAATACATCACAACCATTAGCCATCAGATGCACAGTTTACTTACGTTAGTCCTGATGCTCTCAATTTGTTCTGTTTTACTGATCTCTAATAATATTTTGCACACAATTACGATGTTGCAGTTACAGTGCACTTATGTGGGAAAGAAGCTCTTTAGTGCTTTCTTCACGTAGCGTGTGCTGGAAGCGTGGCTAAGCCAGAGCTAATGGTTTGGGGAGGTCTGAGTTCCTCCTGGTGTTGCAATGCAACATTGAATAATGCAGTCATGATGCTACTGAAAAGGGATGCAAAATTCATCTGTAAAAATAAATAATAAAAAATATTAACTATTTAAAAAAAAAGAGTACTGGAGGGGGCTGGCTGTGAGCTGGGAAAGTCCAGAATGAAGCCTAAAATGGTACATTAACCCCGCTGTTACACCTGTGTCTGCGGGGGATCTAACACTGGGGTCCAGCCTCTCCCGGGCACAGCCAGCAAGTCAGACCACAGCGAAGCTGTCATGTTCCCTGTGGTGAACGCTCATAAACTCCGGTGACTGTCAGCCCTGAAGAGAGCCACAGGGCTGGAACGCTGCTGCCTGGAACCACAGGAGCTCCTCTGATGGCTCCTCCGGTTTGTTCCATCAAACGTCTCCAGCGAGGTGGGACACCCGGAGCGGCACAGCTGAGTTCCCCTTCTACCCACAGCTTGCGGCGAGTCGTCAGCCCACACGCTGCTAATTGCAAGGAGGATAGAAAAAAATGTGTTGCCTGATTTGACTTTAAAAAAAAATATATATAGATATTTTCCTCAAATCCTACGCTGTTTTTCCTCTATTGGAGTCACACAAGCATGAGCTGTCGTCTGATGAGGCAGCAGAACCTACAGTGATTACTAACAGGTAGATTGCAAGCTCCAGATATTTCCCTCTTGCTTGGATGAGTAGAGGCATCGGGCTGGAAAGGAAGGTGCTAAGGAGCCAGGAGTTGCTTTCAATGAATTCTGGTACCAGCCTCACCCGGGAGGCACTGAGAATGCTAAAATTCATTACCGAAAATCAGGGTGATGAAAGGAGTCCCTTGCAAAAGGAACATTTCATGAGGAATTCCTTTCATCGTCCCGGAAGGCACAGAATGGTCTGTGTGTCCTAAAGAGTAGGCAGAGAGTGGGCAGGGTCTGGATCAACCCAAGGGAAGGTTCACAGGATGAACATCCTTCCTTCTTAGAACCCAGACTTCCCTCTGCTGAGAAGATTTATGGCTTGCATTTACTGTGTCAAACCCATGCAGCTCCAGGATGTTTCCCGGGGGATGGAGTCCTTAAGATATTGTATCGATAAACTGTACAGAATGCAACATGTATGTGCTATAAAATTATAGCAATACTCACAGTATTCTTCTTGGCAATACAGGACCCAGAACTTAACTTTGTCAAGGAAAGCATCTCTTAGGTCACAAAATTATGACCAAAGAATACATTTTCTGAAAGGTATCATTTTGTTAAAAAGCCATTTTAGCAAAGAAAATTGGATTGCTCTAATCAAAACCACAACGCTCTTACAATGTGAAATGAGAGGAGGTGACTATACATTTATGGGCATCTGAGCGTAAAACGGCGAAACAGGATTAGTTGTGAAATGAAGGAACAGGAGGGCACTTGCTGTTACCTCCCCCCAGAAGGGAGAAATCCCACCAGCGAGCACCTCTTTGGGGTAAAGAAAAATCCTCCATCATCTCATTTTTCTGTTTCACTGATTTCAAGTGCTCAGAATTCTTGAATGACGCTCTCCAAAATAATGAGGTTTAAAAATAGTAAATGTCATAAACGCTTTCTGGATTTTATTTCGTAATCAAAATAATTACAACACTATTCAAGGTTAAGTGCCTTAATATTATTAATCATTCACTCCCTATGATTGAATGAAGGGCCAGCAGCGCTCACACCAGTCCTGGCTACTACCCCTTTCTTAACATCAGTAGTGCAACTCGGCGGCCTCCAGGGACTCTTGCAAAACGTTAGCTTTTGTAACACGTCTGGAAAGTCACCAAGTTTGGGTTATTTTCAGTTTACGTGGGAGTAAGCTCCAGAAAAAGACCTGGCTGGGGAATTCTCCAGCAGCAGGATTTTCAGTAAGAAACTGCCCTTTTCACAGAACCAAAGTTTTCTATGATGTGGAAAAGTTTGGAGAAATACATTTTTTCACTGGGAGAATCAAGGTGAAGTCTCTCCCGGCTGCTGCCTGCTCCACGCTCCTCAGTCCCACCTTCAGCACGAAGTGGTTTCATAGCGGCTCTCCAGAAAGGCTGCTGGAGGTCGGCAGTGCCGGCCGAGGGAGAGGACGGAGCGGGGAGTTGGAGCCCTCCGCACCCGCAAAAACCCTTGGTGGTTCTCAAGCTTTCTGCACAGCTGTCCAAGCACAGTGAAAACCCCACTTGAGGGCCCAGTAAATTACATTTTTCTGAAAATCCATTTCTACAAAGTTCTCCCTTTGACCTTTTGTCCTGATTCAATACACCTCTTTTCCCCAGAGGGAAGGGTTTCTGTTTTGCAGACAATTCTCCCCGGGAACCCCTCGCCACCTTCTCCTGCGGGTCCTGATGGGGACACGTGGCAGGAGAGACCCTAAAGGCCACGGCCGCCGTGTCGCTCGGGGAGGGCTGTCCCCAGGACGAGGTCTCTGGGGAGGTGCTGGCATATCTGAGTAGGCAATTAGCAAACGGGCCTCGAGATTAGAGTTGAGATGGGAAGAAACGCTCAAAACCCTCTACCAACAGAGCTATGAAATGTTTGTCCCAGCCGCAGCATACAAATATGCCTTTAATGGCACTTAGATAAATTAGCATCTTACAGCATTCTGGGACACGGATACATTCGTCTCCTTCCTCGGTCGTGGGAAATTGCAGAGACGGATTGACATCGTCTTGTGGCTGCGCGCGAGGCACAACCGAAACCGAGGGTGCAGGCAGCGAGCTGCGCTCCAACTAAATCCTAAATATTTGCTAATAACAAAAGTTCAGCTGGCGTGATATGAGAGCCGCACGTATAGGATGAAATATTAATTTACTGTGCTTCAGTTGAGATTTTTAAGGTAGTCTTGTTTTCCGTGAATGCATGGGTTTATCATTATCATCCTGAACACAACTAGCGCTCTTCAAGGTTTCTCGCTGAAAAGAAATTGAGCGTGCAAATACTCTTTCATCATAATCACACTGGCAGTGCAGGGTAATTCATAAAAGAGCCAGAAATGTATTGAAATTCAATATTGTTTTAGTCCAAATCAATATTAATAATTGTTTGCATTTTTAAAGTGCAATTTACAATTGAAAAATGTACAGAGATCAACCCATAGTTGCTAACACATCAAATTTTCCTATTAAACTTAAAGGCACAGTAATTTTACTTAAAAATGTTCCTTATGAAGCAGGAGAAGGCATTGATCTGTGAAAACAGCTATCTATTATTTATATGCACAACATTAGAATGGGTTTTAATTATAAATGAGCTAAAAGGCCAGTAACTATTTTATTTTTGAGGTCCGGATTTTAAATTGGGATAGCTTAATCCAAGTATGTACGCACGCTGGGCTTGGCCATTTCTTTCCGTGGTGGGACCGGCAGCGGGACGCGCACGGAGGGACTGGGTTAATGCTGGGGAACGGGAGCAAAGGAGAGGCCCCGAGCCGTGAACGTAAACCTTCCCTTCTGCTTCACTGGAGAATTGCCCGTCCGTGGAAGGCTGGGTGGGAGGGCAGGGCGTGAGGCCGGGAGGCACCAGCGAGCAAGGCGGGAGATGCAAATCCTCAGAACGAAGCTCTAGAGGGTTTTGCCAGCGCTGGGGCTGGGGCGAAGGGGCACAGTCAGCTTGTAAATGGACAGACCCCTGGTTTTGTAGGAAAGTTTTGCGATGGAGAAGGATTTAAGAAGCTGTCAAGCACCAGAGCGGGTCTAAGGTGTTTTTCTGGACATGCAGACCTGGATATAAAACCTGAATTGGATGGGACCAGGAGTTAAAGCTCTGTCTGTATCGCCCTGGTTTGAGTGGAGCCGTTGCCATCGGAGCGTGGATGGCAAGCGAGAGTCCTGCTCGGGGAGTCCGGCTCAGGGACACCGCTTTCCTTATCACGGGAATAGTTACAGCGTGATAAAAGCAGAAAGGATGATAAAGACGATGGATTTCTTGATAAAGTCCGAGAAGGCTGTGGAATCTCTGTGCCTGGCTCTCTCCGTGGGCAGGTCAGCAAAGCGTCTTTCCGGGCTGGTTGGAGGGGAGGTAGCTCACCCTGGGGACACTGAGCAGAACGCTCCGTCCCTCGGCACTGGTTCCCGTGACCTGTTTGTAACCGCTACCCGCTGCCACCCAAGTTTAAGGAAAGCTTGAGGAACCCCTAGATGTGAAAGTGCCAATATTTAATTTTTTCCTGTGGGATAATAAGCTCACCCAGCCCCGGGGGCTCCGGCACCAGCGCTGCAGGACCGTACCGTGTGGGGTTTCTCCAGGCACCCCCGTGAGGTCACAGAGAGCAACCTGCTACGACTGGGCAAGAAAACCATTTCGCAGTGTGCTGTCATCGGAAAATTACAGTCCAGAAGGGACATCACAGTGAGGCAGGCAACAAAATCCAAAGCTAAGCAGTCAGGCTAACTGGAACCATATCTCTGCCAAACGCTGTGCAGAAAGGAGAAGAATTAGACGTCCCTTAATTGCTACGAGAGCTGCAGTGCTCGGCGGGGTGCAGGTGTGGACCAAGACCTACAGCATATGGCAGGACCCCCGGTCCTTGACTCCAGCCTTGACTTTTCGCCAGTCACCTTCTGCATTTGCTTGTTTTTAACCAAGATTCTTCCAGCTTTGTAGAATTAAGAGGATATCAATAGTGACGCTGCCCTGGTAATATTACTAGTAGGAAACACTCCCTTCAGATAAACATTTTACTCCATATGGGCTTTGTATTTAAAAGACAAATATTTGATCAAGCCTTTGAAAAAAAAGTGTATAAAAGTAGTAGTTTAATTTCATTTGTCACCAATCAATTCATGATTAGTCTTTATCTGCAGCGTGAGAAAGCCAGCATCAGGTATTGCTTTCATAAGAAATATCCCAAATAACTTCATGCAAATCACATAACCCCTCCCTGTGCAACAGTGCATCTACATGCTCAAAAAAAATACAAAATCAATGCAATTACTTCTTTCCTTCAGACAAGTGTCATAGGGGGAAACACTGAAGATTGTGAGGCACAGATAATTACATTACGGGAACCATAAAACCAACCAAACGAAAAACCAAGATAAACTTTGGTGTTTATTATTGGCGGCAGGACAAATACTGATGCTTCTGTGTGTGCAGAATCTGGTTGAAACTTGTGTTACCGAGTCTCATTTGGGCAAGTCACCTTTGCACTTTCTTCTCAGCCCTCCTTTCCTGCCTCTGACATACAACACAGTGTCTACAGTCAAATTGATATAAAAACTGAGTCAAAACCCAACTCTTTTGGTACCTTTTACAGAACCATTAGGTGTGAGTGACTTTGGAAAACTAACAATAGTTTCCCACAGCTTCAGTCAAGTTCTTTGACTGCAAATGCCTCAATTTCAGTAACGAACGCAAACACTCCTGGTTGTGATAACGTCTCCCCCAGCCAGAACTTGGTTGGTGTCAGCGCACGGGTGGGATGGCACAGGGATAAGATGGCACCGCCAGCCCCCAGAGCCATCCCTCGGCGTTTGAATAACCCTGCCCGGGACAGGGCTGAACACAGCAAACAGGAAAAAAAAAAAAAAATCCCTATTTTATATTATTTTTGCTGCCCGTTTATCTGAGCCTAACTCACCAGCGCTAAGATGCTGGTGTGCAGCTCGCCAGCCCAGCCCCGAGCCCGGGGATGGGGAGGGGAACACCAGAACAGCCTTCTTCTTCCCCGGGAGGATTCCACTGTGTCACAAATACTTTGACAATTTTGGGGCATCATTACACTTGTCTACATCACAGCCAAACGAGGAAGGAGTGGACAGAAGTCATGGGGCTGTGTCTGCCTTCCCCTCGCTGAGCGCGGGGGCTGAGAAGGGACGGGGCTACAAACCCAGCCCGACGTCGGACGCGTGGGGTCAATGGAGTAGATCCATCCCTGAGGACTGTCAACGGACCAGATCCATCCCTATGGACTATCAACAGACCAGATCCATCCCTATAGACTATCAATGGACCAGATCCATCCCTGAGGACTATCAACAGACCAGATCCATCCCTATAGACTATCAACGGACCAGATCCATCCCTGAGGACTGTCAACGGACCAGATCCATCCCTATGGACTATCAATGGACCAGATCCATCCCTATGGACTGTCAACGGACCAGATCCATCCCTATGGACTGTCAATGGAACAACAGGAACTTTCCCGGTGACATTTAATGATCTCCGATATTTACAGCACACAAGTATGCCTCGCAGCTACTTGCCTTATCTGTTCTTATTACAAAGCTGACAAAAGGTGCTTAAAAGTAATTGAATAACACCAAACCACATAGTGATACTCTCCCACTCTGCTAGCACCACAGAACTGATTTTAAGGGGAGTTCATGCCTATTCAGGATTCTCATTACAGCTCAGTATTGAAAATCCCTTTCTGCTTAAAAGGCTACTGAGTAGTGGCTCTAAAATCCATATGGTTCCTCTGACTGCTCTGAAATTTGGCATCTCTGGAGCACAGTAGCACACAGATAAGGAAGAACTAGGAGTGCATTGCATGTGGGCATCCCGGTCCCTTATACAGTGACCATACCGGTGTCTCTGCTCCCGTACGGAAATGCGGACCTATGGTCCTCTGTCAGACAGCCTCGGACCTGCAGTCTCACCCAGTTCTGTGGTCCCTGTAACCACTGGCCAGAGCAGGTCCCACAGGAACGTGTCCAGACGGGTTTGGAATGTCTCCAGAGAAGGAGACCCCACCACCTCTCTGGGCAGCCTCTGCCAGGGCTCTGCCACCCTCACAGGAAAGA
>JAOXNO010000063.1:35820428-35854595 GCA_028565335.1 Limnodromus scolopaceus
ATCCCTGGCTGTGTTTAAGAGCTGTTTAGATGTGGTGTTGGGGGATACGGTGTAGGGGAGAACTTTGTAGAGTAGGGCAGATGGTTGGACTCGATGATCCCAAGGGTCTCTTCCAACCTGAATGATTCTATGATTCTATGATTCTAATTACACCTTGCCCTAGGTTATGGTCTTACCCACGCCATCCTTCACGCAGGAGTGTTGGCAGACGGGGAGGGGGGGAGGCACAGAGCTGATGGATGAACAAACAGCCTCGTGCTGTCGGACGGGAGCCCGAGCGCGGCCCGGCTGACCCACCGCAGACGGGGAATCAAACCACGGAGACCTTGGCAGAGAACTGTCTCTTAGGCTGACCTTGGGCTGACCCACTCTCACGAGGTGAAGTCGCCCACAGCAGGGGTGCTCAGCGTTGGGCTCCCGGGGCCCGGCTGCCGGCACACGGAGCCTCCAGCGCCGCTCTTGGCCGGGGATTTAAATAACCCTTCCCCATCACTCGGGGTGCGCAGCCTCTCTCAGCTCCGCTTGGGCGCAGGGGGGAACGAGTCCCGCTTCTGTGCTTGTAAGTGAAAGATTCAGTGCCTGAAAATTTTCCTGTAATATTCGAGTAACTTCCACAAAACATATTTGCGTGATTTTTACCTAAAACTGTACACCTTTTTTTCCTTAAAAGGCTTGCTTTAATGATGCAACACCTATTCTCCTGCCCGCCGCTAGTACTCCTCACCTCACAATTCATAGCAGAGATTAATGAATCTCTTTGAACTGGAAAGTGCTGAGTGCTAATTATTAGCCGCGCATACACATACTTCTGCCGCTTCTGAGGGGAGAGCATTCACGTACCCTGGTAATGGGAAAGTGCAGAAAAACATATATTGATACCTAGGAGTTTTATCCACCACAAAAATGTATAAAGGAAGAATAAATTAAAAGTTAGATGTTTCAATTCATTATTGCACATTCTAGGGAACCACTCTCCATCTGTTTAATAAGTTCAGGGCAGCTGAAAATGGAGTTTAGATTGGAAGCTGTTGCAACCTTATCTTCTTGCGCTCCCAGTAATACTAATAAGAATTATAAAAATACATTATTGCCTGTTGTGAGGAGCACAGTCAAAGCGTGTGACTGCAAACCCAAAGTGTAAGTTGAAGGCTCTGGATTCATCCCAGTTCTGCCTCCCAGGCACTGGGGCTCTGCGTGGATCAACCCAAAGCTCCCGCACACAGCATCCCTCTCCCCAGCACGCCCGAGGAAGCATCGCCTAAAGAAAGTGTTAGCTGATGCTCCACTAAGGGCTTTTTTGTAGGTTTTTAATCTCATCTGTCTTTAAAATGATGTGATTTGAGTGTAAATGATCTTTTCAAATGTTTCCTTCATGAGGATCCTCGGTTCACGTTTATGGGTTGGTGCCATCTGCTTTCAGAGCTCCTCTGCTCCCGGAGCCCGGCGACCGGCCTGGGAGGGCTGGGGACGCACACGCTCAGCACGTATAAACCTGCCGTTCCCATTCACCAGCTCGGTAATTAAAGTCAACTGATTGAAAAAATAATTACAGGAGAATAGGGAGGGGAAAAGCCTGGACCCGTAATTTAAAGATCTCTGAAGTTTGTATTTTGTTGAGAGGTAATAATTTTGTTGAGAGGAAAGAGGTTCTCTTTCTTTTTCCCTCGTGGACTCCCTCTAGATTCCCTCCCGGCGAGATGTGCGATGGCAACGGGCCCTGAGCAGCAGGTTTGCTTGGGAGTTACCCAAGTACTCGTGGCCTTTTCTTCTTTCAACACACGCTTTCATCCAGCTCCCTCACTGATGCGTCTTGAGGTGTCCCCAAGACGCCGCGGTGTCTGACCTAAAGAATGTTTATCCATTAAACACCCCAAAGAATGTTTATCAAGATGGTGACAGGCGCTTTATATATAAATACATATACATATAAAAGGGTGCTGTGATCCTGAACACAGTTGTCCTATAGGATGTTGGGCAGTGTAAACATCATAACTGTTAAAAACTGCTCCTGTAGCATTTCTCACACTAATTAAGAACCGGCGAGGGATCTTCTTTCTTGCTGCTGCCTCTACTTCAAACAAAAACATTTCAACAAATCAAAACCAGGGGAAACGGTTTAGCATTTTAAGCTAATGATAATTGTTTTAGAATCCCATATTTGCTCAATGGTATAATTCATTCAAAAATGACCTTAAAACTCTGCATTAGGCAAATATAAACCCCTTGTTATTTGGGAGTGGATGTTTTTAAGCTGCTGTCTCTCAAGTGACAATCAGGCGTTCCTTGCCAGCTCTCTATCCCACCAGCTGCCGGGGCATTCCCAGGGAAGGGTTTGGATTTGACCCTTAAAAATATATTTATAATAAATATATGTGCAAAAAAGTCTATCCATACTACTTACACACACACCACAGACACAGATGAACCTGCCCAAGCACCCATAGGGATCTGGCTTTGCTAATGCTGAACAACTTAGTGCAATTTTCTTTTAATTTTACTTTTAAAGGGGTGAGAAAAGTTTAAGGGAAAAAATAATAAAAATATGCAGTTAACGTCTGCCATAATTTTAATGGAAAATAAAGATGAATTTGCCTATATACAGAGAGAACTTAGTGCTCTGTTTTATTTAGGATACAAGTATCCACCAGCGTTCCTGACTTGGAGCCTGCCTTTGGCTGCTTTACACACGGAATAAACATAGTTGGCATGAAATAACCTTATCAATCAGAGTCACAGAAATTACTTCATCAGGACCGCACGACTACTGCTCTTCTTTGGTGCATTTTAGAAATTCAAAATGCCAATATACTGCAGAAGATTAAAAACCAAGTAGGGAAACATGGTTGAAAAGTAAAGAGGTTGCCCCCGACACCCAATATTCTAGGCACACGAAGAACAAATCTTTAAAGACTTTTCCTGGCATAACTATTTGGAATGATCAGCTTTCCACAACCCATCCTCGCTGCGAACTAACGTTGCACAGTCTTTCTGCACTTCATACCGCTTTTGTAAACAAAGGCCACCTTCAAACCCCTTCCTTTAGACCAGCTCACATTTACAATTAGAAATATGAGAAAATCCAAGTGATTTTCACCCCTGCGACCTGTAGCTGGTCTCCAGCCGGAGTCCTTGTGCTCAGTAATCGCCGTCAGTAAGGAATCTGGTTGTGTCTGTGGGAACCAGTTCCAGTGGTTTTCTAATGGACTTTCCTTCGCATTACTGGAAAAGGCAGGACCAGCACAGTTGTGTGGCAAAAGCCTTTATTTTCATTAATAAAGCCGTGTGGCAATGCTAATGGTTTTCCTCTCCAGTTCCCTTCCCATTCTGTGACTTACTCCCTCCTCAGCTCCTCCCCAGGCTGGACTCTGGTTCCAGCGGGACTGTCCGTGTGCTGGCAGTGAGCTCTTTGCCCGAGGGCTGTGCTCGGTGAGGGGCTCAGGGTGAACATACGAGGGGGCCACCTGGGACTACGGCTGCTGCCTCTTCCCTGGGACCGCATGCAGGGGGAAGTGTTGGAGCCAGCAGTGAGAATTGGCAGAAATGAGCCCAAAAACTTTCTGGAAGTTCCCAGGGGAGCAGAGGCAGCGGGGACAGCCCGCATGCTGCCCTCCCTCTCCCTTCCCACCTCTTCTGCAAGCCAGAAGAAGCCCGAGCACCATGACCAGTATGTCCCTTGGGAACCCACACAGCTTCTCCATCTGACCTGGGGTGCACCCATTTGGTCCCTCTGCTTTTACTGAGGGTGAAGCAGGCAGTGATCACTTCCCCCACATTATCTCCCTTCATGGTTTTCATATTGCTTAACCAGGGAAAAATAAGAAGTGACACATGCTTCACTTGAAGCAAGCCAACAATTAAGAGGGGCTTCTGTGCAAATTGCAGCCATGGCATGACCTTTATTCCCCAGCTGTGATTTTTAATGATATTCTACCTTGGCTTTTCAATATGTTAAAACCAGTGACATATAATTAAAGACAAATTGATGGGGCAGAAATTGACTGGATGACTGCAATTAACTGTACCAAAGAAATACTAGAGAAATCAGTTATTTGATCTAAACGAGGACTTAAATCTACTAATCTGCCTTGAAAAAAATAAATGCTCTGTATGCTAAGCTTTAGGGGTTTGGTTTTTTACCTCTTGTAGACGTCTTCCGCCAGACTTCCAGAGGAGAGGAGGAGACTATGAGTGACGAGTGTCCTGCAGACTGCGTGCAGTTCATTTCCTGGGTCAGGACCGGATTGATCGGAGAACAATAATTATGAGGCTGACATGTATGTTCTCCTTCATCTTGCTGTTTGGAGCAGCCGGGCTCGTTGTCTTCATCCACCTGCAGGATCCAGAGGAAATAGTTCACCAGCAGACACCAGGTCAGCGTTCCCATTTCTATTGACTCCCGCTTTCATGTGCAGCATTTTGTACTTACACCTTTAACATGTTTTACACGTTTCACAGAGATTGACTCAACAAAGGTAGGTAACTTTGGGTTTTTTTCAAATAAAGACTATTTTGAAGTTAATTAACAATTTCTTTTTTTTTAAAAAAAAAGAAGTGCTCGCTTAAAAAACAGTTCCAAGAACCCATTGACTGATTATGCAGGAATCTTTGCCAAGGTGCACAGGGTCCAGCTGGATGGAGTTAATTTTCTGCTAGAGCTGAGACCAGTTTCCATTGCCAGCTACACCAGGACCAACACGAACATGAGAAATTTTGCGGGAAGTTGAGCTCCTGCAAATCCATGTCCCTGAATCCCCCTTTGCCTGTGTATGGTATTCAGTGTGTCCTGGAGATGCAAAATAAGAGATGCGTAAATGAGTCACGTGAGATAAAGTACTTCGGGATGCGTTCCTCTAACGTGCTTAACTTCCATTAAGCTTTCCATAACTTTCATTCCTACGCACGCCGTCTTCCTGTGCTACACACTTTAAACTGTGTAAAGCCACAGAGACCACATCCATGTGAGAACAAGAAAACTGTGGGCTGAAATAGTGGTTTCCTTTTAAAGGAGGGGCACGTAAAAAGTATGAAAAAGCACGAGATCTCTTGATTTGCTTACAGCCACTTTCTCTTTGAGGAAGGCGGCGATGAAGGCTGGTTTAGAGCCCTGACAAATGCCAGTGCGGTTACTCCAGCTCATAATAACACCCTGTGCACCGAGGTTTGGCCACTGTGTTTGCTCTTATATGCACTGAAACCCTCCTTTGACTAAATGTGTGCTTTATAAGAAGTCTATTCGATTGACATCCCCGTTGTACAGTGAACACGACTGTGTCTATTGTAAAGTACTACTAACATTTTTAAAGGAGCTGAACCCTATCACAGAGAACTCTTATGTAATTACATTAAGTGCTAATTTCTGTGTCCAGGTTTATGAAGTGCTTATTTCCATGTCACTAAACAGACTATACTTTAATATCTTTATTGTTTAGTCCAACTGCATACCCATTTGAAAGCAGCCGCTCAGCTGAAACTATAGAAATAATGACTCATTGGTGCTGTGCAAAGCAGAGGATTAACCAGTCCCTTCAGTGCCTTTGCAATTAGTTATCGTATAGTTAGATGCAAAAGGGTTTACAGATTAAAACCGGGGGTACCGGCCACATTCCACTGAAACGAGCCCGTACATTGGGGGTGAGGGGGAAGACATATGGACAGCAAATGCAGGCAGTACTGTAACGTGTCTAAGAGTGTGCAACTTTACATTGAAAAGTTAATTCTGTGCACCTGCAAGAGAAGGAATTTCTAGCCGTGTCTCAAAAACAGTGTAATTTCTTCTCCATTTTTTCATTACTGGTCCTGCACCTTGACCCGTCGTACCCGTTTCCTCTCTGCCACGAGCCCCCTGAACACCGACTGCTGGCTGTAGCACCCCGAGAAGGGATGTTTGAGAGGGGTGTAGCTGCAGAAGGGGAGGCCCGAGCACATTTAAATGAAACCCCCCATTTAATGTCCCATTTCGGGGACACTCACCCCGAGGCGCACTCGGCTGCTGCGGGAGGGCTCTGCGGAGCCGAAGCGTGAAGATCCCAGCCATGTTCCTCCTGCCAAAGGGGTGCCCGCGACTGCTCGGCTCGCACATTCCATTATAATTTACACTAATAGGAACCAGACTGTACCCTGGAGTGAAAGGTGCTCAATACAATTACTCTTATTTCTGTTTGGCTGATTTTCGTGTGTGTTAAGTGCTGTCAGCTCCCAGCGGACTCAGAAGCTCCTCACATCCCCTGCTTCAGAAAACGATACCAGTTATCACTAAAACTTATTAGGTGGCTTAAAGGACATGGGAAAAAAACCATCCATTTGTTTCATTAAGGAGAGAGGTGGGCATATTCCATCTCTGGACAGCCTCCCGTGCAAACCTGTCCGTCACAAGCGACGTTTCTGGGGAGCTGGGAAGGACCCTTCCCGTCCCCCGGGCAGAGCGTTTCCCCGTAAAAGGGCCTGTTTCTAATGGAGGTGGGGTATTGCTGTAATTTGCTTGTCTGATTGCTCCCTCAATAGAATTGAACAAATGCACGTGTCATTAAGCTACTTAGGGCAGCAGATTCCGCATGGCAAGGTTTTATTGGATTAGCCTCTGCTTTCGTGTTTCCCATGCAATTCCCACCGTGTTTGCTCCGTAGCAAAGCGTATTTGCCGGGCGCTGGACCCTCCTCAGGAGAGCAGTCGGGAACGTTCTCTGGCTGGCGAAAAGTCAGTAACATTTATTTTCCACTGGAAAGCAGCGTAGGGGAATTTTGCATCCTCCAAAAGGGCATTTTTCATTGTTAGTACGTTCAGTCATCTTTAATATAAGATGGTACAACTTATGAAACAAGATTAATAAAAATACTTTGGTTTTACCTGTCTGTTCCAGAAATTGTTCTCGATTGTTGTAGTCCTGGCGAGCCTGGTGGTGAGCCCTTGATGTACTGCTTAAACCGGTATAAAATCCACGGCCATAAAACTTTAAGTAATGCTTACATTACTTTCACTGAGCAAAGTACTCCTGACAGTAGCTGTTTGTGTTGATTTGTTACTATTCATTTATTCTTTCCCTGTGCTTCACATTGCTCCCTAATTGTGATGCTGTACTGAGAAAGCAATATCAAAGTAATTTTCCACAACATTAGTTACAATTTTCTTCTGATCTTTCGAGTGAAACAATCCCATCCTGTTGGCTTCTGTGAGCATATAAACCTTGATTACATTTATCTGTTGGAAACCGACGCTTACAGAGTCCGTGTGCGCGGGACGGCGCGGGCAGAGCCTTCTCTGCTGATTGACAGACCTGCTGTCCGTCTGCCCGGGTTTACGTACGGCACAGCACTCCCAGCAGATATATATAAGATGGAGAGACATTTAGGGTGAGAAAAACAGATTTCCCAAGCCAATATATTCAATTCAGTAGATATTCCTGTGCTCAATAAAGAGACAATAGCTTCACTTAGGATGATCGTTTTCTCGGCGTTGCCATTTCTGTGGAGGGCGCAGGACAGAGCAGGGGTGTGGGCTGAGAGGCGCTGTGAGCGATAGCCGTGCGCTCTGCTCTTCCAATAATTCTCCCTGTGTAAATATACACAACTAGTGTTATATTCCTTCTGCAGGAATCAGGCCATTGTTCTGAGACGAGTAGAGGATTTGTTTCAGTAAGCCAAGCACATTGGCACATGGTGCACAAGAGAAATGTACTACATATATCCCTGTCCTGATGCAAAGGACTCTTGAATGTATAACTCTCCTGTCTGTGGTCGGGTATTAAGCATCCAAAAGCTTTACAGTGACTCGATGTGCCCTTCAGCTGGACCACAGTATCTATAGCTGTACTTAAGACCATGTGCTCTGTGGACTTTAGTCAGAAGAGGAGGGATATTCTAAAATGGTATCTACTTTTCTAATAGGAGATTTTGCCAAATAAAAAAAAAAAAAAAAACAACCCAGGGGAATATTACTATTTCTATATGCCTATATCCATATAGCAAAGTTCTCTATATGGTGAGGAACTCGGGGGAAAGAATTACCGGGTTTTTGCCATATGGGTACTGAATTCAGAGTAAGAGTTTTCAGCTAGAACTTTTAAGATGAAAGGATACGTGATATGTGGACACCCACTCGTCTGAGAGCTGGTAAAAGGTGGAAAATACACCTCAAAGGATGCCTGTTGTGAAAGCTCCAAAGGGTGAAAACAGGGAGCAGAATGGAAATGGCTTTGCACTCTGAGTGGATCAGAATTTGAAAGTCAAGTACGAATATAACCAAGCCCAAAACGCCTCTGACTGAGATTCTGCGGCGATGGCTCTCCTTACCCCATCTACCAGCCCCTAACATAATACTGCCATCTTCTTTATTTCCTGCTGTACTGGGGGTGTGATGGGGAGGAGAGGGGGGAAGGAGAGGGCGGTCTGAGGGGCTGGGTGAGAATGCTCTCGCAAAGCTGACGGCGCAGGGGAGCCACAGGGCAGAACCCTCACCGTGTGCTGCAGCAGCCTTACAGCAAATGCCAGTATCATAGCTCTGCCGAAACTCTCTTAATTACTTATTCAGAGCACATACGCCTCGTTACTCACAAATTACAGCCCTATGCACATCTCCGCGTTCGCCGTACGTTTCCATAATGCCATCCTGGCGCACAATGTGCCGCTTGTTTGTCACACTGCAAACTTTCTACAAATACAATTGAAAACGAACTAGCATTGATATATAATTTGAGAAGTCATTTTCCTACAATTTGCAACTTACTTCTCTTTATGAGCTGGAAGCCGTTTTAGTCTGCTTCTCGGCTGGCGGCATCAGCAGAAATCGCCCACAAAAGAGCGTGGTGGCGGGGGCGGAGGCGACTGGGCTGGCCGATGCTCTGTCCCAGCAGAAGCAGGTCATGTCACACGTGTAAGGGTGGCTTCCACTAACGGAAAAGGGGATAAACCTTCCACAGTCACACCCTCCGAGTCTCCTCTAGCTGAACTTCCCCCAGCAAAGAGAACTTCCCAGTGTGCAGACCAGTTCCCAACGCTCTACGGTTATTGGGAGGAAAAGGAAAAGATCCGTTTCCTTCTCTGCTAAGGGAAGTGGGCTCTTAGGAGTATGATATTCCTTTTGCTGTTGCTTGCGCTGGCTGGGATTTAGGCTGCCTGTGAATGTGAAGCTGGTTATTTTTCACATTGGAAAGAAGCGCTGCGAATGGCTTCATCAGCCTGAGCTACGGGGGGGTCAGACGCTGCCCGGACCCTGCACCCCACGGCCAGTGCCAGCCTCCTCAGAACCACAGCCCAGTGCTGAAAGCAATCACATACGAGCTGTTTTATCAGAAGTGATACAGAGGGATTGTCTCTTACAAGGCTTTTTCCCTGCTTTCATGACTATGCCGTACCCTTGGCAGTCTTAGGAAACATGCAGCATTTATTTATGACATGGTTTTGAAAGAGCACCGCTTTCTGTTTTATTTTTCTACAGTTTCTGTTAACATGCCTTAGCCTAAAGCCCGTTAAAGCAAATACAGCTGTTGATCTATAGCATCGCAGGCCAGCATTTATAGGACCAGCATTTCTTTTTTGCTGTCAACCCTCAGCAAATGCTTCCAGGAGTCAGAGCCCTTGGGTGTCAGACTGGAATTGGGGTCCAAAGGTGCCACGGTTTGTCCCTGTCCTGCCCCGCTGCTCGCAGCCTGTGCTAAATTGTGTTAAATCAGGCAATTCACCTGCTAAATGTTTCCATTTCCTATTATTATGGGGTTTCCCTGCAGGGAATTCAAGGTACTGAAGGACTGCAAGATCCTACCACAAAAATGCAAGACCAAAGCATATTAACTGTGCAATTATCACAAGATCTGGTGCATCCCAGATGGTATGGTACAATCGCAGCAGCAGGTACAGGTACAATCCCACCGCAGCGGTACACACACACAACAGGTGACTCAACCCACATCCACCACCCGTTTAGTTGATGGCAAAAAGTCCATGTCACCTAATCCCAAATGTATTTATCAGCGTAAAACCAGAGTGATGTCATGCTACATCACTCACACAGCGTGGCTTCCGCGTCCACCAATTTTCCTATCCTCTCTTTTTCTGAGAGCATTTCTTCTCAGACACCAAATGGTAAAAAAAATATATATATATAAGGTTTGATATTTCTTTTAAAGCCTGCTTTTACAAAGTGTCAGAGGTTGACACTGCTTTGTTGTTGTCTGGCAAAATAAAAAGTGACCTGCCATCTCGGGGCTGCCTTTGTTCCTGGAGCCTGGCAGCGTATCCCAGGGAGCCCCCAGCCGCCCCGTGCCCCGTCGGAGGGCTCTCGGAGTGGCAGCTTCATGCGAGCACGTTCCTGGGGAAGAAGCCTGGGTGCCTCGCACACTCCCCTGGAAATTCACGGAGGCATTACAGAAATGTGCAGAAGTTGGACAGCAGACTCTCGTTTCTCCTCAAAACATTTATTCTAAATACAAGGCTATATTGAATTTTTCATAGAAAATGTGTCAGTACTAGAAAGCCGCCTTCCATATGTCAGCTATCATTCAGTTTGCTTGATTTTTTAGAACTTGATACCGCATTGAGGAGCTTAGATAAGTTTAAAATACTTTCTGAATTTTCTAAAGTTTATGCCATTTTAAACATGTTTTATAATATATGTTTCCATTTCTCAAAGTTATTAACATTCCCCTAAAAGCTTAACCAAAACATCCTCTCTCCAGCAATATCATCCTTTTTCATTTAGTAAACATTAATTTTCCTTTCATGATCCTAGTGGAGCTTGAAATTAAAGGTGGCTTTCTTCTCCATTCTGGGTGGCTTTGTGTATCAGCATCAAACCCGCCAGGTAACTGCTGCTGGAGCTCCAGTCCAGAGAGCAGAAAAAGCCAAATAATTGCTCTTCTGTAGGCCCTACACGAGAGCAACTTCTCCTGGACATCTTTATCATTTTCTGCAAATGAATAATCTATTTTTGAAAGTAAGTGCCTGGTTTGGGATCTGTTAATCCCAAACGCAAGGTGATTAACTGATCCTAATCTCAGCGCAGGCCCCGTCCTGCAGGATGCTCCCAGCATCAGCGCAGAAAAGCCCTTCGGTGCCAACCCCGCGGCTCGATGTTGGCTCTGCCCCGAGGCTCCGCTGCCTGAGCGTCAGAATATTCTGTAGAATATATCTTGTAGAATGAAGTCCTGTCTTTGTCCCGTGTCGGTCTCAGCCACTTCAGGAGACCTAAGGGTGACTAAAGGGGAAAATTCTCCAGCCAGTCCCTTCCTCCGTTGCCCCGTCTGCTCATCAGGGCAGCTCCGACCCGCTCGTCCCCTCTTCTTTCAGCATCCATGTCCACCGGCTGCTCATACCTACAGAAATGGAGTCTCTGGGGGCTTCTGTCCCTGCTGCTTGGTTGGAAACCACACATGCTCTCATAAAACTCTTTGTGGGGACTGGATGTCTGTTGTTCTGCTCTTCGCAGCGCGTTAGCCAAGAGGTGGGTGTTGGCAGACTCGGGGTGCCCCTGGGGCCGAGAGCGACACGTGCTGTGGCACCGAGCACGCCTGCGCAGGCTCGGGGAGAGCTCCGGGCTGGGGGGAACCAAGGGACATCACGTCCCTTTGTGGAGCAGTGGGCACCAAACAGCCTCGGGAGGGAGGAAAAAAGCAGGTTGTGAATGGAATTCCTCATCCTTCAAGAAGGCGCCTGTGCTCCGGTGCCCTCTTCCTCCTCCATCCTAATTCATTTACCTTTCTCCATCCTAATTCATTTACCTTTCTCCTCCCGTTGGGCACGACGAGTGGCGGTGCTGAGCTGTCAGCACTGATGGCACAGCGGGTGCTTGGGACAAACAGGTACATTTGGCTTCAGAGTTATTTTAGGCTTGAATTCCCAGGAGTCAGGATGGCCTGTGCCGGCTGCAGTGGAAGCAGAGGAGAAACACAAATACTTATTCTTGTGGCCAGGAGGATGGAAAGCACAGGCCTAAAGAGAGGAAACTGGTCACTTGCCCAGTGGCTCTTTGAGAGGGGCGGGAGGGGAGAGTCCTTCTCACCAGCTGCAGGTAGTGAACATCAGCCAAGATCCTACACCCCGGTCCCCAGCTGATTGCATTTTCTTCTCCTGGCTTGTTTGACTTGACTTTGTTTGTTAATAAAGTTCTGCACAGCTTAATGCCCATAAGTCAAACCACAGGAGAAATTATAGACAGCAATCACTGCCGCTCTGTGTGAAGCAAATGCAGCTTTAATTGGGTCCTCCTAATTGTGCCCGCAGCTGCTAGGAGAAACAGGATGATGCTTATCTCAGGCATGAAAACAAATTCCTCTCACTACTCCATCGTAAACAAATGAAAAGGCATGCATTGAAATAGTCACAAAAGTAAATGTATATACCTGCAGGCAGATACCCTGAATTTTATGCCATAGCAAAGCAATCCCGCACTCATTGAGACGTCAGTGCAGTTCACCATGATTAACGCTCATCCTAACGATGCTGCTGAGAAGTTAAGCAGGGCTGGGATACCAGCCACACGCCCAAAACGAACATCGCCACCTCAGCCACCAAGTTCCCTGAGACGCCGTGAACAGCCAAGATTAATACTGGAAACCAATCAACTGATTTGATATAAGCAGTTTAATTGAAACCTGCCCCTCCATTCGTTTAGCTGAAGAGAGGCGATTACCTTGTAAACAGGAGGCATCCTTAAGTCACTACCTAATTAAAATTCCAATTGTTCTGCATTTACGAGCTGCTTCTTCTTGTGCTGTTGAAGGGAATTAAGTTACTCAAGAATGTACAAAGTCAGGTATTGTTTAACACCTCTGTATATTGACGGTGTGCTCGGTGCTGCGTGTCTGCACCACGTCCCTGCCTGTTCCAGCAGCGCGTGTCACCGACACCCGCGGAATGGTTCTTGTCATCATTTATAATTTGTAGGAGAAAACCGAAATGAACAGACCTTAGCAAACCCTTATAACAGCATTGGGAAATAAAAGGATGTAAATGGAGAGAAACAGGAAAAAAAAGATGCGTGCAGCACCCAAAGAGGAGTGGTGGGGAAGGTCTGAGAAGCACAAGCTGAGATAACTTCCTATTCTGCTCGTCACATTTGAAATTAGTTAATGAAAGGAGCTTTTGGGAGGGCTTTTGTAGAAAAACATAGAAGGAGAATAGTTCCTCTAGATACTTTAAACAATTTTTAAAAGGAAAATAATAAAATATTATTAAAACCAAAATGTTTAATTAAATTAGAGTATAAGGGAAAATTTACTGCACTTTTATAATTCATGTTACTCGACAATGGGCCCAGAATCGTTATGACTGAAGTTCCCAGGGGTGCTAGAATGGAGACAAGGGAAGTAGTAAGGAAAATGAATATTTACTACAGTAAATTTACAGTAGTTAACAAACTTAGAAAGAACACCTTAAATTTTTAAAAGCATTAGATATTCCAAATGCACAGTTATGATCTAACTATATTATACTTCCATGTATAAATCTTTGAGACATAACACGTTCCTAATGTCTACACGTTTGCACACCATATTTTTCCTCTTGCTTGTTCCCAGAGATCAAATTATATATTCAGTATATTCTGATTGTTCTCTGCCTTTTCCTCTAAAGGCACTGGCTTCACTTCTTAATTGAGACCCAGTGGAGAGAAGTTCACCACAACGCAATTTAATGAACTATGGAAGAGCTACCTTTTCCTGCACAAAATATCAAGCTGCATGACAGAGAAAGAGTATCTCCTAGGTGACGTGTCAGTAGATAATAATTAACCAAGACATCTCCTAAAATAATGCCACACACACACAAACACAGCCCTTTCCCCCTCTGATACTGGACAACACATAAAGCGAGTTAATGAGCCAAAGACGCAGCTCCTAAAAGGAGCCCAGCGACAGAGTTTCTTTCCTCCATGAAATTACAGATCAGGAATGGGGGACCAGCCGCGCAGACGAGCGAGGCTTCCTCTTTTGCCCCTTCAACTTCAAAGGCTGAGTTGTACTTGATTTACCCTTCGCCTTAGTCCTGGATGTGCCACCACCACGGCCCCTTCCAGGTGCGAAGATGTTCCTTTTTGCTCAAAAGGATTTTGAGCCGATTCTGCAGCATCACCCTCACTGCATTTTTTTGTTATTTACTTAAATTTTTGGGTAGAGGAAGAAGCTCTAACTGCTCAATGTGTCCCACGAGGCAGCCCGGGTGCAGGACAAAGCCACCGGCAGCCCCTCTCTCAGGGACACGGGGGACAGCAGGAAGCCATCCCCTGCATCGCCTTCACCCCAGAGATTCTGCCAGCCCTGTCCCTACCCCGAGCAGCCTTCTCTCCCTTGGTCTTCGTATATCTTGTTGCAATTTAACATTAATTAGATTTCAAATTGCTCAAATTAGGGAGCGCAAGTCCGGCGTTGGCTCCAGCCGAGTTCAGGAGGGTGCAGGAATTCGTAGGTGTTTTTACAGCGTTCAGCCCTTTGATGAGAGCCCCCCACGCCACCACAAACACATCCTCACTTGACTGTAAAGAAAGACGTTCCACAAAGAACTGCTGAGACAGCATTTCAATAATTCTGAATATTTTAATAGTCATTAATTAAATGTTTCTGGGTTTCCGTACTCTTAGCAACCAACCACTGAAGCTGCAAAAACATTCAAGTGAAGGGTAAATTGCTGATATTCCAAGAGAAACCCTACTTGCTATGAGAGCAGCTCTAATTAGCAGGACAAACCATCTTGTAGTCTAATTTAGAGAAATAAGAAGCGAGCACAGGTCTTGATAGCAGCAAAATATTTACCATCTCCTGTCTCGATGGATAAGGCGCCCAGGGTCAGAGGCTCACCTGGGGAAAAGGCAGTTCTGCTGCCTGGCCTTGACTTTTCCACCTGAACAAAGCCCTCATTAGACCTGGTGCAGGTAACGACCGCATTTTCTTAGCCCAGGTGCGTGAGTGGATGGTCTCCAAAGGTCCCTTCCAACCCCTGCCGTTCGGTGATTCCGTGAGAACACACGGGAACAGTTCTACACCACATTTCCAAGCTCGGTTATCTCTCCACACTATTTTAATTTCTGGAGCTAAAACGTCCCCCCTGGCTCACCAGCAGGACGAGGCAGTGCCTAACGAGCTCACTGGTTGATTTAGCTCGTTCCTTTTCTCGGCAATGGGTTTAATAACCGCACAATTCTCTGGGCCATATCGGATCCTGGAGATGAGGGGTTTATCCCGCCGTGCAGAATCAGGAATGACAATGGGCTGTTGGTCTCCACCCTGGCATTGGGCCACTGCGCTGTCGGCGTCAAATACAACCCGACGAGGCAGCCGATATGAGCAGGATCCTTTAAATCAAGTCTGTCTTGCAGGTTATTTATACTTTTCTAGTTTTCTAGAAATAAAACTTTTCTAGTTTTATTCTTTGCATTTCCTAGACTTAGTCCATTGCAGTTTGTGCTTTAGAAATGAAGCCCAAAAGCTGTTCTGCAGCCGCTTGTGTCACTGGTCAGCCCTGATAAATCAGTGTTAAAAATAAACACCACTCAGGCTTATCCACAGGTACTACTGTGTGTATTCAGCCAACACCCCGGGGCAGCGCCAGCTGATAACGCTCTGCCTGCTCTGGGGGAAGCTTTCTCCCCCATCCCACTGGACAGCAAACGCTCCCTACTCTTAAATAAATAATTCAAAAAGTGTGATTTCAACCAGAAATGATCTTTCTAAACAAGTATATTTGAAACGGAAATGTCACAAAATTGTATTTCTTGGGGGAAATTAAAAGGAATAAGGTCTAAAAAACATCCAAAACCAGAACGAAACATTCTGTATTAAACAAAATGACCCACACTGAAAGGCAATACCGCAGCAGGAAAAACAAACAAGCAAACAAAACAACTCCAAATTATTATTTTCCCAACCTTTTTCAGTTTAGCTGCCAATTCAAAATGTAGACATAGTTTGCTTAAGTGGTATTTCAAAGGAAATCTAATATCTAAAAAGTAAACCAGCGCTCTCTTCCAGATGTGGCATTAAATACAACCTGCTCTCCCGCTGAGCTCTCTCCTCTGCTCCCCGGGGGGCAAGGGCAATGAATGGGGGCCTACCTGATAGGAAGTGGGAGATGTAAAAAACGTATCTTTAGTTAGAGAATTTTATGAAGGTAAAGATATAATCCCTTCCTCAAGCGTTCTAGTCCTAAACAAAGTAATTCCTGCCAAAGAATGTCTTTTTTCCATAAAACACGTACACCAAAAAAGGCACCCCAAGCCCGATGGCCGTAACCCCTGTTGCAGGAGAAGGTCCCAGCCCCTGCCCGGCTGCTGAGGACCCATCTCCCCACCGGCGCCGAAAGCACAAACACCCTCATACACACAGATATGGGAACCAACGAACTCCAACATACAACTTCCCAATGTTTACCCAAAGCTTTCCAGAGAAGCTAATATTTTTCTAATGCCATGTAAATGTATTGAACTGAAAAGAGTATTAACACGATATGCTAATGAAATATGCATTTAATAAGATAGATATCCATTGAAATGCTCTGTACCTTTCTGTCAACACAGCATATTGCAAAAATGAACCATTGAGACCGCAGTTTAAGCTGATATAAAATCAAATGATCCATGTTAACAAGACAATTAAATAACTGTCAGAAACTAAAGAAAAAATTATCAGTTCGCCAGATACAAACTGGTTTTGAATAATGTGAAAGCATGATTATAGAGTATGCAAACTGAAAGATGTTACTGTGATTAGAATAATATGGGTGGTAAATTAGATACCAGTTTTATTATGAGAAAGGTCTAGCTCAGGTGCTTCAAAAAAGAAAGCAAAACTGCAAATTACATGCTGTTTATGTTATGTTACATTATGTTAAAATTACTGGAGAATGCATTACAAGGGAATTAGCATTTGGAAAGGTTGTTTGAAGGCAGTAATACTGAAAATTGTGACAGCTGCTTTTCAGCTGGACACGGCAAACATAACGTGCACCTTATACGCTACACAGAGCTGTGGTAGATGCTGTTTCCCACAAGAGAACGTTGCCACGCAGCCGGCACAAACCACGGGAATTAAACCTTAGGCTTCAAATTCAACAGCTTCTGGCTAGTGATACTGGGCACCCGCTGTCTGAAGGTGCAATCTAGGGATTTCTCCCCGGCAAAATTCTCGAGGCAATGCATGAGCATCGTATGGCTCCCTCCTAGGCACATTCATCAGCTTTGCTTTGGCGGAAGCATCCCAGATGCAGGGGGAGCTGACCTGAGAGCCCAGCTCTGGGTCCCGTCGCTCCCCTCCACCCCCCCTTCAGTGCAGGAGCTGCCAATGGCTCCGTCTGGTCTGTGGGCCCCTCAAGTCCATGGATTGCTTTTAAGGTAACTGAAAGGTCCAAATAAAGGTAAGAAAAGTAAGCTTACACCTAGCAGACCTCAATATAAAGGGGTCCACTTGTCCACAGAATAATTTTAGAGGCTCACAGCTCCAGTGAAGGCTGAAACTACTGTTTAAAGGGCATCATTACCAGAAATGCACCTAAAGCTGTGCATTTGGTTTGAACTACAAACCAGAAATGATCTCTCCAAAAGGAGGTTGAAGTAAAGCACCGTGCTTCCTGGGTGTGTAATACCAGGAGAGCTCCTCACCCGACACAAACACCCACACGGCTGAGAAGCGGCATGATCTCCCCGGCCGGCGCCGCAGCGGGGTCAGCAGTACATGTGCCTGCACTTAATGGTGCTTTTTGCAGCCCCACTCAGCTTCAAGGGGGAAAAAAGCCCAGCACCACATTTCTTCAGAAGCCACACGATATTTGCGTTGTCTATTCAGGGAACTTTTGAGGATGAGTCTTCCCTTCCCCTCCCTGTGGTTCCCGGCACGGCGTGTCCATCACCCCGGGAGCGTGCGGCTCCGTGGGAGCCAGGCAGAGAGGAGCAGCACGTTAGATTCACTCTGGCTGCTCGTGGCCACCTCCTGTAACCCTCCCTGCAAACCTACATCTTTCAGATCTCTTCTTCCAACATTTATTTATATATCTGAGACAACAGGAAGGGAAAGATGTATCTGGGGAAATAACCAAAGCTTCAGAGTCGCCGGTTTGGTTTCCAATTCAGCTTCTCCTGAAGGGCTGCAGGAGTGACGCAGATGGCCACTGCTGTGGCTGATGGCCACCTCGTCCTTCCAGCCAACGTCCCTCTGCCTGGACACAGTACAAGCTCCGGCGGCAGTGAGTGGGGCAGGACAGGGGCAGTATCCAGCAATCCCACAGGGGAGGTAGAGCTCCCCACTCCAGCACCCAAAGGCATCGGCGCTCAGTCCCAGCAGGTTCTGAGGCCACCTCTGCTTTCAGCCTGTCAGTGCACGGGGCACACAGGTCTTTCTAGGAACGCTTTATCCTCTCACACACATAAATAGCCAATTTGCTCAGCGATTATGTTAGCTGCTAATGCAGGTGAAGATTCACATCCATAAGGGCTTTAAAAATAGCTTTGAAAAACCCAATTCAAAGAGCACAGAAGTCCCAAGGAACTTTTCCATTGACTTGCTCTGGATTGTGTCCCAAGTGCTTATCAGTTCCCTCAGCCCCTCTGCTTCAATAGAGCCCAACTCCTCTTGCTAAAGATGATGCTCTGCTTTTTCCTTATTACTGCTTAAAATTCCTATTCACAGTGCAGCACTTTGAATCAGAGGTTTTCCCCGGGTGCCTCTGATGCTCATCCTTCTTTGTTCAAGAGGATGCTACTTCTCACAGCAGAGCTGTAGCCTCTATTCAGAACCCACCCTGCTGCAAAGAATGATGCTGTCAGACAGACTGATCCTTCTCCAATAGCCTTTGCAGCACTTTTGTTATGAAGATGTTAAAGATAATGTGGAAGAGAAAAGGAACAGATTTAGAGTCTTGGGACAACAAAATACAAAGCCCGACAAAGAAGCATAACGCTGGTACCTGTAACTGAAAGAGCCACTGAGAAAGTGTATCCTGGGCTTTGGGGAAGAATAAGGGAAACAAGTAACTAGCCTGCAAAAAAAATAAATAGATTTTTTTGAAAAAGGATAACAATGATTTTTGAAGGATTGTTAATTGTTTTGTTTCACTGTTGTAACTGAGACTTAATTGTGGTAACTGGAAAGAGCATCAGCTCAAGATAGCACACCTTCAGAAGCCTGAGCCCCCAACTCACAATTAATTTAATCCAGGGAACTATTAAGTACAATAAAAGACTGGGAATAGCATGTATGTCATGGGACCAGAGATTCACAGCAGTTATTCTAGCTCAGTGAAATAAAAATTATAATGAACAGATTTTAAAGCGCATTGCTATCGAGAGTCCTCAGTAACATTACAGTGACGTTATGGTGCAGCCTCTGAGGCAAAGTCCTGCTCCCACGGCTAAGGTTGTGTGTAGACTGTGAGGTGGCATTTTCCCAAGCAACAACAACAACAACAAAAGATCTCAATCTCCGACCACTAAACTTTAACTGGTGACTCTTAAGGGCAGCAGATTTATGCCAGTGCTAAATACTTTGCAAAACTTCAAATACTGAAGAGTAGAAAGTCACATAAAGAGCTTGTTCAATACAGAGGGGACAACGTACAACATCTATTCTTCAAACTATACTTGTCCAAAGACAGCTTTTGCAAGAGGGGAAGGGATTCTTCTCATACACATCATCAAAGTGTTCTCTGCTCCAACTAAACAGAAAGCATAGGTTGCCCTTAACTCATCTGATTTTGGTTAGATGTCATATTTCTTGGAGTTAGCCCTTTTCCTATTAGACAGTCAGACAAAACCCAACGCAGAAAGCCCCAAAACAGTAGTTACTGTTAAATAAAAGCTGGATTTCCTCCCTGCCAAGTGCCAGCCTCAGCCCGGTGAGCAGCAAGCGGCAGTGCCCAGAGAAAGGCTCATTCCGTGCGATACAGCCTGCAACCAGGCTCTCTCCCATCCCTTCCCGCGGTGTTTCTCCCCCTTCCTACACCTAATGAACAAGTTTGAAAGGATCAAACCACCCAGTGGATAATGTACCAGGTGGGCTCTCTCCACCTATCTTTTTCTTCCTTTCTACCTTTGTAAACAAAGTCAAAAATGCAGCAGAGAGGAAAATTGCTAGTGACACATCAGACCTCGCTGGCTTTCCTACATTACCACGAGTTGTAAAAAGCCACTCTGAATGGCTCAGAAAAGTAGCTATGCCAATTAAAAGGGTTGGAGTAATAATTTTGAAGTGCCAGATGCCTAACTTGTCATTTTTAAGTGAAGTCTTCTAACATAATTTCTATATTTTCTGGATTTTTTGCACAAAGTATTGTAGCCTGCAGAAGCCTTTTAATTAAACACGTATCATAGTGAATAGCACATACCAGAGCTGAGGATTAGGTGATCTTATTCCTGTAATAGGATTTGCTGCTAATTGTCACTGACATGACAGCAGCCTCTGTTCATAGGAATTGCTGTGGTGGCTCAGATCAGCAGCCCATCTATCCATTAAAATACCCTGTCTTTAGAAATGGATGGTATGATACGATTCAGAGGAAAATGCAAGATAGTCTGCTATGGAATAAACAGTAAAGTTTCTTCAATATTCTTGTTAGCACTCATATTTCTTACAAAGCTCCTTTTTACTCTGGCAAAGAAGCCCCATTTTTAATTTATCTTCAAAAAATTCTCTTTCCATTACTCCTGAACAACCTCACAATTCAGAAGACATACAGTGTGATGCCTCTCCTTGTTCTTCGCTTGAGTTTGTTTGCAGCATCACGCTCGTGCCCAGAGCAGCTCACGGTGGTTGCATGGTTACAACTTCAGGGAGGGCAAAGACCAGAAACCATGGATTCAAACACAGTGTTGCAAAAAGTGAGATGTGTAGAGAAGACTCTTTCCTACAGCCTGTTGCTGAAATAATTGAGCTTTGGGATGAGTGCAAGAAGCCTTGGAATTCACAAGACAACAGCAATAGTAGTGGAAAGTGCAACTGGATTCAGTGGTGGCTCCTACTGACTATAGAAGAACCACCTCCAATCTTCTGGTGGGGCCATCAAGAAGGACGAGAGCTACAGGAGCTTCCCTGGGCATCCCAGGAGCGAGGGATCCCGGACAAAGAAGCACCTCTGCTGCACCAGCATGGTCTTGCCCTGCCACCCTAGAGCGGGCGAGGACAGAGGATATGGAGGGAGAGGAACGGAGATGGATGACACCAGAAGGGCGCTGTTCTCAACCTCTGTCTCATCAAGGCTCAAAATGGTGTCTGCCCACGGGCTGGGTCACAGATCAGTCAGCTCCTGACTCACTTGTGAGCCGCAATCATTTAATGATTTGGGAATCTCGTTTCCTTCAACTCACAAACCCAACTGACCATTCAGGAAACTTAGACCATGACCTCTGCCTTATTGCTTCTACTGCAAGAATAAGACAAAAAACAAGCCCTGAAAGCAGCACGGTGCAATATCGGGTAATTATATCGCAATACACTCAAGCTCTTTCAAATAATTAGTTAGTCAAACATCTGCTGCAAATTGATATTGGGCCAAACTTGTCTCGGGTAATTCAATGGACCCCAGTACCACTAGGCAAGGGATGATCTGTTCCAACACATTTACTGTCTGTGGATAATTTGCTCTGGTTTAGAGCTTCTTCCTTGCACTGCTCTGGCTTGAAATCCTCTTGCAGCGCAGTAGCTATTCACCAGCTTGTGCTGATGCATCCACTTTTTCTGGCTTAACTCGAGAAAATTCAGAATGCACACACTGCCAAGGAAATGAATTTATTCAGTAACCCCTGCAATGTCAACTCTTACTAATTCTGTAATGCTGGAATAAACAAAGTCAGAAATTGTGCTTGGCTTTCTAGCCACCAATAAAACCTTATAAATCTGTAAGGACTCATAAATTTCACTGTACAAAAACTGATATTGAGGCAACTCTCAACTTGGAAAATTCAAATTGCATTGTTACCAAACAACAAATGAAGTTAATATAGATTGACTGCATTAACAATTCATAAACACACAGAAAAGAAATAAACAATCTTTATAGCGTTGCCATGTCTTTGAGGCATTGATTAAGCACTGGAGATGCCGGTCTGTCACCTCAGCAGCTATTCAGTGCGCCCAGTGTTTGTCCATCAATGTCTTTTGTCACTGCCCTGACTGTCCTGCTCCTTAAAAAAAAAAAATGAACTGTCACCACGGGATAATCAATTAATCAAGCATGAATTGCTTGACCGAGCCCTCTAATGAATGTTAACACATAAACACTTGTCAGACACTCCGCAGACCGGAGGGTTGGTGTGCGCCTGCTCCTGCCTGGGAAGGCAGCAAAGCCCCAAAGCACAGACCTTACACATCGCTTACAAGTATTGCTTTAAAATAAATTAGCTATGAACATAATGATTTTATTGATTTTACAATCTTTTCCCCTTCTGTGGAAGCGGAGGTGAGTCTGTGCGGGAAGAAGCCGGTACCTGCAGGAGTGACGTCTCAGGCGCTGGTGCGAGAGGTTAATGCATTTTGATGAGCCGTCACCGCCTCTCACACGCGAGCAATTTATATCCAAACCCTGTAATTCCAATACTGCTTAGCAACACCCCAAAATTCTATTGCTACTTCAGCCATAAGCCTCATCCGTAGGGATTACATTTGTCACGTTAATAGTAAAACTATGCAACAGTTCTCTGTGAAGATGTACATTTTAACTATTCTCTATAAATACAGTGGCTTAAATCACTGTGGCTGTTATGAGCAGAAGAGCGGAGGGTAACTATTTCGGTAAGCAGTATTAATTGTCTGCTAAGCTATCCTGAGGCACGCTAAAGCATCACTTTTGTTCCCTAAACTTATTCTTGAAACTTTAAATAAATTATTTTGTTATCTAAACCGGTAAACAGGATAGGTTAAAGACTTGTTTAGACAAACAAAAGCTTTTTGTTTCTAAGCTAAGTGGATTTCAACAACCAAACACTAGATTTTGTCCCTCCGAAGTTTTGTTAGTTTAGGGCTTAGTTTAAACCTGCCTTAGAATCACAGAATCATGGCACTCTGCTGGCTTATATCCAGCCACTGTCGCCCAGCACCCCCAGGCCCTTTTCTTTGGGGCAGCTCCAGCCACTCTGCCCCCAGCCTGGAGCATCCATGGGGCTGGTGTGACCCAAGAGCAGGGTCACACCACTTGGCCTTGGTGAACCTCACACCATTGGCCTCAGCCCATTGATCCAGCCTGTCCACATCCCTCTGCAAAGCCTTTCTACCCTCCAGCAAATCAACATCCCACCCAACGTGGTGTCCTCTGCAAACTGACTGAGGGAGCATTTGAATCCCTCAAATCCCCAGTCCAGGTCGTTGATAAAGATATTAAAGAGAACTGGCCCCAGTACCAAGCCCTGGGGGACACCACTCGTGACTGGAGTTAACTCCATTCACCACCACCCTCTGGGCCCAGCCTCCAGCCAGTTTGTTACCCAGCCAAGAGTTCTCCTGTCCAAGCCATGAGCAGCCAGTTTCTCCACCACCACTAAACCGAGATTTGAGCTGAGATTACGGGTTTAACACGGAAATGCCTAATGCAATCAAACAAAAACAAATGGATAAAGGGCAGCGGCATCTTAAATTGCCACAGTCCTTCTGATTATCTGGCAACTCATGCACTTTCCAGAGGTTTTAGAGATAAAACACTGCAGCGAGTACATGGATTATTCTGGTCTAAAATGAACCTGTATGTTCTTTTATGCCTCCCAAATCACAGTGTTATTAATATAACATAAAAAGCATCAAAGAATGAAAATGGCATCTGAGACAGTGCATATCACACTATATACATGCTTTTAAAAGCATAACTTTAGCACTGAAAATATGCTTTGAGTTGTTTTACTGCTAGTTACCCTACATATTTCTATTTTTGCTACATTACTGTAATAGAATATTTACTTACAAATACATTATTTCATTCATCGCAAACACCTGAAATCAGTTTCCAGAGAGAGGTTAAACTTACAAACCTTGGGCTTTGTCAACATTCAGGTTTCCAAAGCCTGAAGGTAGATCAGCCGATGTACAGCTGGTTTGTTTTAATCAAAATTGATTTCTTAATATTATTGCCACTTCTCTTGATTTCCTGGAGCCGCATGAGTGATAGGGCAGAGCAGCATGTTTCCTTCATTCCTTAGATTACAGTTGGCAATGTAAGTGCTCCTTCTGAATACCCATGAAATTAAAACGTATGTGAAGCAGTATTTATTTTCTCAAGAAGGAGAAATGCCTTTGGAGGGGAGGCGAGCAAATCCCACCCAGGCTGCATGAAACGCTCTCTACCTGTGCCCTCTGGGGCGCGCTCTTCAGAGTGAGGTGAAAAGGAGAAAGGAGGCGTTGAAGCGTAACAAAACCGTATCAGTTAACACAGCCATCAAGTTCAGTTTGCTTGACGTTGTGGAGTTTGATGCTCGTTTATGCTTTTCCACTATAATTTATACCCTTGGAAAGTCCACATAAATTGCTAGAAAGTATAGAGGGGCGTTAACGTAACCAAAAATAAGGCTGACATAACGTCATTGTTTTTTTCATAGAACAGCCTGGAATCTTCAGACATTACTTACAGTTTTATTTAAGAATAGACATTTTTGCTACTTCCCTGGATTTTACAAAGTCAATAGAAGATATACATAAATGTAAAGGACTGAAAAGCCATTCCCTAAATTTATGAAGCCCAGGATGTCCCTGCATGGGATTCTCAATCCTTTTAAAGTCCATGATGGAACTGGGTTGATAATAGCCGTTCTACAATATCGTTCAGGTTTTGTTTCTAACCCCGTTTAAGTGAGCAATATCTGTTTGGCTGGAAAAAAAAAAAGAAAACCAAACGAAAAACAAACAAACAAACAAAAAACCCGGAAAGGCAAATTGTAGCAAATACATTAAATCTGTAAGTTCAATGGAGCCACAGGGCTGCATGTTATCACACAATTCAGTCCCCTGTCTCTCTCGGATGCTCTAACCAGGCATCACTGCACGTGAGTTCCCGTCCCTTCCAGGGTTTCCTCATTTCCAAGGGGCCCCTTGGAATGTTTTCAGTTTAGCATGAGATTTTAGTGACAGACGGCCAGACTAAATGTGCATGAAAATTACATTACACTGGTACCTGAGAAGAAACGATACCTACACTCTCCTCCCTATTGCAAAGTTTCTTCTCTCTGCCTCCTGTGGCATTGATATATATTTCTGCTTCTACTCTTCTAAAACTCTTTTAAATTCAGTGTTTTCATTTCAAAATGCTGGCTGAAGAGATAAAGAACCTACAGCATCAACATTTTGAAAGCTGTTGGAACTCGCAGTATCAGTTTACAAGATTTTTTAATTCTTTTGTATTTATTTGGTTAATCTTAACTTCATAGAGGGGGGTTTTTTCTATAGTCACCTCTAATATTTTTCTGTTAATATGACAGCAGAACACTTATTTAATGAAAAATAAAATCATAACTACTCATAATCACCTGACTGCAGGAGAAAGGAATTTGGAAAAAAAATTTGCACTTTTAAGCAAATTTTTAAAATGATGTTTAAAATATTACAACTATTAATATTTATTTTTAAATGATCATTACTACTACCTTCCCCCAAGGCACTGCCACTTAGGGAGGAAGGGAAGGGCTCAGGGCTCTGGCACTGGGGCGAGGAGTTCTCAGGATCCCAGCCATCAGGGGAGAGAGAGAGAGAACTCCTCAGCAAAATTCCTAATTTATATTGAATGTGCTGTTCATGGTGTGAAATAATCCTGTTGGCAGCCTGGGTCAAGTGCCCGTGTCTTGCTCCTCATGCCTACACCTGAGGAGTTTGAAAACACCAAGACCTTGAATTCTACATCCCAGAGCTGGCTATAAAGTAAATATTTTCACAAATATAAACACTAGAATCTGCTAAAAGTGCTGTTTTCCCAAGCATTAGAAGAGATTTTACTGAAAAATGAAATAACTGAAAGAGAAATGAGTGCTGTGTCACTCAGAGCAGGACACCCAGTTTGCCGAGGAGCCAAGGACTGGCTCCGGGGGGAGGTGGGAGCCCAGCCTGGGGGGGCTGCAGCCCTACCAGTGGCGTTTGGGGTGCCATTGTGTCCCTCCAGCTGCAGCCCCGTGGCTCATGGTGACTTGGCAGCAGCGTCCCTGACTCCAGCAGCATGGCAGGCATCACATCCACGGTCTCCCTCTGCTCTCCGAGATAAATACAGCACGCTCCTTAATCCTACCAGTGGCTTAGCTCTGCTTTTGCACTACCTGCAGCTTACAGGATCAAGCCCTGAGTTGTTAAATGATCTGAGAGAAATACATTTCAGGATTTTCCTGTCTTCAAGCTTTGCAAAAAAAGCTATTGGTGAAAAAGACAGTGAATAATCATATTTGTTCTGCTGTTAAATGGCCAAATATCTGAAGTGCATCAATTCAAACTGTTTATGCTCTTACAGAGCACATCACCTAAATCCACCTCAGTCCAGCTGGGTAGATGGGCTGGAAGATGGTGTTCCCCTCAAGCTGAGAGCTGGAGGTGCGGGCTGCACGCAGCGTGCTCCAGGTAATCCACAGAAACCGGCAGAATAGACGGGCAAAAGCAGAGTCTGAAACGGCTCGGCTCTGAAGTTGCACTGCTGACGCTCATCCCCAGCAGGAACCATTTATCCTTGTACTGGGAGGGTACGTCATGGAAAGCACAGGATTAAACGACTTTTTCATTAAGAAATGCAAGATTCCCACCCAGCCGGTGAGGCACACAGGGTCATATCCCCCCTCCTTCGGTCACACACCCTGTTGCCCAGTTGCCTCTCTCCGTCAGTGAGCAATTCCAGACACAACACAGACCATAATACCGACTGCTTTCTTTGGCTTGTTCTGTCCCAGCAGTTAAATCCTTGCGTAAATGCAATTTGAAGCACTAGACAAGCCCAGGTCTTTCCTGGTCTGTGCGCTCAAGGCCGGAGGAAGAACTCCCTCCCAGTCCTGAGCACACCACAGCAGCGTCACTCTGACTTCAGACTGGGGGTAGAAGATCTACCAGTAACGGAGAAGGTCTATCAGCAGTAGTAGGAGACCTTCTAAAAAGCAAAAATCAGTTTAACTAGGGACTCTAATTCTCACACACATCACAAGTGTATATGATGTCCAGTCCTGTTCTGGGCTCCCCAGTTCAAGAAGGACAGGGAACTGCTGGAGAGGGTACAGCAAAGAGCTACACAGAAAATGAGGGGACTAGAACATCTCTCTGATGAAGAAAGGCTGAGGGACTTGCGTCTTTTCAGTCTGGAGAAGAGGAGACTGAGGGGGAATCTCATGAATGCCTATAAATACTTCAAGGGTGGGTGTCAGGAGGATGGGGCCTGTCTTTTTTCAGTGGTGCCCAGTGACAGGACAAGAGGGAACGGGCACAAACTAGAACATAAGAAGTTGCATCTAAACATGAGGAGGAACTTATTTCCTTTGAGGGTGGCAGAGTCCTGGCAGAGGCTGCCCAGAGAGGTGGTGGAGTCTCCTTCTCTGGAGACATTCCAAACCCGTCTGGACACGTTCCTGTGGGACCTGCTCTGGGTGGACCCGCTCTGGCAGGGGGTTGGACTAGGTGATCTCCAGAGGTCCCTGCTAACCCATAGCATTCTGTGATTCTGTGAAGTGGTGTAAGAGAAAGGCTTTCTGCTATGTTTAACAAACAGCCCGTGCAGGCGTCCTGCCCGCCTTCACGCGGGCCAGGGGACAGGCAGCGACCTCGCACGGCCTCACTGTGTGCTTCCTGGCTCCTCTGAAAACAGCAGTGGCTGGCTGTGTGCAGGGACGCCTTGCCGGAGGTCCCCCAGCAGTCATTAAACTCTTGGCCTCCTCCTGGATATAAGCTGGCGTGCTCGTCCTGCGCTTCCCCCGCCGAGCCGGGGCGCAGGAGCCGTGGTTGGAGCGATGTGCCCCGCAACGGCTGCGCTGCCCTCTCCTGCGGCGGGCTGCCAGCTCGCATCCCCGCAGCCGCGCGGGACGCAACTCTCCGCTCTCCCAAAATAGCTTCCCCTGCATATTTAAGCCGTTTCAGTGCGGCAACATGAGAATTAATTCTCTCCCCTCCTTCTGAAAATATCACTTGCGTGGCAGGGCAGCTCAGCCTGCACAGAACCACCGCATCCCACAACCTATTAATATTTTAGTTTGTTATCTCTGCGGTTATTTTTAGCAGCCGACTGACTGTCCTTGCGACACCGCAGCGGGATGCTGAGGCGTGTTCCGTGCGTGGCCAAGGACGCACCGTCGCTGCAGCCTCCTCTGGGACTGAAGCCATCTCCCAGCTGCTCCTCTCACGTCACCATGGGGCGCAGGACGCCTCTCCCCACTGCCTCCCCATTTATTGCCCCGCGCTCCTGCCGCCTCTAACGGCAACTTGCATTTTAGCTGATAAACGCCTCCAACTGAGACTACAACAAAGCACAGAATGTTTTGTGATTATTTTTTTTTTGAGCATATTCTCAGCCTTTCAGTATGCACTTCTATCCTTAGCATTACTTTGAGGATGCAGAAATTTATAACGATCAAAGATAATTAAATACCAATATTCTGGATTCACAGGCAAGAATCTCTCACATTTAATAACCGAATGGGTAATAGATCCTATTGCTTTGTCCTACTTTCTGAAAATGCACAGGCCTTCTATAGGAACTGAAGCATTAGAGTTATCAGTTTGGAAATGGATTTATCTCACATTTTATACGCTTGCAAGATCACTGGTCCCCAACTGAAACCTTTGCTGCTTTTTTGTGACACAGTAGAGGGCTCAACAAGACCTGTAACGTGTTAGCTGCATACACTCCCCTGCCAACACATTAACTATCTAATTTTTCTACCCCTTGAGAGCAGAACTTTTGCATTTTGGTGAATTTAACACAGTGCATGTAGATATTAAGGGATAAATTAATTTTTTTTTATTTCCACCCTTCCTGTTGAGTACAGAGAATGAGAATACGAGTAGTTGAAACCATCAGCAAGTGTTAATGTCACAGCTTTTGAATTTACTAGGCATTCTCTCAGGAAGGAAGGGAAAGACCAGTGTCACTGGAGATGCATTGCAGGCTCTCAGCCTCCCAGGCTTCACCTCCAGGAACCAACCCTTCTGCAATTAGGGCTTGATTCATTTAGCTGCCTTGCCCTCCCCAACCATTACACCAAAAAAACTGCCAGAAAAAAAAAAAGAGAAAATTCCAACGTTCTGAGAATACAGAAGGCAAATTCTCATCTTCACCTTCCAAACTGAAACAAAGGAACGGTGGAGAGTACAATTTCTGCCCAGTCCTACTGCTCTGCCGTTGCCATCGCTGAGAAAAGGGAACTTTCCAGAAACAACCAGTTGTGTTTAAACAGGACTGAAGGACAAGGCACAAGAAAACAAGATTCAGAAAACAAAGAATTTCTAATCCATGCATTGCACAAACTAGGTTTGTTTTACGGTAGGAAAACCAAAAATGGTGAATCCTACAGCTGTTAAATGTGGTAGAAATTATTATGTATAGCAGAGGTTAGGCAAATATTTTACAGAAATGCTAAGGAAGTATTGCTTATTCAGCTTTTGCAATTTGTTTCCAGCCCATTTCAGCAGTTTTTTATTTTTCTTTCTTCAGCCCCTGCTTATAGATACATACTTATGTTCACCATCTCACACAGTATATGACGCCTAAAGTTTTAAAATTCATATATTTTAGCAGAAAAAAAATAGATTAATGTCTTACGTCTGTAGTCATTGTGTGACACAACAAATACTACCAAACGAGTATAAGGAATTTAAAATCTTAATTCATACTATGCAAATCAAATAATATGAAAGCTCTTCCTGAGAAAATAATTTTCTTAAGGAAAGAGAACCAGGTCTGTGCTATTTCCTAGTAATAATTCTATAAACATTCTAGAATTTCATAATAGAATACAAAAATTCAGAGGCCCAGTATCAAATGATCTATTCAGAATATAAGAAACATACGACAAAGTACTTATGCAATTGATTTCACACAGTAGTTTTCAGGGAGGATATGAAAAAGGTAATTAATTTGTTCATAATTTATTGATATAAAAGTAAGGAGTTGGAAGGGGTGGCTTTGTTTAAAACACCTAGACTTCAACTGTAACCACACATTAAAACCCCAGCAGGGCTGCTTTTAAGAGGAAATGGGATAAAATCACATAATTAATTACCCGATAATTTATTCATGAAAAAGGAGTTGAAAGAGACAGCCTTGTTTAAAACATCTAGACTCCAGGGCTACCAGATACTGCAATCTCAGTGAGACGATCAAGTCCTTCATTCTACCCACCGTGTAAACCAAGGGCTCTGCCGATTCCCGTGCCCATATTTAGGTGGGGTGGCTGCATCCACCAGCTCTTTACCCAGAACAACTCATCACCGAAAGTCTTGCTTGTGTTTAAATGACAAAAAAAGATATTTCTCCCTGGAAAATGGAGAATGTGCAGCGGTACCAGACCCACCAGCCCACCAGCCTGTCCCCTTCCTCTGCTGAAATTCCCAGGTTGTGAAAAAATTGTCGGGGCACTTGGCCAGCGAGGGTATCGGCATAGACACCGTCCCAGGAGGAAAACTGGGATGAGAGTTTAAACCTAGGTAAAAAAACCATAGCATTTGGTAATTAGGGTTGATAACGGCTGACCACAGGTCTGTATCTAGCAAAGCACTACCATGCATGCTAAGCTTGAAGTAATTAGTATTGCTTGCACGCTTTTAAAAAAAGTTGGGTGAGTGACTTCTGCAGGTAGCAGCAGCTCTGGAACACTCACCTGGGGCTTGCTGGGGAAAGATGGATTTCTAAAAGCAACCAGCAGTTTTGCTTCCCTCCCTTTCTGCATCCCTCGTATTTCAGCCTCATTGTTAGGCCTTACATGGCAGATAATAAGATAATATGACACCACATCTGAACACATCCATTCGCTGTTTAAAGTCACTGCGTGTCCTGAACAACCTCGTAAACAAAAGGTTTCAGGTGCTCAGCGACACTTTTCAGGATGAGGCTTGTAATGAGAAGCAACTACTTGTATGGCTCGGTAATGAGCAGTACGAGATGATGACTGGGGCTTATACTCATCTACAGCCAAAATACTCCCGGCTACAGCCTTCCGCTAATTGCAAAAATCAGGTTCCATTGTTGTGGATGGGTAAGAAAGCATCAGAGCCCCGTCTGAAAGAAGAGCTCTTTGTCATTTCTGTCCTCTCGTCCCTTTTGAGAGCAGTGGAAGTGTGACATGGCCGAGTGCTGTGTGAGACACCTGGAGTAATTCAATCAGTTTGAGCTCTTCTGTTTGCGTACCTGAACCATTCCGTGATCCTACATTCCTGCCAGCAGCTGCACAAGACACGGGAAATGTCCTGTGGAAAAGGGACATTTATTTCCCATGGCTTCAGTGGCTTACGAGCAATGAATTCACGACCGACGAGCATCATTTCAAACGAGTGTCATCTGCGCCTCCCTACAAGCATATGCACACGCCATATATTGTCCAGAAAAGCGTTTAATACATATTTAATAGGTTTGTTCTGTAAACACAAACTAATGGAAACAGCACTTGCTAACAAGGGCAGTCCCGTCCCTGGCTTTTAGTGGTGATACTCAACGAGTAACGTGACTCTCTGCTTTTCTACGCCAGACAGATGGATCTCATTGCTGCGCTGCAAAGCCCCTGATCATGTTCGTGGTGGTAGAAAGAGTACACTGAGGCACGGTTTCACATCCGACTGCGAAGGCAAATGCCATGATTAACACGGCCCAGCACAGAAAAATCCAAAGAGCCAACAAAATCCCTAGGTACGATCTCCAAAAAGCTTTGCTAAACTTCAATGTCACAGCCTTAGCAGAGTACCTATAATTAATGCAGTAATTAAATTAGATTTATATAGAGGCAATCCAAGACAGATAAATGGGCAATTCATTTAAAATGACTAATCGTAACCATGGTGAGACTTCTGTAGACCAAACCAGTCCTGTGCCTGACCACAGGGAGGGTCCCCACCCCAGAACGGAGACACAGCACCTTTCCAAAGCCTGGGAACAAGAGATGCCCAGGAGCACCAGCTGGACAGACTGGAAGGAACTGCCCTACTTTCATTCTCACATTGCAATTATTTCACATTTTGCCTTCGGTGCAGGCTGAGCCGAACTCCACCGCCTGAATTAAACACTCCCTTGAACCCGGCATCCTTCTAGGGGGCACAGTTTGATACCGAGTTTGACTTTCTCCTGGAGACTCATTTCCACAGCCTTTTATTTCCCGTTAGCGATAACAATTCGCAGCGACACCACCTCATGGCAGCGAGTGACAAACCGGCAGAGTTTGGCAGCAGGAGCTAAATGAGATGGTGTCACCCGGGTGCGTTAGTGCCGCGCCGTCGGCACCGCCCCTGTTACACACACGGGTATTAGAGTTCCCCCCGACTAAATAACTGAGACAAACTCTTCTACTGCATAAATCACATCAGTATCAAGGGGTCAACACGCAGAGAGATGCTGCACAAGGACCTAAATTTCAAATCAGCCCCGTTAAAACCACTATAGTAGGAGATCCGTACTGTTTAGAAAACACAACCGCCTGGCAATAGTATCTGCTAAAATTATACGTTTCTTTCAAAACTAGCAAGCAGAAAACTAAAGGGAAATATAGTTTTTTAAAACATTTACATATTTGCATATTTGCTGATTTAAAGAAAAAGAAGCTACCTGGCAAAAGGATCCAGGCTGCCTGAGAAACGGAGCATAATGTCAGCCTCTTCCCTGCTCTGTGCCGGTCACAGAACAGGGGAATTCGGCCCCTGCGTTTGATTTCCCAAGGGCTGTGCAGCCCCAGAGGAGGTGAGAGGTGCTGCTTTAAGGGGTGCTATGCAGGACACACTGGGTCGTTCGCTAAACTAAATCCCTCCGCTGCTTGACGCGGCAACCCCAGCTCTCCCTTGGAATTTTTATTAAAGCATAGCCCAGGTACAGTGGAGCCAAGAAAGGGTTAAAAAGAAAATCTGGTCTTCATACTTTTTTGATTTTGTGAGCATGAATCTCTTTCACGGAACAGCTGTCAAGTCAGCCAACGAAACAGGTCTGCTTAGGTCTCCTGATAATACCAACTGCTGTTGTTCATGTATCCTCAGTGACAGCAGCAAGATGAAAATCGAAATGAATCGCTCTACAAATGAGACACTTTTCTGCTTTGACTTTCCAAATGTGACAGTGTTGTTTGTTTTCCCAGTCAGCAACATTTAGAGATGTTAGAAGGCTCTGGTGTCATAAAGTTGCTCAGGGGGAAGTTTCAAAAAGAAACAAAACAAACAAAAAAAAAAAGGAGAAATCTGCATAAGAGTTCCATGCACAATTCTGTTTATATTTCTGTCCATTAGTACTACCTCCAACAAACTGAACTGCAAAACATTCCTAGCGATAGAGGCTATGGCAGACTTTGAGCGGCAACTGTTAACATCTCATATCTCTCTGCAAAGTATTCACTCAACGCCCTTTCTGAGCCAGGGCTGCGAAATGCTGGTTCTCTCCGTACGAGCTGCCGACCAGGCTCAGCTCCCACCGGCGGCTGCGAGAGCCCCGATGCATCACCCTGCGCCGCGCCACGGGAAAGTGGGTTTCAACAGATCACCAGTTACAGAGAAAGAAAGATTTTAAAAAGCATTCTTTCCTCAATATGAGCTTGAAATATGAATATTTGCCCTTCTATGCAAAGAGCTGAAAACACCCTCCAAATATAAATGAATTAAGCTTCTGCAGTATGTGTGAAATAAATATTTCTCTCCGGCTTGCACAGGCAGAACCTAAGGCACAGGGTACCCGCTGAAACTCATCAATTACTCTCTTGTTTACAGCAATATGTAGCTAGAAACAGAAATGAAAGTTGTAAACGACTGGATTTTTTTTTTTAACAATTGCATTAAAACTCATGAGTCATATTGAAACACTGAAATATATTCTTATACACCCAAATGAAACCTTCCTTCAACATATTCATAAATGACCTGGGCAAGGGGACAGAGTGTATCCTCAGCAAGTTCACTGATGATAGCAAACTGGGAGGACTGGTTGACACTCCAGAGGGCTGTGCCGCCATCCAGCATGACCTGGACAGGCTGGAGAGCTGGGCAGAGAAGAACCTCATGAGGTTCAACAAGGGGAAATGTAGGGTCCTGCACCTGGGGAGGAAGAACCCCAGGCACCAATACAGGTTAGGGATGGATCTTCTGGGAAGCAC
>JAOXNO010000063.1:35857655-35869816 GCA_028565335.1 Limnodromus scolopaceus
AGGCCAGGTTGGAGGGGGCTTGGAGCAACCTGGTCTGGTGGGAGGTGTCCCTGCCCAGGGCAGGGGGTGGCACTGGGAGGGCTTTAAGATCCTTTCCAACCCAAACCATTCTATGATTCTATGAATCACCCTGAGGACATCAGGTTTGCCAGCCTGCCCTATTATAAGATATAAGTGTTTATTCATAGCATTTAAAATGTATAAAGAAGTTGCCGCTGCAGAACTGAGTTGGTTTGGGGGCTGCAAAAAGGAGGAAATTTTCACATCTGACAGGTTAATTTAAATAAGGTTGGTTAGTCAGAGCCGTTCAGTGGTTTGGAAAGTCAAAAAAAGTCCTTAAGAGATGAGTGGGGCTCCAGGGAAATTGATGATAAACATACTTACCAGCGGGCTGTGCAATTTGCTATAACATATTATATATATTATATATAGAATGTGAAAGCCAAGTCTGTCTCTGCAGTTTGCATATGCACGAGTACATCCACAAACCAAACTTCAAAGAAAGAGCGAAGGGTCTTTTGTGCCTTAATGTGTTAGAGCTGAATGGGTTTCATCAGCAGGTTGGTAAATGATACACCTGCTTAATTTGCTCGATTGCCAGGGTGCAGCTGTGACAGCAGCTGGATGGCAGCCCCGCAGCCCTGGGACCTGCGTGCCTGGTCCTGGTCCTAACAGCCACCTACGGGGACCTGCCACCACAAATTCCCTGCTGAGAGGTCCTTTGGTCCTTGCAGGGTCTCTCCTCGCTCAAGCGTAGCCTCTAAATCAGTTTGGCCTTAACAGTTTTCACACCATCTTAATGTCTTGAACTAGGTATACATTTGAAGAATCTGCATCATAAGTGTAATCTTTTGTGCTGTGCTTAGATATCATATTTGAGCTACAACAGAAAGATGTGGCATTGGCTTTTCCCAGCATTTTACAGTATGCTTCAGGAGCCCAGGAAACCCAGGATGATCTTCTTTTCTTCTGATTTGACCATTTCTTTTTCAGCCCAAGTGCTACTTTGACTGGCTTTTCTGCATGTAAAACCACAAAGAAGTATTTCCAGGATTATAAAGTGGGTACATCTCAGGGTTCAAGCATCAGCCATTGATCTTTGCTCTTATACTTTGTTGTAGCATTATTGCAGCCCCTAAATAACACACAGCTGAATTGCTGGACTATAAACACACCATTTGTACAGATTCTCTGCCACAAAGATAGTAGGACCCAAGTCACCGGGTAATTCAGCTTCTCCTAGTACTGCATGGCATAGATTAAACCACCAGATTGTGATCTCTTTTAGACCAGTATAAATTACTAGATACAAACTGCTGTAACAGCAATCAGAATCAGGTCCACAGTGTACACACCGCTACCCTTGTTCGCTTTCTCTGCATTAAGTACAATGCTCAAGGTGAGACTGGACGGCACCTGGCAGCAGCCACGTTCTCTTCAGCCATGGGGACACTCTGACCTGTCCTGTGCGATCCCTGTGTCTGCGCTCTGTGAAGGTAGAGCCTCATTTTGTGGGGAGGAGTCTCCCACTACTTTTGTTAAAGATATATGAAAGAAATTATTAAAGTCCAGTAACTTCATGCAGATATTTTGGTCCTGTCATATATTTTAGGTATGATTTCATTTTAAAAAATGGAGGTGTTAATTGTATAGAGAGTATATATAGTGTAAAGAAGCTTCTGACCGTGTAAGAGGCAGTGATTTATGATCACTATGAATCATGATTCTATGATTTGAGTATACAGAAGATCAGGAATCATTACTTTTATTGCTGTTCTCCTGATTTGTTTTGCTTTTGCCTTGTATTTTGCTTTTGACATATACTATGTAAACTGAATTGTAGTAAATAGTTATAAATAAGCTACTGCCTCTGAAGCACACCAGGATAGATCATGCTTACAGTCTCTACCTCCTTCACAAGGGAGATTCTCCTAGGAAGACTTGTTTCTCCTGCTTCACTAGTCTGTTGTTGCTGCAAAGTCACTGTCGTGGAAGTTGTTCATCTGATAGGAAGGGGACTTCTGTCTGTAGCCTGCACACAACGCTTTTCACACCATAAATTTAAGAGAAGGTAACCTGATTATGCAATCGCTCTTGTGAACATTAGGAAAGCTATTAAAATTTGATGTGATCGTTTATCACAAGCAGAGTTATTGCAAATCCTAATACAACAGATGTGATTATAGTTTACAAGTGCTACCAGAGAGGATGAGATGTTGGCAATTGTTGTTTGTCACACTTGGCTTAGAATGAATTCATATTTTAAATGCATCATTTTGTTTTTTCCACTACAGTCCCAGATGGATGTTTGTCTTCTAATAGCTCACTGTTTAAGTTCTGTAAATAGCTGTAAGTTCTAATGTTAAAATGGTTAAATTACCAAATAACACCAAAAATTACTGCTCCAATTTTTCAAACACAGTTTGATACAAAGAATTGGCAGTGCATTTTTCAGAGCGCAGGGCACACTGTACAAGTTAACCAGCTTCACAAGGAAATGTTCCTTTTGCCTTGATACTAGAATATATTTATTCTGAAAGGGGTTTATTTATTTATTTTTTAAACCCAGTCCTGCCATATGGCTTCATTTCAGCTCTGCAATGTTCGTCAGGCGTGCTCTGTTAGTCATGAACATTTCCCTGTCCTGTGTCATCTATACAAACCTTTATGTTCTGTCTTTACATTTTGGACAGCTTCTTTTAGACATACATATTTGCTGATATCAAAATGCTAAATAAATCAATAGCAAGTCAGACCTTGAGCCAACAGTAACCGAAGGTGGGGTGTCCCAGCATTAACCAAGACATGTGATTGACGGTTAATCATTTCCTACCTAGTGATCTATACATAAGCTCATTTTTGCTCTCACCTAAATGCCAGCGTACATGCAGATAGCATCAGAAATACCTCCTCTACATTGTCATTCATAGCGACTCTTGCACTCAACCAATCCAATAACCTCATTCATCAGACACTATCAAAAATATGCAGCTAAATAAGAGCACCTCATAAGTTACCAGAACTAATTTCTAAGGTCCTAATTGTTACTTTTAATTAACTATAGGAGCAGAACTATGATCACTGTCAAATAGAGGCAAATCAATGAAATTTAGCTTTTTTAATTCTTGGTGGTACCCATACTTTGAGCAGTTCCCTATCCTACATGTTCTACCCAATTTCTAAAAACTGTTGCAATATGCAAAATGTGGAGGTTCTTGAGTGATGTCCTTAAAACCATGATAAGGAATGAGTCCAAATACCAGACAGATGGAAAATTAAGTTTAAGGTTGTATGAAAATAGACCAGTTCTTGAGTTGCTGGGATAAAACGGAACAGACACCTCTCAGCATGAGGCTGCCTTCAGGAGCAGCTGAACTCATCGCAACCTCACTGCTTAATCCATGAAGGGGAGAAACAGCTAGAACAATTTAACAAAAGTATAAAGCTGTATTTTCAACCTGCTGCTCGTCAGGAACAAAAGCAGAGGGTGCTGTCCCCACCTGGGGACTCTCCGCCAGCTCTGGCTGCTGGTGGCACCCACCAGAACTCACTGGCTCTGCACAGAAATATAAATGTGGTAAATATTACCACTCTTAAATCCCTAATAATCTATGAAGCAAATGAAGAGGCAAAGCTAGACCTCCTCATCGTTTTCAGTGAAGACAAATCAAGTGTAAGGTTTTATACTTCAAATCAATTTTAAGGTCTTAGCCAAGTTTTTTTCCCAATCTCTGTGACCACAGGAGGTAGAACTAGAGCAGGTGAGCTGCTGCTTTCCCTTCTGACAGAAAAACACTGGGAAAACACTTTTTAAGAAGACTCTGTGGCCTGAGAGGCACAGTGTTGGCTCTGGATGCAGACAGCCTAAGACCCTGTCCCTGCACCGAATTCCACACAACAGTCTGGATTTTGCACACCCCCATCAGCCACGCGTTGTTGGACTCAACAGGTATTGAATCCTTTCTGCAATAGGGAAATGGTTGTAGTGGGTGAGTGTGAGAGCAGGAGCCTGCGCTCCACAGGCCTTGGAGGGTTAGGCCTGGGTAGCTGCGCCATTAAAGACCAGACAGGAGCAAACTCGAGAAACCAAGCTTCTGACCGACCAATCTCTTATCAAGGTATCGCCCATTGCCATGGGCAGTAAAACATGTTTTGCCAGCTCTCTAGGGCAGAGAATAGAAGACACTTCCCTAGAAAAAGCCACTGAGGCGATACACAAACAAAACGGCGCTCATTTCCCAGCCTGAGGAGGACGCTCTGGCGGCTGCCCCAGCCAGCACCTTCCCCCAACACCCAGGCCATTGATCCCTCTCATCTGCCCTTGCATGGCTCACGGCGTCTGTTTGCTGGGAAAGGCCTGGCTCTGGAGGCAGGGCGATGGGCAGGCTTCACTTTTATGGAAATGTTATTAAAACCTTTTCAAAAGTCGCTTCTGTGGTAAAAAAAAGAAAAAGAAAAGAAAAAAGGGAAGCGTGCTTTGTTAGCAAAACAAATCCCCTTGAGACATATTTTATTTGCCAAGCAATGTACACAAAAACCTGATTAATTTAGAGTTACATTCATATATTTTAAGCGGCCTTAAATTATTCATTTCCATTTAAAAAAAAAAAAATTATATATATCCAAACACAGTTGCTTCAGTAATAAATCTTTAAGATGGTGGGACATTTTGCATGGCACTGTTCTCCAGGGAGTTGTCTCTGCATCCCGGGCTGCTCGTTAAGCGGGAAGAGAGGAAGAGGAAGGAGGGTACAAGCCTGTGCAGAGCATTTCTGGGTCAGGAAGGCTGGGCACAGGCCCAGGGAGGGGACAGGGAGGGAGGAGGGCATTCCAGCTCGCTGAAAAGAACTGCCCTCCTTAAGCCAAGAGGCACCTCCTTCATAAAGATTTCCTACCGGTTGTGTGGGCAAACCAAGCCACCCTCTCGCAGGACACCATCTCTCGCCGTTCTAAAATTGCCCAAAGCAGGCATTGCCATAGAGCCGTTAAGCTACAGATCTGCACAGAACGTTTAATCTAACGATGCGCAGACTGCGATTAATTTTCAAGCTGCAAATCCAGTGAAGTTTTACCCACAGATGACAAAGTCTTCACAGGCTGAGATTTAAGCCAGCAAGTTCTTCCAGTTTGTTTTCAAAGACTGGAGACAATAAAAAGCATCTAAACCTGCCTCTCCCCAACTCCGCAATGAAGCACCATCTCAATTGGTACTTGACACGGAGCACGGCTACCAAAGCTGAAGCTTTTGAGCTTTTGACAATTAGAGCTCTACCCTGCCGTCCTTATTCTGCAGAGCTGATGGGAGTTTTGCCTGAAATTGGTTCTGTGAAGCCAGCAATGTGAGACTGCCATGAATATTTTAAAGTAAAGGAGTTGGAATACTCTAATGATCTTATGTAAATCTAGTCTAAGAATTTCATTGGAAATTTTTTTGAATGGGTCATTAAGCAGGGGAGAAAAGGTTGGAAAGCAGCCTGAAAAGGAGAACATTTTCAAAAGCCAAAATACTCCCCGCATTCTTCAGAGCCATCCAATTAGCCCAGCTTGGGGAAGTCACAGCAGAAGTGACAGAGCATGGAGTGTATGAGCAACTGCAGGCAGACCCTCCCGTTTGTCAGGAGACGGCAGAAAGGCAGTAATATGTAGTTAGCACGCTTAAATGCTACATTTGAACCTTAGATGCATTAAAAAATACCTAGGATTGAACATTTTTCCTTTTATCATTAGTGCTAAAAACAGAAGTCCTGCAAAAAGATCAAGATTAAGCAGGAGTAAGAGAGTGGTGGTGATTCCACCGGTGACAAGCGCCTCGTGGTCCCCTTGGGGCTGTGGCCCCTGGCTCACCTGCAGCACCCACCGGCGCAGAGCCTGGTGCAGGGTCCCTGTCTGATTAGCTGCCCAACTAATGCTTTCTTTGGTGTGAAGCAGCACAAATACTTCTTAAGGAATTGCTTAAAATACCCCACAACTGTCCTTGGCAGCTGAAGGACTTTTCTTGCCTGATTTCCTTAGTCTTTATGTGAATGCATACTATTATTTGTAATGTGGGAAGAGCATATTTTTGAATATTTTTGGTGAAGAAGTGATTAGGATAAAGCTATACATGCACAGTAGGCAAATAGTTTTACAGTATGCGTCTGGCACAGCTCACTCATTAAATCTCATCCATTTTCTGTTGACTTTTCCCGTGAAGATTTATTCCAGCAGCAGCACTATGTCAGCAGCATCTATGCTGCATTAGCAATTACTTACATGTATTTGGAATGTTGCAATAAATAAGTACTTATCAAGCACATGCCCGGGTAAAGGACTTTTCTTTGCTATAAGGTCTTATTTAGCCGTATTCAGAGCCATAAATGCTGCCCAGCCCTACTCCTCTCCTGCACTGGTGCTGCTTAGGTTTTCCCTCAGGTCCATGGGTTTCAAGCTAAGGACTGATGGCACCTTGTGCCCAGTGTTAATTCTGATTACCACCATGGCTTGTTCATGGAGACAGAAGGCATTGGTAACTGGGATGCATTTAGGACATCTTCCCACATATGGATACAAGAGAATATTTTTCTCTTAATTTCTGCTGAAAAAGATCTCCTCTGATCTGGTCCTCATCACCGTAGCACAATGGCCAAGTTCCTCACAACCTCCAAGATGCCACTTTCACCTCCATGAGGTAAAACAGAGCCATTATCCCCATATGCTAGCAGGGAACTGATGCTGTGGAAGGTTAACTGTCCCCACCAAGGCCCCTGGTGACAGCAGACAGTGTGTGACACTGCACGTCCAGGCCAGGTTTGGCTGGTCCAGCCGCAGTCACGAAACCACTGTAAAAGAGACCACAGAACAGGAGCCGCGCACAGATTTCGGATCAGCAAATTTTTCAATGAAACAGCCACCTGAAAGACTTGGATCATTAAAATGGATCAGCTATTACACATGCTGAATTAGCTGAATACCTGAATTAGCTTCAAAGCGGTAGATGTCTTTGAAGCAACCATGCCAGTATAAATACCAAATGATTTTTTACAAGGAAAAAAAATAATAACGTTTTCATGGTTTTACCTAGAGGTAGTGCTGATGCCAGCAGTTCTGGGAATAGACAAGTTTGGGTTTATGTGATGAGCGTATCTTCACAAATTACAGAGGCTGCTTTGTCAGAAAATGATGACCCACTGAAATTATTCATGCAATATACAGATAAGATCTGGGGCCGTTCCAGTAATTTAATAAGACAAGGTCAATGCCAAGTGCAAACAGAAGTAAAGTTTGGAAAAAAACACAGCAGTCGAGCCTCCTGCAAACAGCTAATCCAGATGATTAAACCACAAATCCATCAAAATAGATATCATCCCTGGTAACTTATTAGAGACTTCACAAAGAACTCAAAATACACGGAAGATGGCATTTATGTGTGCCCGAGAGAGAATTAATATTCAAAGATGTGCTCATGATAGACAAAAGTATTTAGACTGTTTTCATTGAGAATTAAGGGATCTGGACCGCTAAGTGACACTCAGAAGGGTGAGTAAAAAAGCAATTTCAGTGACATGTTGTGAAGAATAACTAAAATGGGTCATAAAAAGTTTAACTAAACCACCAGCTACAGATCAGATACTTGGGAACATCATTCTCTGTGTGTCTGAGGGAGGAACCCAAATTCCTCTCTGGTTCTTTTCCTGGTGGCAGGGGCCTGCTCTGGCCTCTACCAGAACGCTCTCCCAAATGAGGCTCACACAGCAAAGCAGCGCTTCCCTGCCATACAGCAAAAGGTGAGCGTGCAATGGGAGATGGCAGCTGAATGCAAAATGACTTAGTGTAAGGACATCTAACGTGTTTCCTACCCAATCACAATGGACAAAAACACCATGCTGATTAGGAAGCTCATAGTTTTGCATGCCACTAAGCACCAGAAGATTTTCTTTCATTCTTGTTAGGAACTAGGGAGTAGAAAACAGTTCTCTGTACTATCGATAAGGATGGAAACCATTACTTATATTTAGACATTACAATAATCTCCCTTTCACAACCCTTTCAATACGTCAGCATGTGTATTGGATATTTATAAACTGGTTCATTAGTTGATTGCTCCTTCCTTCCCTCCCATTACAAGCTACACAAAGAATGAACAGGAGCAGAAAAACTCACCTAGGGCCAAGGTATTATTGATCATAATCATAACGTCAACTCCTTACATTTACTACTGTAATAAATATTAATAAGAGTTAACTGTAAGTTATTGGCATTATTACAGAAAGAAATTGGATATCATATTTCTGTGCAAATTCCACCCTTTCATCCTGCAAATATCAGTGCATGTTAAATATTTGAATTTTCACTGCATTAAAGGTTCTAAAGTTCAACGGTAATTAGTGCAATCAGGTGCCAAATGATTCAATTCACAGGAGAGCAGTATTATAGAATGAACTATGACAAAATTTCAGGGACTGACTCTATAGTACAATTAGTATAAAATTCACATTTTTAGCATAATATAATAATTACATAATTTGCTCTATGGACTTTGCAAAGCACTACCTATAAAATAATTTTTAAAGCACTGTAATTTGACAAAAATAAGAGTTAAATTATCTTATAATGTTGATGTTAATGTTCGAGGGAGGATGCAAATTACCTTAGGAAAAATCCTGGTTAGTTGGGTAGATGCTACTGCAGCACTATTCAGAAATCAAAATTACATAACTGTAAGTGCTGTCTAATTTTCCTTAATATTTACTCTAACTCTCATTTTCCTCCCACCAGACCCATTTCTGTTTCACACGTTTGATAATGAACAGGCTATCAGTGAGAGGTACTACTTCAGAAACAAGAGCATACCTATCTGTTAACCAAAGGAAAATAACTACACCACATGCACTAATTAGCAGCCATCCATTCACAAGCTAATCTTAGATTCTTGGTTCTGGAAAGCCTGAGGAAGAGGTATGATCTCACTCACATCAGCCGCACGAAGGGATCATTGAGACAACACTGTTAGGACCTGGCATATCGAAAATGGTATCTTTCTGGACATTATTTGATTGCAAAGGTAAATTCAAGGATCCCTAGTGCTTATCTCTTATTAAAAAGAAAAGGAAAAAAAAAAACCAACAAAATAAAAAACAACCAAAACCAAAAAGCCTCCAAAACTAGTATTTTAATCAAAGCAATATCATCTTCTTGAGTACAACATAGGCGCTTAGTATTAGAGGCAGGAAAAGACCCATGGACATGCAATATGGTTGTGTCTTTTCTCATAAAAGAAACATAAAACCAAGTTTTTAAACCAAACAACTGTAGGTACCATGCATGCATGGACAGGAGCACGGGAAAGACTGCACAGGGTACTTGGTCTGGTTTGGCAAATATATAAGTATATTGTGCAGCTCTTTGCTGTCGGTGTTATTGCTGGAAACACATAAGGAACAGCTTCCTCCTGCCCTGCTCCCATCGTTATCCAGTGTCCTCCAGCCTTGTTAGGGCTGTCCACCCTGGGAACCACGGTGGCATCTCTGAATCCCACCCACCCCAAAGCATGGCAGACTCCAGCCGTTCCCCCTGTAGCCTCAAGGGGGGACAGCATTGCAACTTGAAAAAAACGATGCTCTGATAAAGGTCGTCTTCATCATTTTATAGTGTTGGGACCCATTTTTCTAATCCTTCTCAGGAGCAGCTTACATCATGTTAGATCAAGTTAAATAATCACCTCGTCTAAACGAAACCGCAAGGTGCAGGTATCCAGTATAACGCTCAGTTCTTTTCCCCAGCTAAGAAGGCTGACAGGGTGTCTCTTTTGCAAGGTTGATTAGCACTTAAAACAACTAACGCGAGCATATTAGTTCTGTCAAGAGCTGCTGCTTATGAAAAGTAAGTTTCATATTCATTTTTATAAGAAAGTTTCACAAATCTTTCATAAAATATGGTATCTAAACAGCAACTTGTTTGATTGATAGTTTAATATCTTTTAGAATCTTTTTTTCCCCCTCCTGAAATAGGTTCACCCCTTCTAATGAAGTGTGCTGTGCTTTCAATCAAATGCCAGGTCTGGACGTCTCAGCTCACATCCCTTGGTGGGATGCATTTGGCAATTCAGGGCATGCCAAACCGAATACAGCCCGCACAATCCAGTAGAGGAAGAGAGCTCCCAAATACCTTCTCCTGCTCCAGGGTTATCTCTCAGATTCCAGATGAGATGTTCATTTGCCTTGGCTTATGCCAGTGAGCGCTCTCCCAGGCTTTGAGAAGGACTTCTGTCCCCTCAAAGCACAGACTGTGCTCTATTTAAAGCTGAAATCTCAAACAAAACTAGATAACGTGGGGGAGAAAGGGTATGAACCAGCCAGTGTTTCCTCCTCGCATTCAGACATTTTCCTACCACTGCAACACTTCAGCTCAGTCTCACAGTAAAAATCTCTCGGAGAAGGTTTATGTAAATCTTAATTACCGCATCACAGCTTCAATATTTACTGACATGCTGTAAATCCGTTGTGTACAAAGCAGACTAGGATCCAATAATACAGAAGCATTGTTTAATTATATGTTTATTAGAGCAGTAAAACTAATAATCCCCAGTAAAATCTTTGAAAATTATCCAGTCATGATAGAGTAATCACTGTCCTTTCAGCGCAGGATAAAAGCACAGCAAACAGACATCGCCGTACCACAAAGCTGTACTGGGCACGGTTAGACGGGCCCCGAGCCCAATTCATGCTGCCAGCCTCGCGCAATCAACGTATTTAACAACATGCCTTAGAAAGGCAATTGAGTAATTCAAGTTCTGGTGCCTGTGTCAATTATCTCCTTTCAATGGGTCTCACTCACAGGGAATGGATTCTAGCAGCTCATTTTTATACACACAGCTCTGATCTAAAGCCAGCAGGGTCGGGGGAGTCTCTCCTTTCTCTCAGCCCTCTGTGGAGGGGGACAATCCTGACGAGCCCCCTCCAGGGCAATTCATCAGGTTTCTGGCAAGATTCTTTTTCACGTGCATGGAATGTGTCCCTGGCCAGAGAGAATAACATAAGGGCATTTTGCTTTTTGCAGGTTTGCTGTGCGCATGTCCTCTTGGTTACAGCGTCCCGTAGTGCAGGAAAGAATGCAAGCTGGTCATGGAAGAGAAAATGTATATTTATCACAGGCTTTCCCTATAAATTATTTCTAATGGGGAGGAGAACACTTAATACAATGTGCGTGTATTTTTCCATGTGGAGACAAAGCATCAATGTCTCTTTATCCGCTTGTGAGTTAAGAAGCTGTTCTTTAGCTTGTGGGATGTGGCTGTTGCTAAGACAACTGCGGTGCAGCCACTTACAATGTCCGTGATCATGCACCACAAGCTGCAATTTACCCACCGGTTCCTCATTTATTAGAGCAGAGGAACAGCAGGGCGGCTGCTGCGCCGTGTCCCGCGTGGTACCGGCGGCTGTCACCGCCTGCTCGGGCACTGAACGGCTGCTGCGCCCGAAAGGAAACCAAATTCTGCAGAAAATGCTTTGTCAAAGTGGAGTGTAACCTCTGAGCCTGGGAAGGGAAACGAAGGAAAGCTCTGCCACTTGGCAATTGCTGCAAAGAAAATGCAACTGCCCACTTCATAGGCTTTTGAAGGATTTGCTAGATTTTTGGCACATGCCTGTAATGAGATCTAGATGTGAGAGCCCTTCAGAGCCTGGGGAAACAAGCAGAAAAGAGCATGGGCTGGGGCTTTACAGCCGGTCACTCTGTCGCACGGCAAGGAAGAGGGTAGTATCACAGAATCACAGAATTGCCTAGGTTGGAAGGGACCTTTAGGATCATCTAGTCCAACCAATTAAAAAAAAAAAAACAACAAAAACCAAAACACCACACACCAACACTAAACCGTACTCCCGAGCATCATGTCAATTTGTCTTTTGAGTATCTCCAGGGATGGTGCCTCAACCACCTCCCTGGGCAGCCCATTCCAAGGCTTCAGAACCCTTTCAGTGAAGAAATTGTTCCCAATATCCACCCTAAACCTCCCCTGGCGCAACTTGAGGCCATTTCCTCTTGTCCCATCGCCTGGTCCTTGGGAGAAGAGACCGACCCCCCCCGGCTACACCCTCCTTTCAGGGAGTCGGAGAGAGTGAGAAGGTCTCCCCTCAGCCTCCTTTTCTCCAGGCTGAACACCCCCAGCTCCCTCAGCCTCTCCTCAC
>JAOXNO010000063.1:35872411-35886629 GCA_028565335.1 Limnodromus scolopaceus
CCCTCAGCCTCTCCTCACAAGACTTGTGCTCCAGACCCCTCACCAGCTCCGTTGCCCTTCTCTGGACCTGCTCCAGCCCCTCAGTGTCTTTCTTGTGGTAAGGGGCTCAAAACTGGACACAGTGCTCAAGGTGGGGCCTCACCAGTGCCGAGTACAGGGGGATAAATAGGTCTAGAACAGAGTCATTATTACATTTTCCCTATCATCACTGTGCTCCACAGATTTCCTGGTTCTTATTTTCCACAGTATGACAGAACCCAGTTCAAGAGAGAGAAAAACTGTACTTTTAGGTAGGGGAGAATGGGCGTTCAACAGTGTTCCAAATTTTCTGGTCCACCCAATGGGAATACCTACTTCAGTAATGCCTATTAGTAAATGAAGAGTCAAGCACATCCCTGGGATTTCTGTTTGTTACATTGCCCCAGTAGCGTGTAAGATGATACAACATGATGTCCGCATAGACCAAACATCATCCAGAGGAGCTCAAAACACAACCTTTATAACAGAATTCGCCACTGTTCAAGAGCAGGATCAAGCTCTCCTTGAAATACAATGGAGGAATGAAGACCACAGCAAGCACAAGTGCGAGGTCCTTCATTTTCCTCGTGAGCAAATAAGCAATAGTCAGCTCAAGGACTGTCATAATTACAAAAAAATTAATTATTTGCAACCAGTAAAAAAGAATCAAGAGAATGTCTTATGTGCCCCCTAACGGGAGGAGCCATTCTTGGAAAGACTGGCTGCTGCTGCTTCTTCTACCTGGCTGGGCAGGTGACGATGATGAATTTTGGCATGGATGGCATTCGTGGTAGTCTATTTCTGTAAAAAGACAAAAGCTGTGTCCTGGCTGCACCTATCTTTTGAGATTACAGTATAGATTGCTGTCTTTTTCCTGAGGGAAGAACAAAAACAGAAAGAAAAAAAAGTACCCCTAAATTAACTTAGATGTGTATATTCAGCTTTCTATACAACACCCTATTTTTATTTTTTTAATTTTAAGCACAGCATGTAATTTCTATTTATCAACAACTTGACTTCTCCTCTAAGGTATTACAGTTAAAAATCCATTCAAGAGTATAATGCACAATTTAGTTTGACAAAACATGATGCATTAAGGTATTCCATTAAAGCCTTACAAGCACTTTGTCTGTCAGTAAAAAAGTCGTGAGCGTTTTGCTTGTGCATCCTGACTTCCCACCTTCTTCTGCTCAGTCAGAAAGGACAGAGTTAATTCCAGTACAGAAGAGCAAGGCCCACTAATTTCATTCCTTTCTTATTGACTCATTCTTTGGTTTAAATCAGTTTAAAGAGCGGGTGCTTTGTTCCGGGAATTGAATCACAGTTTCTCTTTGGAAAGGCAGCCCTTGTCAATCTTATACATATGAAAGGGGTCATGAAAATTCATATCTGCTGGGATCCCTATAGGGTGGTATTTATCTCTGTTGGGTCAACTGCAAAAGTACTCAATGCAAAAGTAAAAGGATGTTATAAATGTCAGGAAAGGCTGGACCAGGAGCAGTTAGAAATAAAATGAGATGAAATGAAGTTGACAGCCCCGAAAACTGCGAGATTTCTTCGTATAATTATACAGATGAAAATTGTGCATATACAAATTTGTATTTGAAGGGATGTACTTATTAGCAGTAAGTCAATTATCCAAGAAGGATAGAGGTAGCAGTGACTAACTTGGAAGACCAGAGACAGCAGAGACTGAAAGATCTGACATTTTTCAGGGGGAATAAAAAGAAGATTTCATAAAGTGTATTGAGCTTTTAAACCTGTCCAAGACAACAAAGGATTTTCAATTCTCTGGAGAGTGAAGCTCGACGGTACCAAAGCAGTATGATTACTAGGTGGGGTTGAGAGTCTCCGTTCTCTCACACCCACTGCCCACCCCTGACAGGCTCCATCCCTCCTTACGGCACCTCGGCGTGGAGCCTCTGACAAAGCAGGTCCCTGACACCAGCAAGAGGAGACGGGAAAGAGACATAAAACAATTCAGAGAAGAGAGAAATCTGATTTACATGTTACCCAAGAAAAAAGTTCTGTTGTGGGTTGGTTTTTTTGGTTCCTTTTCGTAATATTGGACAAAATAATGTTCAGTTATCATAGAGATATTGCATGGGAACTAGCAAAAGGGAGTCAAAAGGATGGAGAGGAGTTGCAAAAAGGGAGTTCAGGCAACTAATAGCCATCAAGGAAAATTCACCTCCCAAGAATAAAGCTCAAACTTCCACAGGCACCCACATTTCCAAAATTAGGCATCTATATTTGTCTCAGTCTCCTGTGAAAATACAAAACCTATTTACTGACAGAGAGGATTCTTTAAATGTAGCTGTTATGGTAAGTTAATTATTCATGGCATTTAAAAACACAAGAATATTGGGGTTTCCTCCACTGGGAGGCCAAGTGCACCTTGGTGGAAGAAAGGGAAGAATAAATGACTATGAAGATCTTCTTCTGCCTAAGTGTCTACAGTAAAACTCTATCACTAACAAAATCCAGATCATCAAAGAACTTGCTCCGAGTCTGAAATGTCCCAGATAAAAACAGAGATTAGTTAAATTACAAATCCCTGAATGCAATTAAGGGTCTTCATAGTCCAGTAAATTACTCCACAAATGGAGGAAATATAAGAAAACTGGTCTAAGTTCTGTTACCAGTGAACTTTCAAAAGGAACTAATTTTTAAAATGTCTTAATTAAAAAACAAATATAAAGCATTCCTATAGAACAATTGTAGAATTCTTTATGTCTGATGTGCCTTCACCAATGAGGAATGATAATGGAGTTCATTTTTATGAAAGTTCTTGTCATCTAATATTAAATTGGACCGGCTTTCAAGGGGCTCATAAGCAATTTATTGAAACTGAATTAAAAGGTTCATGTAGTGAATTATAAGTAGTACACAATTTTGGAACAGAGGCACAGAGAATGTTTCTGGCTCCTGTTTGCGATGCAAAATATGTACCTTGTGTTATTCATTTCTGTATTACCAAGTTATACTTGAAAGACTATTGATTCCTATGCAATAACTGAAATGGCAGCAAAACCGCAAGAATTGAAGAAATCTATTTTAGGTGTTCGTGAGAAGGACACGCACATTAGAGCCTGGTGCTTGAGGAACACTTAAAAGTCTGCATTTATAACATTCAAAAAAGGTTATTTCTTCAAACCACAAAATATTAGTATTTGTTCAAATAAAGGACAATATTTTTAATAGTTTTTTTTTTAAATTAGTTTCTTTAATATTTATCATTAGTAGTATGGGAACTTGCTAGCACACGGAAATAAAAGAAGCATTCCTGGATTCAGTTACAAAATACTGATAAAATAAGTAAATGAAATGCCAATAAATGAGATACTCTCGGTTCGGACTGCACAGTAATGATTTAGACCTATAAGGAAGGGGTTGCGTGGGATCAGAGCCATTTCTGAAATGGTTACTCTTGCCTTTTTTCTGAAGTTTTAGGTATAATCGATGAAAGGGTTTAACTGACTTTTTTGGCGAGGTGTTGGTTTGTTATCTCAGCGCCTGGGCAAGTGTTTTAACAGTCACATATTGTAATTTCTTCAGGGAAATAACATTAGGAGAAAAGAATCGCTGACATATTGCATGTGAGCATCATCCATGAGAGTACAGGAAGGGAAAATCCAGTGGCAGAGCTGGATTCAACAGATTTCTGTTTTACTCACAGGGATTTGGTGGGAGGTTTTGGTGTTAGTCAAGTCCTCTCCTCTCCTGCCCCAAAAGCAGCTGGTGCCGACAGGCTGGCCGTGTTTCCTCCACCTCCCAAACCCTCTGCCCTCTCTACCATCCCCTGGCCCACACAGACTTCACTTTTCATCCAACCAAGTCTGGGAATACTAAAAAAAAGCTATAACCAGGAGAGTTCTGGACAAAATTGTGTTTTGCTATTCAAGCTTGGTACAGCTGTAAGAGCACTGAAACACCTTAATGTACATAAAGCTTTATAATTTTTTAAAATCAGCTATTTTTCTTCAGTTGTGCATTGTCATGTTATCCCACTCTCATCTTGCATATATTTTGGTGACTTTTTGGGAATTAATTCTGTGCCCTTGATGAGTATTTCCCTTTTTTCCCCTGTCCTACTCTTTTTCTCTCTCCCCAAGAAGGGTGTGCAGTTTAATTTATTTAAAGCAGGAAAAAAGGAAATAACTGAATGGTGTTCTACGAGGTTTCCAATTTTATTTTTTTATTATTATTATTTTTTCAGGAGGGTCAGATGTTGAGCCTCACTGACCTCGGCACTGTCGCTGTAGCTCAGGACCCGCCAGCGAAGCGGTTGCCTTGCACACAGCACACGTGGGCCATTTCAAACAAAAACGGACACGGTCAGCAAACACATCCAGCTGAAAGGAAAACAGTCTCTGAAAGGCACTAGTTACGGGCAGAGAGCAATTTCAGGCAGCGGGAGCCGGAGGACAGAGTGCTGCGAAGGTACCTGCAGAAAGGGGGGGGATGCGTAGCCTGTTCGTTTAGCGAAGCCCAGTACCCCCCTGCTCCCCGAGCCAAAAATCCAGCCACTGCCACAGCGGGCTGGCACGCAGGGCGCCTTCAGGAACCAAAACAGGGGGTTTCAAAGAAAGCGATAAAACGGCAAAGCTAGCTTTTAGCACTAAATAGCTCAATTTGACGGTAAAGGTCTTACACTCCAGAGCACAGCATCCACACAGCAACACTGCCCAGTGCCAGGCTGCAACACAAACGGCCGAGGGCACCCCCTCTGGAACGGCCTTGGAGAGGAGGGCTATAAACAGCCGGTGATTAAACCTTTCCTAATGACTTGATGAGCAATAAAAATGGGGCAGGAGAGACAGTGAGAACTGATTAAATAAAAAGGTGTCAGAGGCAGCGCTGCAGGTATGAGGAAGGAGGAATTTAAGCGTTGGGCTGAGCATTGTAACTCTCTCCCCACACACACCGCTCCGGCACAACAGTCTGCAGCGTGACTCCCCACAACCCACCCCGCACATCAACCTCACAGCAAACCGGCTCGCTGTGCTCTAGAAAGAAATGGAAATTTCTTTCTTCCCTGATAAAATTTACCCATAAGATGAATCATTTGACTGATTCCCAATCTCCTAGCCAGTAGTTTTTACCGATAGGATAAATATTTCTATTTAAGGAATCATTTTATAACCTGTTATCAAAATGATGATTTTTTTTATTTTTTTTTAACAAGAGAACAAACAGCACTTGAAAGAGAGAAGTATTTTGTACCAGTCTGTCAAGCCCTAAGCATTGTTGGGGTAGGAGAAGCCAGGGGGTGGGAGCAAACTGAACAGCGGTGGGTACCGAGGAGGGAGAGCGGGGCGCGGGCAAGTGATGCTCCCCAAAAAGCTCCATTGCAGCCCCACTGAGGAAACACCCGAATTACCAGAAGAGAGGAAGAAAAGGTGCTCTGGTAGCATAGAAAATGCAAGGTGTTACACCCCAGATAGAAAGCTATCGGCAGCCCTGCTTTGCTCCACGGTCACTGCGAGCCAGCCCCCAGCTGGAACCAAACCCGTAAAATAAGCATAAACTAAGAGTGACAAACCGCACAGCCACCGGGTTCTCCCGAAAACAAAGCCCCGTTTGTATCATCGATTTACTAAGTTACAGGTGATTTAGACTCCAAACACGTGGTTTTCCGAAACAACACTTTCAGGATGTCTCATGCTTTGTCTTAGGAAGAGGAGGGAGCAGAGCGAGCCGGGTCCCCGGGGCTGGAGGCTGCTGTCCCTGTCCCTTCCCGCTGTTCCCAGACACACAGCACCCCAGAATTTACAAACTAAACCAGCAAGGCAGACAAACGGTGTGTCCAAGGAGCTGGATTTGCCCTCATTTTATATAGGGGAACTGGAAAATGAAATAAACTTCTTGTTCTTCAACCAAGGAGAGAGCTCAGAGCTGTGAAAAGAAATCAAAACTACCAAATCCCTCACTTGACTTCACCAGCAGAAGTTTCTTTCCAAATCCCCTGGATAAGCGCAGGTGTTTTTCCATACATTACTTGGTTCCCTTTACACTAGGGAATTTCCCATCAATTAAGTGGCTCAACTGAACCTCAAGATTTCATCTGAAACTAGTCTGTTAATGAATGAGTGTAATATAAGAGTGTTATGCAAGACCCCAGCACCAGCATCGCCCGTGGCTCTTGCCCAGGGCTCTCCCAACAGCCCCTCTCTGCCCACAGACACCTTGTAGCACCGGGGAACTCCAAAGAGCCACGAGAAGGATGAAAACGGGTAGCCTTTGGGAAGGATTCTGGAAGTGAGAAGAATACTGCAAAAGTTGTTACTGTTCTAAATGCAAAATCCCTCTGAACCGTACCCAAATCCCAGCCCTCCCGAGCCAGGCGCAGACGCCGCCGGCTGCTCTCCCTGCGGCCGCACAGGAGAAGGAAGAGGAATTGGGGAACTCGGGGAAGGGGAGGAATCAGAGCAGGAGCACAGCCCCCGGCCCTTGGCACAAAATCAGAGGCGAAAACAAAGAAAAACACATTTTCCATACTGACAAAGCCAATTTCGGCATGTTTAATCTGAAGGCACACAACACGCTTCCGAAAAGGAACTGGGAGAGGGGGGTTAAAGGGCCGTAGATGTGAGTCTTTTTTTCCCCTGCGCTCCCAAACCGCCGAGCTGATTCTGAAGGCACCCCACGTACACTTGCTGTAGGACTTCCAAAATCTCTCTCCTTCCTTCCTTCCCCAGACGCTACATGGTCACACACAGGCCAAGTTGTGGAAATTACTCTGAAAAATGCTTGAATCTGCACTAGTTATGTTCACAAAGAAGAATTTTAAACCTGCCAAGGTTTGTAACACGGGAGGATGAGAAACTGCTGAATATTTTAAGAAAGAAAATAAAACAAGGGGTGGTATACTTGACACCCAGAAAAATTCAGCTTCTACTGCAAGGCGTATTAGCCCCGGGAAAGACTTCTGTGAGCTCGTCTGGGGTTTGATGCCAGCTTTTGTGCATCTGCAGCATTTGGTGCCAAGTTAAAGACAGGATAGAAATCATGAGCCAGTGTTACCTCCTCTCATTGGTTATATCTCCTGTTTTACTTTAATTTTAACAAAGTCTCTGGCATTCTATTTCCCGTTTAAGAGTAATGTATTTTTACCGTTCCCGCACAGTTCATCATGAAGAGCATTCAACAATTGGTTGTTGTACCACTGGCACTGGTTTTACCAACGCAGGCTGCTTTTCCGGAAGGCATGCTTTTAATTCCAAGTAGAATGTAAATTAGGAATCGATATTAGACTGCAGCAAGCTCAAAAGCTTTCATGGTCATGAGAGGTGCCAGGTTGATAAAACTGGGAACTGATATTCTGTATTTTTTTAATATAAAAGATGCAGCTGAGAAAACAAACTTTGGCACTTTCCTGTGCCACAAACCGTGCCCGACCCACCACCCAAAGCAGCCGCTCCAGGGGCGAGGGAAGGGAAGCAGCTGAAGCATCTTCTGCTCTATTAAAACTCCATCCCAGCTGAAATGAACCCAAAAAGCTGAAGTAAAAATCCAAATATTAGACTTCCATCTTCTAGCATTATTTTAAGTCGGTGCCCATTCAGAAATATTTTGAGAAACAGTGAAAGAGCAGCTGGGATACACATCTTTAGAAATGTTTGCATGATGACAGGATCTCCATTTGGGCACACGCACTCAGTTTTTGATGCCATGTGGTCTCTTTTTACTATAGACACAATTGACACAAATTGCATCAGAGGCAGTACGGATTCGATCTGGGGAGCAATTAATTTACACCTTCTGAAGCAATCACAACACTGTTCTGTTTTTATCCGAGTGAAAACTACACAAACCCGTTCTCAAGACGCAGATGAGTAGCCCTGGTCTCTCCCAGGTAGCCCAGCCCGCGCAGCGCTCCCAGGGCACGTCGGAGCAGAGCAGGTACCCTGAGCAGATGGCGAGCCGCTGACAGCTTTCGATGTTCTAAATTAAATGAATCAAGATACCACTTGTTCCAAGTGAGTGGGTGGTTAATCACATTCGCCCTTTGCATTGTTGACAGATAATGTTGATTTTGGTAATAAGAAAACCGAGGATTTTGCAGAAGACGGAAATGTGTTTTAAATTCAGAACAAAAGGTCAATTTTCCACTCGTAATCAACTCTCCCATTCTCCTATCAAATTTTCTACCATTTTAGAAGGTAGAAAAAATGTGGGATTTTCCACAGTGAAGGTCAGGAAATAAGCTGTTGAAAGGTTGTGTGCAACTGATTCTTTCTGTTACTTGGAACCACAGCACAAATTATCATTTCCCATTTCCAACCTTTAAGCATGCCAATCCACGTGTCAAAATTCACATGAAAATGTAAATAATTTCCATCTTCAATTACCATATGAAACATCACGGCACTCATTTGTACACATCTATTTCATTACTCTCATATTATTGATAGATATTTGAATGCTAATCCTCCATATTTTAGCTTGCATTATAGGCCTTCGTATACAGAATAGGAACCCAAAGTCTGAATGAGCAGTTACAAGGTTTCAATAAATCCAAAATAAAGAAAAAAAAAATATCATTATTTCGTTTTTCGTATGTGATCGCATACATGAAAAATGAAACTATCTTCACAGAAGTCTTTGGCCTGATTTAGGGCCATCATCAAAGGGATCTGTCGCATGATCAATAGCATTAGGAGCACAGCAGACTACTCGCTGCTCTTCAGAATTCTCTTAATTGGGCTTTCCTCAAGGAAAGCAATTCTGTTTCATGATGGCAACTGACAAAAGCTGCTGCTTGAGCATGACAGCATTATCAAATATTCTGCTTCGTGGCGACATTCGGTCAGCATTGAGAAGTAAAGCGGTGTTTTACCAGGTGTTGATTAGGCATGAAATGTTCATCTCTTGTCTTTTATCAAACAAGCTGCCCTAGAAAGACTAAAAAATACAAACCAAAGAATGAACTGCAGTGAATATTTTATGAATTTACTTTAATTGATAGTGTATTGTGCCTTCTTAGACTTACCAGCTGCCCATGAATTCTTCCTACCACACGTGAACATGCTACATTCAAAGCTCAACAGAATAAATTACTTAACCTTTAAGGGCGATAATGGGTCCACTGTGGTGTCCCAATTAGGAGAATTCTCGCATACTAATTTTATCCTTTCTAATTAAGGCTCAATTACGGCTCTAGGAGGCTGGCCTGGACTAGGGCTGAACAGCAAAGAATTGGAACCGCCAAGGTTCAGAGGTTCAAGGTTCACAGACCACGCACCTTGGGGACAATAAAGCTCACCTTTTCCCAGTGATATTATTCCAGCAACTACCCATTTTGTGGTAAGAGACCACACGAGTGCAACATACTCAGGAAAAAGAGAAAAACCAAGTAATCTCTTTGCTCTCACTTCAGTGTAACGGTCCTAGCACTCTGTACGTTGCTGAAGGACTGCCCAGAAGAACACATCTGCTTTGTGTTAAGAATAGTAACAGGTATTTATTATATGTCTATACTGGAGACAAGGACAGACACTGAAGTGAAGTAAACCTTCCAAGGACTCCACCGGTTTGGAAATGGGTCCCAGGGCACCGGATAACGGGAGCTGACAATGACCTTGGCAGCAACAGAAGGCTAATGTTTTCACAAGGATGAACTAACTGTTCCTGAACAAACTCTCTGGTGGATTAAGGCACAAATAGGCACCGATTCAAAATCAGCCGCGTACGTCCTCAGCTCCAAGCTATTTTCCCCCACATGGAAAGATTTACGAGGGCCGATACAGAACGTCACTGACCACTGACATCTGAGTTCTCCTTGTTCTTCCAGCAGCACTGGGTGTTATTGCTAGAGGGCCCGGGCACACGTACATTGAGCGTATATAGACACACACACACGCACGTTTGGCACATTTGGTGTCACTGAGCCACATCCATAGGTCTGTTAAACTTCCCAGCACCAGGGAATGCATTTACTCATCCGTGCGATGCTCAGCAGAGCCCTCCGGGATGAGAGCCCACCTTCCCCCAGCCCTCCCCACGTCCACAGCTCTCCATGTGCCACCGCCACGGGAGTCATCACTTCTGAGGGGCTGACCCACCCCCCGCTCCCCCAGAACTCACTCCCTCCTCCGGACAGCCATCTCAGCAAAGAGCAGAAAATACTACAGGGCGAGGAAAAGAAAAATGAGAGTTGGTAAGATTACAAAGATTAGATGGGTTTGTCAGACCGGGAACAAAATCAGGTTTTTTGTTCGGAAAGAGCGAATGAAGAGGCACGTCTCCAACCTTCCTTGCAGCCCCTTCTGTAAAGGCTGGGATGGTTTGGAGGAAAATGCCTTCCTCAGCGGGCTTTCTCCTGCTTCAGCTGAAATTCCACCAGGTAGCCGGGAAGCATGCTGGAGAGACCCGACACATTCATTTTTATTTTCCGTTATAAATAAGTAATATTATGAAAGAGAGAGAAATGCAAACTGAACTGTCTGTGTTTGCAGTGCCTGGGTAAGGGCTCGTGGGCAGAGACGGGGAAGCTGTCAAAGCACGGCAACACAGACGCGCTCCTCTTGCTGCGACACCTTTCTTCATTTCTCGAGCGTGGCAGCAGGGAAGGAAAAGCAGCAGAGGGAGAGAAAACACACTAGTTATTACAGCTGCAGTTCCAATAAAAATTAAATGCAACAAAAATTTAAGCGTCCAGGAATAGTAAATCCCCTTTGTCTCCACATTGGTATAACATTAAAATGAGTACAAACCATACCACCATCATGTGAATATAAACCTCATTTCTGCTGCAACAGATTTAAGTGGTAGCTTGCTTTCTCGCGCTCTCCTTGCTCAGAAATATGGTTTTGTTAGTCCTGACTCTAAACCTCTACTTGGGGAAAAAAGAAGTGGAGTTCTGTGATGCCACTAATGAAAGATGCCCCATGACTGCACAGCTTTTCACTGTGCTTCATTTTGCTGTGAATCCAAAGGAAGGTGCTCACATCCTCTAATCTGCCCCTCTCTCTTCCTTCAATACACAGAAAGCCTACTTTCCTAATGGAAACACCCAAATTGGCTGCCTAAAGAAAGACAAAATGAGTCCTCACTAAAAAATAAAAAATAAAATAAATAATCCACAACCCAAAGTTGTGTTGGTAACTTAGGTCTCTGGGAGCAGTACAGCAAGCACGTAAATACCCAAAAGCAAAGAAGCCACATGACTCCTGTCTATAGATACACAATGTGTATTCCCCCCCCACCTCCAAATCTCCCTCCCTGCACTGAAAATTTTGTGGCCTAGATATTAAGTTTTAATTGTAAGATTATAAACCCACTGGATTTCCTTGGTCGGCCCCCCCGGGGTCACTAACGGCAGGACTCCGATGGCCCCCCACGAGAAGACCCAGCCCCAGGCCAGGATGGGGCTCGGTGCGGGAAGGAACCGCAGGTTTTTTGCTTGACTTTGCTGCAGAGAAATTTACATGTTATAAAATACCCGACTGTGGGCTGGATTCTCAAAAACATCTTATTGACTTTCAAGTCGATGGTACTCGGGGTCTTAAACTACTTAAGTGCTTTGGGAAATCCCACACAAGTCTGTAAATCAGATTTGTTCTGTCCACTTTGCCCAAGAGGCAGCACTTTCAAGTTTTCCTCCAAGTCCCCGAATCAGGATGCACCACAACCGGCTTCTTTATTCTTAAATGCTCACGGGTCACACACAGAAAACGAAAACTGTCTGAAGCAAGAGACCTGGAACACTCCAAACTTCTGAAACTTATGCTTCAAGCATGACACATGACTACTTGAAATGTTCTTACCAAAAATAAAAATTAGAAGCAATTCTTTATGAAGTAGAGAAACTATTAAACTGATAAGTTTCAGTTTAAATCATTAGCCTTCCCTTGCTGGGGGGAAAACCATCTCTTACTGGGAGGGAAAGAAATATTCCCATCCTTGCTATGAACTGGAATTTCAGTTATAAACTGCTGCGGTTGCAGAGTCCACCTGCTTTTTTGAGCAAACAGGTCAAAAAGGTGCTGTTGGACCACGGAGAGTCTGGGAATTGTGACTGACACGGAGGAAATTGCCTTGCGGTCCCTCTTTCTGCTGTACATTAAATATGAGCAGCGCTGAAGCCCTCGGTGCAGGGACCGGGGCACTGGTTGCTACGGTCTCGTTTGAGCAACGCGCAGTCGCGTCTTGAGCTGCAAGCTCAGGCTGGGATAAAGTCCCGTCCCTCAACACCAGAGCCTACCCGAGCTGGGTCAGAACCACATCGAATGTCAGTCTGTGTCAAAGTCACGCAACGTTTCCCAGGAATTCCAAGGAATACAAAAGTACAGTCAGAACTCCCTCGAAGCTTTGATCTTTTACAGTGTCAGAAGCAACGGAGAAGTAAAACAAAGAATTGCAATTCCTGGGACCTTTTGTCAGTCAGAAACACTGGATGTGAAATGCAATTGGCAGCACCAGAGAAATTCGGACAAATGCGGAGATTGCCCAGACGGACAGCTAAATAAACGCCAAATCAACGCCTGCTGCGCTGTCTCACCCTCTGCTCCCAGAGCACCCCCCGCGGCGCCGTCCCCCCGCACGCAGCTCTAACAAACCCTGCCCGGTTACATCACCTGCGGCCGCCCAAAAACGTAGGTGCAACTTCCATGACGGGAACCAGGCTCCAAAACACCCTTTAAAAATCGGGCCAAAACACATCGGATTAAGTCTTGCATCACAATTCCCACTGCTCCTATCGAACAAAGCGGGAGTTACACTCCTAAAGGAATCGCTGGGTTACAAGCGGAAACTGATAACTGCAATTATATATGGCAGAAAACAAGCCTGCAATGCACAGGGTTATTACACGGGCCTTCCTTTGTATCTCCTTCCCTCCTGTTCCCCCTAATGAAGAGGCTGTTACTGGCAGATGGAATTAAGCACGAGCCACTTTGAATGCTTTTAGTCTGTCGCTCGGCATCGCGCTCAAGAGCTGACGCTGAAAGTAACTCCCTCCCGATAACTCGGCAGCGTCTTTCCCTTCCCCGAGCGCCCCGCTCTCTAATCACCGCCCGCGGGCACCTTCCAAAGGGAGCCTGACAGAGCTGGGCCCCGCACGGGCACCGCCAAGGCCAGCGGGACAAAGCCTGCCCGTCGCACGTGACCTTGAGGGCAGCATAAACCTCTCTCCTCTTCCCTTACAACTTGTGAGCTTCTCCCACCAGGCGCACGGCCCCGGCTCCGCTGCCACCCGCCTCTCCCCTCCAGCCACAGCTTCCATCCAGGGAACCCAAAGCACTGGGGAAACGCCGACGGGGTGGGAGCCCGGCCGCAGTAACGCTTCTGCAGCATCGCATCCCGCCTTTCCTGGGAGGTCAAATAAAGAGAATCCTGTCAACTGCATCCCGCAGGGAAGTCCTGGAAGAGGCAGGAATAAACCCTGGGAATTCTGACTCTTGAAACCAACCAAGCCGTCCTCCGTTATCCCCACACAATTCCCATCCGATCATGTAACGTGGTAGAAACTAAGCCCAACACTGTGTTGGGAGTTATCCAAATATTAGGAAGGGCATGAGACGTTCTTGTGGCAGACCTAGCTCCCTGCGTGACGAGTTCCACACACAACCAGCCTCGCGGTGCCAGTCTCTGTTACCGGACGGAGCTCCCTTCCCCATGAACCGACGAGCGGGGCAGGAGCCGGGGACCAGGCAGACTCTCCTAACGCTGACACTGCCAGTTCCAGCAGCCCTCACTGGCACAGGACATTTCCCACTTTGTTATGAGACTTGCTTTAAAAATACACGTCACAATTCATACCTGAAGTAAGTCAGCAGTAGGTGTGCATTGTTTGACTGGAGGGACAGACTGCCGCGTGTGCCCGGCTGGGGACACCGTCAAAATACCACGATGGCATTCCCTCCTGCGCTGACTGCTCTCCACTGAAAGGCTCATGCTCCAATGGAAAATTGACACAAAACCTTTGTTTGCGATAAATCCTCACACACTGGCTCATTGGCGTCACGCTCGGGAAATGCTCTGGAGACACCCAGGGATGGACACTGTGGGGAGCCTTTCTGACAGCAGCCCATAGAAACCTTGAGAGCTCTGGCTGCAGAAATATACAAAATCATCAGTAAAAATCACGGAATCGTAGAATTGTCTAGGTTGGAAGGGACCTTTAAGATCACCCAGTCCAACCATCAACCTAACTCTGATAAAAACCATCACTAACCCATGTCTCTAAGCACTATGT
>JAOXNO010000063.1:35914603-35929494 GCA_028565335.1 Limnodromus scolopaceus
AGGTGCAGGACCCTACATTTCCCCTTGTTGAACCTCATGAGGTTCTTCTCTGCCCAGCTCTCCAGCCTGTCCAGGTCTCGCTGGATGGCAGCACGGTCCTCCGGGGTGTCAGCCACCCCTCCCAGTTTGGTATCATCAGTGAACTTGCTGAGGATACACTCTGTCCCCTCATCCAGGTCATTGATGAATATGTTGAACAGGACTGGGACGAGTATTGACCCCTGGGGGACACCACTGGTCACAGGCCTCCAACTTGACCCTACTCCATTAATGACAACCCTCTGGGTCCTGTCACACAGCAAGGACTCAATCCACCTCACTGCCCCCTCATCCAACCCACACTTCCTGATGTGGGAGACAGTGTCGAAGCCTTGCTGAAGTCAAGGTAGATGACATCTGCTGCTCTCCCCTCATCCAGCCATCCAGTTATAACATCATAGACGGCTATCAGATTGGACAAGCATGATTTACCCTTGGTAAATCCGTGTTGACCACTTCTAATAACTTCTTTATCTTCAATGTGTCTGGAGATGACATCCAGAACAAGTCGCTCCATTACTTTCCCAGGGACAGAGGTGAGACTAATCGGCCTCTAGTTCCCTGGGTCCTCCTTCTTGCCCTTTTTGTAGACTGGTGTGATATTTGCCTTCCTCCAATCCTCAGGCACTTCTGTTCTCCAAGACCTCTCAGAAATGATGGAGAGTGGCTCAGTGATAACATCTGCCAGTTCTCTCAGCACTCGTGGGTGCGTCCCATCAGGGCCCAAGTTATTCAAACCTACAACGCTCTCTTCAAAGGACCACACACAGAACATATTTTCGCGGTTTAGTCAATCATAGAAAATCTGATCACTATTAAGTATGGGATTATCCTCTCTTTTCCTATTGAGCATGATTACACACCAGTTAACTCGATCAGGAGAATTTAAGTAACACAAACTGCTGTTGTTTATTAAGCAATTTGTTAGAGGTCTCCCCTTCCCAAAGCACGGATTTTAGTAGTAGAACAAGACTGTCTCCAAAACCTCCATGAATTGTCTAATTATTCAAAGCTATTTATCATTCACAAAATTCACAGAAAATATTAGTAAACTCAACAAGAATGCCCCATTTTAAAAGGTATTCTGTATTATTGTAACATCCCAGTCCGATTGGCCCGGGAGGGGTTCACAGTGATTCTGAGGGTGCAATTTTTACTATTTATCAAAAATAAGTGTGAATTAATAAGCTACATTATGTGACCTACAGTGTAAGATTTCTTTGGCTTTTTTTGCTATTTAAAACGTATATTCAATTGCTAGTATATAAAACTATTTATATTTTAAAATGCAAACTAAGAATTCATAGCTACACATTAATTTAACCCCTTTGAGTTTTGCTGTTTTCCTAGCGAGGGCTGTCAAAAGTCAGAACTTTTGTCATACTGAAGTCACACCAACACGCTCAGAGTTCCCTTTGTTCTCCTCCTCATTAAGAGAAAACCTGTCATTAAGAGAATCTATTTAAAGCAAGGAGGGAAACGTGTTTGGACTTTGATTATGGCAATTAAAAAAAAAACTGCTATTCAAAGATGGTGCTTTTTTATTATTTAAATGACATTTCTTATTCTTCTAAGACATTTTACTAAGAAGATTGTTAAATTAGGTGACAAAGGGTTACTTTTGTCTTTGAAGCTGAAATATGTAACTATTATTTCTTATCTGTCTGGAATTAGAAAAGCTTCAATATCATATATTTTAAAGGACTCATTATCAAAATTCACCAGACTTCATAAAACAAACAAATGCTTCACTCCCTGCCCTTGTTTAATCCCAGCTAGACAATTTCTTCTGCTTTTTGAAAAGCAAGATTTCTTTCAACATTTGACAGAGCAATATCTTTTCATTTTGAAATTGCACAGAGCGCGGGGGGGAAGCCGTAACCACCTTCTTTTCAAAGCCTGAGAAATGGGACGGTTGTCAGGGAGGTATTTTAAGAGGAAGGCTCAGACAGAATAGGGGAGGTAAAGAAAAACAATGTTCTTATCTTTTTTTTTTTTTTTTAAGCCAGAACGAGACTACCACACAGCTGAACGGGGCCAAGTAGGTCAGATCACAATGCAGGAGGAAGTACTGTAACACAGAATCTTAATTCTCTTTCCCTCCTACAGACTTGAGTGTTGGCAAATCCCTCACACGCACACACAAACGCCTACTGGCAATATACGGAGCTGGAAAACCCTCTGATCAATTATATTTTCATAAAATTTCAAAGTTTTGACAACTAATCCCTCCTACTGAAATGACATCACTTCAGGTCTCTGAGAAAACCTGCAAAGTACCGTCAGTTTTTTGATAACCCAACAATATTTCCATCGCTGACCTTCAGATCTCTATTTCCCACTAAACGATGCCTCATGGTGTCAGGACGCTGCTTATTCACTGCAGGACAGATAAGCAGGTAGAGTTATTTATAACAGTTCTGATCAAAATAAAAGCACAAAATCCATGCTCAACACATAACGAAGGCAGGCAAAGTGTGAAGGATAAAGAATATACCCGTGCATCAACTATATGCACATTTATTTTTTCAAATAAAGGTGGAAGCAGTAGGCAAAAGGCCTTTACAGGAGCTGCCCCCGCGCTGCTGAGCCCCAGCTCCCGAGCACGGCAGCCCCTGCTCAGCCGGAGGAAAAGGGCTCTTCACCCTGAAACCACAGAGCTGTTATAAAAACATACATCGGATTTCCCTCGCTGGAATTGATTCTTCTCCCTCTGCCTTTTATCTTTCCAAGGCGATCCATTGCCTTCTCCCAGACTTAACCAAACCCACGGAGAGGCCAGGTCTGCACTAACATTTTTGCCTGTGCTGTTTTAGCATCCAAAAAGTCTGAAGATTCAGTCATGAAGTAATATAAATCAAGAAATTTAAACGTAAAATAGAAAATCCCCAAAATAACAGCTAGCCTTTACTCTGTCTTAATGGTCTCTGATGCTTATGTACCCTGTAGCACATTAAAATTCCCAACATTTCTGCAAGATGAACTCCAGGGACAAGGGCCTGAGTGTCAGAAAAGCGAGAACTGGCACACAGTCTGGAGAGAGATACTCAAAAGCTTAAATTTAAGTTATTTTCTGACACTTGTTCCAGAAGTCAGCTTCCTAAGGCTCACCCAGCTATAGCTTTAATAATGAAAAATAAGCTAAACTACTTTTCAATCATAATGCACGTTAATGAGGAACTGCAAATACATTAGGCCATTCTACCTTTCAAACCGTACGCGTTCAAAAAGCGTAGATGGTTTGGTGCTGCAATTCAGACATGGCCCTTTTTAAGAGGCTCTCTTCTGCGACCTCGGGTTAAAGAGGGTACTTTTCATTTCTTGTTGACTCCAAAGCTGGGGCATATCAGCCTATTATGAATATTTTTCCAAATACTAGCAAACTATTTTTTCCTCTGTGCTTTAATTAAAGGACATCTACCCCTGTAATAGCTATTTAATAGCAGGCAATTTTCTTTTGAGATCTAATACACTCTGGTTGTCTTGCGGTGGCTACATGTTAATAGACATTAAAGATCACAGTGCCCTCGTAAATAGGGTAATTATCAATGACTTAATGTCAAAAAGCTATGGAAAATTCCTTGAAAGGAATAACTTAGTAAGAGAGGGCAGAAATACTGTTTTACAGTTGTCAAAACTAAAGAGTTTTTAAATTTAAAAAGCAAGCGTCTGTCTTCAAGGACCATCCCAAGGCGCAGAACCCGAGGCAGTCCTCCCAGCGACCGCACAGAACGTCCCGCCAGTTCCCAAATTCTGGCCACTTGTACTCTTATGCAGCCCAACAGGCGTCTTGGTAGATGGCATTAGCACAGCCCTACGCAATGCAAAAACTTACAGATCACAAGAAAACAGTAGAAAACTGTTCAGTCAACGGGAAGCTCACAACTTGAATTTGCCTGGGTAGAGACCTACCCAGCAGGGGTTAAACACCATCTCTTTTATTTGCTCTGAAATCTCTAGAATAGACTCTAGACTGTAGGTACAACATATAATGTTACAGCTATAAAAAGTAATTCACAATTTAGCATTTAGTAGTCGTGTTACCATAACTCTGATGTAGCTCAGACTTTGGCCATCCAGCAGAACGCGGAGGTCTGAGCCCTGCAAGTCCTCGCTGGCTGATGGGTAAATACCCACGGCTTGTGAGTCCCGGCACCCAGCCCAGGCCCTAAGGCACCCAGCCTCTCCTGACATTTTAATTTAGCGTAATGTTAGACGCTGAGGTATGGATGGTATTTTATTTTAAAAAAAAAAAAAAAAAAAAAAGACTAAAAATCACTTTGCTTTGCCTCTATCAGTTTAATTAAGCGTGAATACAAGCGGTGCCTGTAGCACAACGGCTTTGCAACCAGCAGAAGCAGGGGACGGAACTTCAATGATGTTCTATCAATTATTCAGACACAATGACCACCCCACTACCCAGCCTGCCCATACAACCTTTTCCCAGCACATCTCATCCCACCTAGTCCAATAGGAATTATTCACTGAAGCATCGGAAAAATAACACTTAGCAAAAAGTGAAATGCTCTGCAAAACTGTGGCTGTTTTGCCAGAAAAATTTCAGACAAAACCAGAAGATATCAAAATACCCTTCTCAGCCTCAAACAAAACGTTTCCATTTTCTCCAATAAAAAGAATTAATTTCAAAAGCCCATAATGATGAATTGTGCAAAAATTTGAAGAAACATTCTGAATTTATAAAAATATCTTGCTTCTACCAAAACAATATTTACATAATTTTGTAAAACTAACAGAACTCTCTATGAAGGAAACCCTCTCTTCAGCTCTAATTATTTCAAACTCACAAAAGCAGCCACATTTAGCACTTGAATCTTGTGCCTTTACAATCCTTGTTCTTGTGATTGTTCCTTAACGAGGGAAATACAGTATTTGTTTAAAGGAAAGATAAGGCATACCAGTAATCATACTTTATTTAGTAAAACCAACTGTTATTACTCAAATTATTAGGAAGAATGCTTTCTAATCCCTGAGAAAATCTTGTGTTAAATTGGATTAACAAACAAATATCATTACTTTTACAAAAGGCTTTTTATCCCATTTTTACATTTCAATTCATAATTACAAAAGATGCAACAAACGTCTCAAACAAAAACAATTTAATACTTAAACTTGAAAGAACTTTATGTTTTCTTACTAGTAAGTGGACCAAATAGGAGTACAGGTGTAGGAGTAACACACGGCCTGTGATCAAACACCCGTTAATTAGGGCACTTCAGTTCCCAACACCCGAAGCCTTTCAGCCCCATCAGCCCCGCTTTCTGAGAACACCTCCTGTAGCTCCAGAGGCTGCCCTTCAAAGGACGCAGGAAACCAGCCCGGGATGGCTTTTTTGCTCCCACCCCGTGGCGACCTCCTGCTCCACAGATGCTGCCCGTGAAACCGGACTGACACCCGATTTGTGACCTGACTGCTCCTATTTCACACAACAGCCCTGGAGATGTTACGGTAGAACACTATGAAAAATATAAGCCTTAAACAGATGAGCTCAAGCTTTAGAAACCCTGTCAAGCTTTATTGGGAATTAATTTCTCTCTTAGTCTGGGAGCACAAGGTATTACGGTGCGTGTTTTCCAGCCTTTCGGTGTTCCCATGGTCTCCGTGTCTCCCCTCGGACATCAAGGTCTGTGGAGAGCGGCCCCATCTCCGATTGTGTCCGAAATCCTCATACTCCAGAAATAACACCGATCGCTGACAGTGTTTAAAGGAGTCCCTGATGTTAAAACAAGTATAACGAAGTTGCGTCCCTCTTCAAAAGCCAGAAAAAACAAAGTGCACCTGGAGGTACATCCAATGGGTCTTTACACAGGCCACCTAAAGAACTGCTACCGAGAACTTCGCGAATGAAAGGATTCGGTATCAAACTCCAGAAACACTTCTGGGAAACCCTTACATCTGCTCAAGGATGAAATCAGCATTTCTGAAAGATGGAACCAGCTGGTTTTGGAGACTAGATGTGCTTTTCAGTCAAACCAGGAAGCATTTACTTTGGGAATTTAAATCTAAAACATCATTTGGGATTTCTGACTAAACATTCATATGTTTCTAATTAAAAAAACCCAACCAAAACCCAAAACTTTCAGCAATATTTAAGTGCATTTCAATAAACCAGATGTTAAAATATTTTTTCAAGCGTGTCTCCCTTTCAAAAGGGCGCTCTGTTTAATAAGCAAGACATCAGTGGAAAATAAAACAAATCACATTTCAAATCCAAGGTGATGCACACTGTAAAGAGAAAAATGACTTCCTTAGACGTGCTTATAATCAGCTCAACACCATTATCCAACAGCTCTCCTTTAAACATTAATCACACTACAGTGCTCGTTTGCTTGCAGGTTTTTGTCTCATGTTGCTTCTGTTCCCTTTTCCCTGGTACTTCCAGAAACTACAACACAGAGACTCGTAACTACATATCAATAAAGTAATTCTACATTAAGGCTAATTACACTCCCACAAAATCTTCAGGTACCTTTCCCTTCTGTTTGAGGCAGATGTAAATCTATCCTGTTTTTAAACAACAATGGCCATATTATCAAGAGAATGTGAAATTTGGAGAAAAAATGTAGAAATCACCTTGAGATGCACAGAACACCAACTTAATCAACAATTCAAAGATATTGCTGCTTCTTACTTCAGCACGTGAGAACAAATGAAAATGGTTTTAATTGTGCAATATTGACTCTTCCTCTAAACAGACTGTAAAAAGCTTTTATGTCCATTTATTTTCCTATGTTTCCTGGGTAGGCAATTTTTTTCCGAGTCCTTACTACTTCAGGTACAGCCATTAGGGCCATCTGTAAAGCTAATAAATACGGTATAGCTGAAAAAAAAATATATACCAAAAGCTGTCCATTTTCCAAAGTGCGTTACTGTTCCCCTCTCTTCGGTGGTGGCACTTGAGGAGCTTCCTCTTTTAGTTCGTTGGGTACTCGTGTGTAACCTGGCAATTAGCGTTCGCTAATGGACACGTCAGAACTTCCCCTCCATGTCCTCCACATTCCTGTCCCACTGATGGGCTTGTGAAACGAGATACTTTTAAAATTTCATTATTATTGATTGCTGCCCACTTTCTGCAGTGCACAGGGCATCCTGCTGCCTCCCAATCCTTCCTGTTCTGAGTCGGAAAAGCTAGTTTTTAATATCTTTCTTTGTCCTTTTCTAAACCTCATAAGCAATGAAGGAAAAAAAGAAAAAGGGCAGGCAAAAAAAAAAAAAAAGAAAAAAGAAAAAATAAATTTTTTGTCAAGCTGAACTCCCAAGACTCCCCTTATACAATATAAAAACCTGAAATGCCTGTTACCCTTGCTATTTTTTGTATCTGTAATTCATTTCATCAGACTTTCTTTCATGTATCCATAAAGCGATTCAAACAACAGAAATGGTCTGAGTAAATACAGAGCTGGTTTTCATTTTATGCCCGGAACAGCCAGGCTTGCAGATATGAAATTTCAGTTATTACATTTAACATGGAGAACTATAGCCTTTCAAACATCTGAAGTTATATTAATCTCCAACAAATGGGACTTTGGCTCTCACTCAGGGTAAATCATTATGCAGTGCTGCTTCCATAATAGCTTTAATTAATCTGCTCTCTTTTTGGTGAGGCTGGAGACCCCAGAAGGGCGCGCTCAGCTGGCCCAGCCTTTGGCCACGGCAGAACTAATGGCCAAAGCATGGACTGGGCCAGTATCAGCCGTTAACATGTCCCACCACGGTCATTCCCACCCACTGCAGTGAGAGGCAAAAAGAACCACAATGAGGGCAACCCAAGTATTTGTGGCCAGCAAAGTAAAAAGGGCATTTTGTTGGTGCACCACAGGAGAAATAGCAGCACCAGATCGCTCTGCTCAGTGGGAAAAATGTATTTTGTCTTAAACGTGGCTGAGAGAGCTACCACCGCCTGCCGCTGGTGTATGGTGGGTCTTCCACTTCTTTGTGGAAGTAGAAGTCTTCTACTTCTTTGTAGGCATTTCTATATACTCCTAATGGAGTACCCTTTCTAGATACTCCAAATGGATCTTTCTCTGCTTGTAAATAAGCCGAATTCCACGGGTTCAGACGCAGTTATGGCTCAGACAGGGACGATAAAAATGGTGACAATCAACAGCATTTGGTTCAGCTCCACGATAGTCCTCCCCAACTGGAATCTAGTTCAGGACTCAGAGTGTTAGGCGTGGGCTAAGTAGCTCAAAAAAACCCTCTCTGGCCCAAAGACTTTCCACCCGAGGCAGAAAAAGAGCCAAACAGGGGGGAAAAAAAAAAAAAAAAAAAAATCATGATTCCTGTTTGCAGGAAGGACTGACTAGTGCAACATCCCTCCTGGATGCCAGGAGCCGCCAGGCGTATCTCTCGTAGTCAGTATTCCTCACATTTAGGTGTGTCTGTAGAACAACAGCCAGTTCTAGTACATAAACCAGTTTTATTATACAAATATTTAAGCACTGTAGATAAAAGCCCGGTCTCAATGAAGCGAGCACCACGGCTTCAGCAAAACAGATATTATACCCCGTATTATGTAATTATATCCCTCTAGTGAAGGAGAAATGAAGTATAAAAGCAATTAAAGTAGTTGCTACCCTGTTTTATGGGAATGCCATCCTTTCCCAAGCCCTCGTGTGGGTCTGGCTCTCCCTGACCACCTGCAGCAAGCACCGTCCTGAGCTCCAGGGATCCCTGTCTGGGGGATGCTCGGCAGCCTGCTGGTCACTCAAATTCCTGAAATAGTTCAGAATTTACTGTGCACAATCCCTCCCATTGTGTCAGAATAATCCTAATTTTCCCCTCAGGTGGCCTCAGAGTCCTTGTGAGAGAGAAGAGCGTTTGAGGCCGCCGCTGCCTCAGCTCGTGATCAGGCAAAGCGGGAGGTGGGAGCCCAACGTGTGGTGACAGGCGTCCGTGTGTTGAACCTAAGGAGCTGAGGTAGCGTTGTGTCGGAAGCCTTTCCGCCGCCTCCTCTCCGAAATTCTACCCGGTAAAGCTGAGGGGGGGGGAACCAAAACAAAAAACCAAAAAAAACCCTCAATGCATTATTTCCATTTTGAAGCAAATGTCCTCCTGCCTTTTCCAGGGCACCAGGGCATGCACACACACACACACACACACACACACACACACACACACAAAACAGCTAATGATGAATTTCTCATAAAAGCACAATCAATAATGGAGCTGTAACCGTGGCGTGGTTTGTACGCTGTTTGACTCCCAAACTCGTTAATTACTTTAGTCGGCCCATCACCAGTAGCTCGCCATCCCCAGCCTCCTTACGCCGCCCGCGCAGCAGCGTCCCTGCCTCTTCAAAAAACAGGCTCTTCTGACAAACGTTTGGTCGGCCTGATGTTAACATGTTCCTTAATTTTACCCTGTAGCACCAGGAAAAGGAGCCGGGCTGCAGGTCAGCCGAAGCACAGGCAGGCACCCTGGATTTCCCCCGCTACGCGCTTAACAGAAGCAAGAGCAGACACGCAGCAGCTGTACCTAGAGCCAATAATTAGCCGTGTAGGATTTCATCTCTGCCCGTTTCACACTGCATACCGAAGGAGGCAAACTGCATTCATCTGATACAAAGACCTATTGTCTGGAAAAAATAAAATCTCTCTTTATGAGATCCGCACAGCCATCTGAAATACTCTTTATTTACCCTTTCAGTTGTGTTTAATAGGTATTTGGGACTATAACATACCACCGGAGCGCTGTCTCTCAAGTGCAATACTCTTCTCCCCATTAACCGTGGAAAAACATCGCTTTCTGCGCAGTGTCAGAAAATGAAAGAAGGTCATGACATTCTAGTGGGCTTTTTTTTATGGTTTATGAAACCTTCATTAAACTTTTAGAAGACAGGGCCTTGAGTGGTGTGGGAGCAAGCAGAGACCTCGGAGTGCTTCTGGGGAACATCACCTGTAATTTATTCACTTTGGATGCTTTTTGCGGTGCAGCGCGAGACAGACACGTGACACGATTCCAACATCCACAAACCCGAGGCAGGAAGTAATTGAATCCCTACCCAGAAGCGGGTAAATGGGTAGCCTCAGGAGTTATTCTGCGAGTGTTACGTGGAGAACAGCTTGCTTCACCATCATTATTTTGCTGTAGCGCAGAAATCACGTAATGAGGGCTTCACGCTGTTCGGATCCTAACCCTTGATTGTTAGAACACTTCAGTCATATTAAAAAAAATGATACATTGCGAGCAGATAGGGAGAAAAATAGTAATTGGAAGCTCAGCAGTGGGTTAAAGCCACAATTTATTTACCATTTCCCTCACATTAGATGAAACATTAATAGGACTATTAATAAGGATTCTGTATTGGGTTTGTCACACAGCAGTAATGTATCAAGCCATCCTGCTGCCAAAAGCAGACTGCTAGTATACTTTTCTTAAGGCTACAGAGAAGTCTTATCTATTCCAAAATTACTGAAAAATGTTAATTTTTATAGTTGCTTGAATCGGGATGTGACCTTTAAAGAGATGCAAAAACAATACATCCATCCAATGGTATTGATTTCTCAGTTACACAAGGTGAATGCATTAAGGAAATTGAATTACAAATTAAAATTCAGCACTGATTTATTAAAAATAAGGTGCTGATGAAAAGCGATTCTCTTTCAAGATGCTTTTCTAATTTCCATTGCAATTGCTATCACCACTGTAGTCATTAGGTCCCAGAAAAGCTGGTTCTATTTTTGGTCATGTAGTTATAATTCAGAACTGTTTCAGGCTTTTTTTGTGTGTTACTTTCCCATTTAATTTAACTTGATTCTTTGGTCTATGACACTAAAAAAATCTCATCCTCCCTCACCAGTTGGTCAGAGCAACTTCAGAAATGGGAAGGGGATGGAGGGGGAGCTTGTCCAAAGCCTTTGGCATCTGCAAGTGTGAGCATATTTTATTGTGGTAACATAATACCTCTTAACAGTTCACTCACACATTGTTTGGACTTTACATTACTTGGATTTTAAAGAATAAAACCCATAAAAGATAAAAACAACAAAAATATTCCTCTTAAAGATACCTCAAGTGAAATAAGCCAAATAGATTCAGGCTTCTGCTGTGGCAACTCCTCAAGATAGGTACTGCATGGCTTTTATTTTTAAATTCCTGAGATTAAATCGTTATAGGAAGTATTCATTTCAATAGTACATTGATTAACTGAAAGACAAGTTCATAAAAATAATGTGTATATGACATCATTAGGTATAAAAAAAAAACCTCCTATAATTTTAAGCTATTCCCAGTTCATTGACTTGAAGGAAAAAGGTACTTTGGAACAGGTTTCAATGTATATATATGCCTGCACACACACACACACACACACATATATTTATTTATTTATTTTCTTTTTTAAAGTAGTCCACCTTAGGTCAGCCTCAGAACGCTAGCTTTTAAACACGAACCCAGATAACGATGAGATGAAGAGTCCCAAACCAATAAAGAGGAAGACTTCTGATCTGGGGTTAGGGATGAGAATGAAGCCGCTTGCTTTGAAATAATTATTTTACTGCTGAGCAGAAATGACATAACGAGACCTTCCCGCTGCCAGGAGCTGTAACCCGTGATTGCGGGAATACAGCTGTCACATTAAAAGTGACACATTGCCAGGAGATTGGCAGAGCTGCAGCAATCACAGAGCTCACATCTGTGCCACGCTTGCCCAATTAAGGAGATTCCTAGTGCAAGTCTAGGCCAAGGTTAATGAAATTATTTAATATGCTTCATTGCAGCGGTGTTGTTCAAAGAAATGAATGGGAAGGTACACTAAAACTTATTATTCTAATTGACAATAGAAAAAAACCTGGAAGCGCCGGAACCTGTTGCTCTCACAAACCATCGCACGGAACCACAGGTGCTTTAACCAAACTCTTCCCTTATGGAGACATACTTTAAAGATAAATGCTTAAACCGAACCCAGGAAAGCAGTTTTCATCGTGACTCTGATGAGGGAAAACAAGAATAAGCACCTGTTCAATGCAGCTCACACTTCCACCTCTCCAAAGCTGATGAGCCCAAGTGGTACCTGCCAGCCTGAGACTGGAGAAATGGGGTTGTAGCTGCCCCCAGGAGGAGGAACTGGCCCCAGACTGAGCTATATCGGGTCAAACCGAACCAAAAGCAGTCCTTCCACTGCTCATCCCGTCTACGCAGCAAAATACCACCTTATGTAGGCACTTCCACGTTTCAGAAAGAGGACACTAACCCTTTGTGAGGCACAAGGCCGTTTCCCAACTCTCCTGCTGCAGGGAACAAACCTCGGGGTCCCCGGGAGCCGACGGAGCAGCAGGTTGGACCCACACTCCAGGGAAACCCGCTTTGGAAACATGCCCTGGAACTGCCTGAAGGAACACAGACCCATTTTCTGCCCCACGGCATTTATTTGTCCAGATAAAGCAGTTAATTGAGCAAACAGCTAACGGATACAGTTTTGGTAGGTACGACTAGATACAGAAGATAGCTTTTTCACTCAAAAAATGCTCTCCTGAACGGTAGCAGGCAGCAGGGAGGTTGTTTGCCTGCTGTTTGCAAAAAAACTCACATTTACAATGAAGTCTTCAAATTATCTAGCCAAATGTTTTCCTTTCTGTGTATATACTCATCTAGAGTGAGCGAGCACTATGTGCAAAGCTTTCCATGCCCCTCGTGATGATTTCCCTGTCTGTCTCACCACAAGTTGGTGATCACTGAGATAACCACTGAATGAATTAAACACCACCAACTCCCATCAAGATGAAAAACAAATTTCTTTAATACTGTTGTGAGTGTACTGACGTGCAGTGAATAAAAAATCTGGCCGCAGCATAACTGAGCATCACCATATTGGTTTTCAAATAATTTGGGTTTGAACTGTTAGCTGGTACCAAAAAAAAAAAAAAAAAAAAAAAAGCTTCATGAAGTAAGGAAATTCACAACTGGGAATCCAGTCACGATGATTTTCAGGGATATGAAGACATTTCTGCCCGTACAGTTCTCTATTTGCATGCTCCATTAAATACATACACTTACAATTGCCAATTGTGGGGAAAACGGAGATATTTTTAATATTTCCTTTTTTTTTTTTAAACAAGCTTGACCTATAGCACCAAATTGTGTCACGCATGGCTAACGAGCGACAGCGTTATCAGCCCTTTATTGGACGCTGCTGTAAACACCGCAGCGCCGAGCGGGGAGCGCCCCACGCTTATTTGTGGGGCAGGGTGTCCCTCTGGAGAACGCGTTAAAACATTCTTCAAAATGTGACAAGGAGGATCACCGTTAATCCCCATGTAAAAGACACTGTTTTCTACGATTTATGTCCCTAATACTTTATTTTTCCTATGTTAAGGGGAGAGAAGGCTAGCTAAGCAGCAGGGATTAACGGAGCTAGACAGAAAAAAATAAGATGCATTTCCAATGTTTTGTTGTTGGCCCTTACCAAGGAATTTAATAAGTTGAATTTTCCTATTAATGCAATTGAAAATTTAATGAGCTTCTTAATTTATGACTTCACTAGGCTTGAATTATAAAACAATAACACAAGCTGCACTCTAATTGCCTGAGTGTGTCTGAAGATGACAGCGTGTTTGGGCTTTCACTTTAGCATCTAATCTAAATGTATTAACAAACAGCAGAAAAACCATTGCAGTTGTTCAAAGAGACAGGACAGATTTAATTATTTTATGTGACAAAAAAACCCATGCTATGAAGGCATGACCCTTACTGTTATATTCCACATTGTGATAGAGAATCTCCAAGTTCTTTGCTTAATATTAATCAGGTTTTGCAGCACCCTCGAGAGCTTGTTAAGAAAGATTATTCCCACTAAACCAATAACTGGGAACGAGATCGGGCTGGTCATCTCGTGAAAATTTAGGGTCTGAGCCAGGTGTTAGAAGGTACAGACTGAACTCTCTCTAGCAGACTAAGCATAAAGGAAATTTGCCATGTGAATCTCGGGTTTAAAAAAATATCTCCCATCATCCCCAACAGAAGTTTTCTTACTGGATAGATATTAATTCTTATTTTTTTCTTTTTTAAACTGTTTTATGCTGTTCTGTGACACTTTAATAGCAGCATTATCTACTAAACTGTTACACTAAACAGAAGCAGACATGTTCCATTTATTTCTTAAAATTAATTTCCGTAGTGTTTTCTTCAAAGCAAAAAATACAGAAAATTAAACCACCTCATATTGCATTAGTTAATTGAGAGGGATTGGTTTGGGGTTTTTTAAATGTATTATGCCTTGGTACTTCTGATAGCCATAGAAATTATAATGGTGTTTCTTGGAATACAAGAGAAACTGAATATTCCCAAAAGGAAAGTTTCCCAAGTTGATCTTTTACCATCATTTCACTAAAAGTTACATTTAAACCTTGAGTCACAATCCTGGTTCCACCTGGACCTTAAATGGAAAAAGCACTACAGTAATTTTTCTTTACTTTGTCATTGGGAAGAGAGGGTTATCGCTCGATTGCACCCACCTTTGCGCTTTGACACCTGGAATAACTGTTCATAAATGTGAGTTGTTCTTGTACCTGTCACTCTGCCCAGTGGGTGGTGGTAAAGGTGGGGCAGACCCCAAAGTTCCAGAGTCCCAGTTCTTTCCAGTCCAACACAGCTCCTTAGGGGGCAGATGTCAACTCTCGTTTGTTGTGTGACAATAGCTCTGTCTCTGGTAGGACAACCGGTCACCTTTTTGCCACCGTCTAGAAATTCTGAAGAGGAGGAGATTTCTGGGCTTCTGGGTGGCTGTCAGGAGGTGTGCATCCCTTTTGGGATCATACAATAGAATCATATGGGGTTGGAAGGGACCTCTGGAGATCATCTAGTCCAACTCCCCTGCCAGAGCGGGTCTACCTAGA
>JAOXNO010000063.1:35937557-35956531 GCA_028565335.1 Limnodromus scolopaceus
CTGGAACAGGTTGCCCAGGGAGGTGGTTGAGGCCCCTTCCCTGGAGACATTCAAGGTGAAGCTCGACAAGGCCCTGGGCAACCTGGTCTAGTTGGGGGTGTCCCTGTAACTGCGGGGGGGTCGGACTAGATGACCTTTGAAGGTCCCTTCCGGGCCAGATGATTCTATGATTCTACAAGTGAGTTCATTTCAGTCTAAGGTAAAATATTTATTAATGAACAGTTGATATAAACACAAAAGACTGAGTCTCTCTAGGCTGCCCATAGAGTTGCCTACTACTCTCAAAGGTTCTTATCAAGCAAATTGTTCTTCCAACCAGTGACCGAAACCTGGCTGGAGCAGCAGTGTGAGTGAGTTCCTCAAGAGGAAACAGGGAGCCTTCCACAAAGGAGAGGAGCAGGGCCAGTGAGACAGGACTAACAGAAAATCACCACTGTCCTTCAGGTGCTCATCAGCTGGGAATAAAAGACCTGGCAAAGAGCTCAGCCCTCACGCCCAGCTTTCCCAGAACCGTCATCTCCCGCTTGCTTCTCACAGGTCACGAACAAAAGTCTGACCAATTATCACCCCTTTTGCACCATGTTTTGTAGCAAAGCTGCAGGTGTTAACTTTTTTTTTTTTTGAAAATACCACATATTGATCTCTTACACTAGGAAGACTTGTCAGTAATTAACTATGAGAACAGGAGAAAGGGAAACCATATCAGCTCCAGTTAATTGACTGTAACACAGAGTAACGTCCAGCCTTTGGATGCACGTCTGTGGTATAAGATCCACGTCCATCCATCAGGTCAGTGACCTCCACATGCCCAGAGGCACATCCGCGTGGATCTACCCTTGCAGTTCTGCAGCCTCCTCTTCCCACTTGCATGTCCTCTCCCAAAGAAATGTCTCTACAGAGTGACACAAAAGCAGCCCAGAATTCTACCTGTAATTCTCTGTCTTTCCTCCAGTCAAAAGACCACTGGAGCTTTAGTGCCCTACTTGCCCAATTTCTCTAAGCCTCTCTGGGGTTCCAGGTGAGCCGTTCCAGCTGGCGAACTCCTCCTCCACCCCAGGCACAAATCTCACACAGGGCTTGCTGGAGGTTCGGTGAGACTCCTGCTCTGGTTACCTGAATAGTTCTTACTAAATATAAATGCAGTGCTGTATTTCAAACCTCAGCTTTTACTTTTAATAAGCCCGAATAAAGTGTAATGTCCTTGTCAAAGTCATGCTATGAAGGCGATATGCAAATATTAAATATGAGAATGGAGAATAACTGAAAGGTATTAAGTAGAAATTGCAAGTAACTGCTGACAGTGCCTGAAAGCTAATGATGCTAATTAACAATATTCCCAGGGACAGGTTCACAAAATGAATGGGGAATGCAACAGCACAGGCTTGACTTTTCTGCTTTCTTCATGGAATTCTTATCGAATATAAATTAAGTCAGAAAATGGCACTCTCTAATTAGGATGGCTAAATAGCAAAGAGAAGACAAAGTAAACAAGGAGTGGTACCTTCCTCAGAATAAATTCACAAACAGCTTCTTGTATTCATTAAAGTGAGTTTGCAACATAAAGATACCACATATTTCCCTTACCTTTATTAGCTATCAAGGAAAACAGACCAAGTGTAAATTACAGGGTTATTTAGTCAAGGAAATGGATTCAGTCTGTTTTAGAACATAAGAACATTATGAACAAGCACTGTCGTACATATCGTTCTTTAAGGGTTCGTGTACCTGTTCTTTTAGCATGTTGCAAGCCAAAGAAGTATCAGGGGTTTAGAATTCAAAACCCAATACAAGAATCTTCTCTTCAAGCAACGTACAATCATAACAACAGAGTAGAGGACAGATGAAAGAAAGCCTCGTTACAAAGTCTGAATGCAAATCAGTAACTTCCCGGACAAGGCTAACCCCACAGTTCCGCAGAGTCCGCCACTGGCCCTGCCGATGGGGAGGTGCTGGGACTGACCAGGGAGGCACACAGCGCTGCAGGTGCCTTTAATTCAAAAGGAATTTATTCCTCTAAAACACTACCATTTCTGTTTCTGTTTCTCTCTTGCTTTGACCCTGATGGATCAAAAACTTTGCAAGGCAAGCCATACCTCAACAATTATTTCCTCTCATGAATTTGTGTTTAAAAAATGGAAAAACAAAGGGAAGTTCAGGAGATGGCATTTCTTACTAGTGCACTTAACAGCAAAGCACGTCCAGCGAAACAGCCAGGAGGCACAAAGGGTGTCTGAGGGGACAGAGCCGCAGGGGGACAGTGGGGGCACCCTGCCTGGGAAACACCGTGCTCAGCTGCACCCACACTCAGAAACGGGGGGCACAGTCACCCCTTGCTCCAGGAACCCCTCACTGCAAAAAGCAGAGAGCGCTTGGGAGGATGACCCAAATTAAAATGTCAAGAGGGACATCAATCAGGGACTCGAGAGGGAAGCCCTGACAACGTGGCAGCAGCCCCAGCTGGGCGAGAGCTCTGCTTCGGAACAGCCTGGTGCGGTTTGGCTCAATTTGGACATAGAGGATTGGCTGCTGGAACCACAAATGAACTGGGAATACCGAGTTCTTTGGCAGTATGAAAGTCCTCAGGTGGCAAACATTAAAAGTCACTTAACGTGTGTGCTGATCTCCACTTCGGCTCCCCCATTTGTAATTTTTTTCCTTGTTCAAACTGATGGATGAACCGAACACTTTTAATTATTTCCAGGGTATGCCCTTCGGAATTGCACCGCTTTCCCCATATACAGGACTTCTGCCCAGAGACTCCCTTGCTTCATTAAGATGGGAAGTCATTTCAGTCACAAAAAGCCAGAATAACCGTGTTTTAATCAACCGAAGTGCACAGAAGCTGCTGCCACCGCAGGTACCCCAGGACGCAGAGGCAGCACGATGCTGCGTTGCCATCCTACAGGACGGAGAAACCACAGATTCACCTGCTTTAGGGATCCAAAGCTGATGGTCCCACTTAAATCCAGTGCCCACCCCTCCGGAGCGCCCTGGGATTGAAAAGCACGAGACCCACATGAAGTAACTCAGTTTGCGCACAACAGTAGCACAGGAGAGGGGAAAGGGGGGCTGAGGGGCTATCGTCTGGGGAAGGATTCTACTTCTCCACAACCGCTCGAGAGTAAGCCACAACTGGGAGTTCAAAGTGCCTCAAATAGATTGCATTTGAACTATTAAAAATTGCGTGCTTGGCAGTGGCAGGATTGAAACAAAAAGCTAAGAACTTGGGAGGAATAAATTATCTGATTTACAAAGGAATTCACATGAAGGCAGGCTCATAAAGGGATAAAACCCCTAACCCTCAGTAACTCGGCAGACTTCTTACGCCTTCCCGAACTAGGGAAATAGGAGCCCTTTACTTAGAACCATAGAACGGTCTGGCTGGAAGGGAGCTTTCAGCCCATCCAGCGTATTCCACAGATCAGTTGGGATGCAGCAACCAAGCACACGCTGCTCACAGCAGCCCGCGAATGGAGGATGGGATGGAGGCACAGATGCAGACGTGAAGTTACCATTTTTATTAAAAAATATTTCAGCTGTAGTACAGTCTCAGAACAGAGCAAAACACCAGAGGCAAACCAAAATTAGGTCTTGGAGCAGAGACAAGGAGAAGGCAGGGAGGCAAAGCTACATAATGTTACACCGGGAAGATGAAGGGCATGTTATTGTGTCGCTAGTAGCATTTTTTAAAAAAAAAAAACCAAAGCTCACAATGGGTTTGCCTGTACGGCAGGACTGGGTGAAGCACAAGGCTCGTATTTCATGAAAGACAACAAAAGCAGACATAAAACACAGGCCAAGCTCAGGTCTGGAAAATCACAGCTGCAGAGGGGGAAGAGAAAAGAGCACCATGAAACCTGCCACGAGCGATGTACAACTGACAGAGCCAGGCTGTCTCTGGGCTCTTTCACCAGCGAGGTGTTGGTCATCGTCCTGCCTGGCACCAAGCACTGAACGATCACTAACTTCACCTGGGTGCAGCAGACACCAGTGACTTATTGGCGGCCAAAAAAAAAAAAAAATTACCATTTTGGCAATAAGATCCGAGAGCTGGTAAGTAACATGGACAGTAAAGCTGTAGCATAACATTAAATTTCAATTTTTTCCCCAAGTTCACCGCACTTAAGAGGTTTTTCCCCATGTAGCTTTAAACCTGAAGTGACAGACTGTATCGTAAGACAGTGAGAAGAAGCCAACTTTAGAAGTCACAAATTCAGAAAACATTGAAGAGATTGGCAAGTGCTTCACCAAACATTTACATTAAACATAAATTGTTGTTCCGATTACATCTGAAAGCTAGTAAATGAAGAATTTTTTATTTTTTTTTAAACAGTTACTCATCTATGATTCTATGATCCCCTACTAGCATTTATTTTTAATTTCTTTAAGCACAGCATATCAGTGCAAGGTATTAATCTCTGAAATAAATTACCTTTATGAAACACTACTATAAAAATGTCATAATTAACCTCAAAAAAGATAGGTCTCATACTTTCTCTTCATACTTTTAAAAAAAATTAATTTTTTTATGTTTTAATTTTAATTTTTTTAAAAAAGTTTTAATAATTATTATTCATGGCAGATATATACCAACTTTAACAGGAAGCTACACAAAGCGTGTGGGTTTGCTACAAGCTATCACTGTTCCCATTGAAGTCAGAACAAATGACCACAACTAAACAAATCTGGGGGAAAAAAGCCTCACATTGCAATTTGGGCACAGCAAGTGTTTCCATATTTGCATCTGATTCTGTCCAAAGTACTTGCTCAGTTTTCTGACAGGTGACCGAGCCTCTCCTCACTATTTATAGTTTCAGTTGTGAGAAGCTCGAAATGCTTTCAGAAATGGAGTGGATTTGTAGATATTTTATGATCTTACCTTTCAGGGAGGGTTACCCAGCCATTCTCCTCCCTTACACTGGCAGGTGTAACTGGTTCACAGCAGCAGAAATATTTAAATATGTAAATTCTCCCCTTTGACAGCACCGATAGCCAAAATAAATCTCCGTGATCCGTGACAGAGGACGAGGCATGACTTAACAACAGTCCATCCGCTTAAAAGACCAAAAATGAAACACTTGAAAATGAAATACAATGGGAGTGAACAGAACGGTGACTACAGTCTGTAATAACATTATTATGAGAATTACTAAGTGCATTATATTACTTATGCACAAGAAACCAAAAAAATCCATAGAAAGTGGGCAGAATTGACCAACCCACACCACCAGACTAAATTTCTTAACCGTGTTAACTTTTCAAAACTGTACCTCACACATATGATTTCTGCCTGTAAGAGAAGAGACAGCATAACAATATGCTGAATTTATAAGGAAAATAGTACGTAATTTCAAGCTCTGCCTCAAGAAAGCCTATAGTAGAAGTTAAGGAACTACTCCAACTCGCTGCATTAACCATGCCTTAAGGCGGGGGCCGAGCAGCCAACAAAAATCAAGTGGCTTAAAGTTATGCCTTTAGGGTTAGCAAAAAAAGAGGTGACATCTGCTGATAAACAGAACACTTCCATGGTTTAAACAGATCGCCCAGGCTCTGGTATCAATCCTTGCAAAGTGCTGGTGCTCATTTTTTGCTATTCTTTTCAGGCAGCAGTTTCTGTACCTTCCTTGCTCTGTAACGTATTACACGGCAGCAGAACACGTGGTTCTTTGACCGATCACATCAGGAACAAGACAACTGCTCCGTAACATCTCCTAAAGCCTGGTGCGACACAATCAGTTTTAATCCTCCAGAACCCCCACAGGGATGCTAGAGATTAGCTCTGGTTCTCTTCAGAATATACCTTCTGACTTTCTGTTGCAGTTTGAGAAGCGGCTAGGACAAGGCTTAAGACTCCTTCTGTAAGATGCCTGGAACTTAGTTCTGATGAAGTAAAAATAATACGCCCTTTGCTTTTAATAGGCACAGAATCACAATATTCCCATCCTCCTTCACTTCAATTTATTGCTAACAAATTGCTGCAGTGGAATTAAAGCTCAAACAGAAGCCAAGAGAGTAACGAGCACTGCTGGGTGAGCTGTAACAGCATAGAAATTACCGTAGCAGTGTTACTCAGACTAGTTGCAGATACGATTTTAAAAAGGAAAAAAAACCAAAACATGATTATCACATAAGTTGGACCTTCTACTTCAACTGCCATAAGGAGGAATGTGGCCTATGCACAGAGTGTTTCTGAGAGCTTCCACAGTACCATGAAAATGAGCCCGACGGGAGGCAGCTATTCCAGCGATGCTCTCCCTTGTAACGCCCTGCAATGCCTTTTCTGTAACTGTCCCAGGCAACAGGGCTGTGGGTTTGTGATGCAGCCCTTAAACTGAAGTCTTCAAGCAACTGAAGTTCTCAAGTGACAGTGACAATAGAGTTTCATACATTCAAACAGATTTCATAAATAAGAAGCATTTTCCATTACACATTGCTGTATTACTAACTGAGCAGAGGTCAGGAACAGCAAAGAGACCCGACACACCTGCTACCGCCGATTTGCACGTCTTTACCATTGTATTTTTAGGCAGATGTCACTGCAAAAGCCAAAAGATTTGGTAAAACACAATTCTGTGCTGTTATGTCTTTCCACATCCCTACAAACGTTTCCTCAGTTATACCTACCTCCACCGTGTGTCGCTTCAGTTTCACAGCACAGGCCAGTGCTCGGGGCCAGCTGGGACTGGTTAAGTACCCAAAGCTGGGGGGGGTGGTGTAGGAACTGACACAGCTTTAGGTAAGTACACAAAGAACAGCCTTTTTTTAGAGTTTTAACCTGGGATCACGAATCTCAGCTGCTTCTCGTTCTGCTCCTGGCCTTTTAGCTGATATTCAAGCAATCACATTTCCCCATCCCAGCTTGCCCATCTGTAACGAGGAGGCAGAGACGTTCACTCCATTTCACAATTGTTGTGACACCTCTAAGCAAAGAGCCCTTCCAGGAGTGTTGTTACCGTGAAATATACATTAATTATGACTCATCATTGGTCTATCTATCATTGTATTAACAGAACTCGTTCCTGTTTTCCTTTTATTTCCTGAGAGGACACACTGTTATCAGTCCAGCAAAAATGAAACTAATATTTTTATTAAATAATGACTTCAATTTCTTTCTTTCTTTAGGGATAAAGTATAACATGGGATTCCAGGAACCAAAAAAAGTAAGTTTTCAGAAGTACATAAGGAAAACTGTACCCATATTCCGAGTATGGCTAGAGATGGCTCAGAGCAGGCTGCTGGCTGGAGACGAAGCATTGAAAAGGAAAGATGCATCAAAGCTTTGCCACAAAGTGCAAATTTTCCTTTTAAAATATGAATTTAATAAGCCATGCAACTGTAGTTTCCCGAGTTTTTCCCTAGCCTGGATATTGCTAAAAGACACCGTAAACTTTGCATCCGTTAATGCGCTGTATGAGATCGTACCGATCAAAGGGATGTCTGGAGAGGCACCCAAAACCAGGCTCAAGAAAATGGCTGGTGACATTCCTCCATCTAGCGGCGGCCGGGGGCTGCGGTGCCAGCCCAGCCCAGCGCCCTACGCCCCGCGGAGGAGCCGCCCCGCGGAACGGCTCGGGAGCAAAGCTCTGCAACGACTTGCACCGTGCTCTAAGAATTGTCTTGAGCACTCATCCCTTGTTTGAGTTGTGTATAACAGTTATCATTTCAAGCGAGTCGCCTACAAAACAATTTGATTGTTTTTCTTTTGTCACCAATGCTTTTTGTAATGAATTCTGAGTCTTTTTTGAGACCTTTTTTTTCATCTCTCACCCTTCAAGAAGTACGTGGCAAGATATAACCTCCATGACAGCACAAGTTTGCTGAGTTCTCAATAGCATCTCTTTTTCCAGCCAAACCGAGACTTGTAAAATCACTATTACAATTAAGATTTTATTTACCACCTTGAAAGAGCATGACCCTACTAATTCCCACACTATACACCTTAGAATTCATCCAGCACCTCATCTTTGAAGCCAGTTTTAAATATTATTAGGGAGAAAATAATGACTGAAAAGTCAGAAATTTGTAATTTATAAAGCCTCTAATAAACATTAAGTATTTCAGGTGAGCTATAAATACGCTGCAGCTCCATCTGCTTCCTCAGCTGGAATACTCCCCAGTGGCTCATACGCCACTCGGCTCCCAGGTGAGTTCTCAAAACAGGGCTGACACGCAGTTAAACATGTCCAGGACCTAATCCCAGGCTTAGAGGCACAGACAGGGATTTAATTCAGCTGCTTTGAGAAGCGGGAAGTAACGGAGCCCGTCTGGGCCGCACGCCAAAAGACGTACGAACCAGAGAGATCCCCCTCATGGGAAAGAGGAGGTCGCTTCCCACAGGCTTCACTTGGTGCCCAGCTGCCCCCGCTGCAAAGAAAAGCTACTGAAAGAGGGGGGAAAACCAACAGATTTGTGTGACAACTGGCAGGCTGGAATAGCCAAGTCAGTCCCCAAAACACTCGGCTACCTTTCATGGAAGTTTCAAAGCCAATATATCCAAGACGCATGCATCTATCACAGCCTGGGTACAGGCACCACCCAAAATACAGTTAAATACAAATCTGAACTAGAATTTACCAGTTTGGGCTCATCTCAGCCTTTGAATTGCGTGTGAGCCCTGAAGGGGGTGACAAGAGAAGTCGTTGCCCCAGTGAAGGCACGGCACCGAGGACTGGCAGCGACACATTCTGTTCTCCAGTTCTGCTGAGCTCAGAATGCACCAACAGACCCACATTCAGCTGTACAAGCTGTTAGTAGTGACAAACACTTCTCAGTTACTAACACCTTTCATCTTTCTTCCCCCCATCAGGACTGTGTTCCCAGCAATAACCAGGACAGAAGATTAAGAAAAAACACTGCAGACGGAGTAGCGACGGTAAAGCAGAGCGATCCATCACAAAACCTGCTCCCTAAGCCTCAAAGCACCGAAAGAAGACAGAGCAGCAGCATCACGTTTGCAATGAAAGATCAACAGAAAGGAGAAGAAATTAATTCCATCAGGCTCCACAAACGGAGGAGGAGGTTTATAATTAAGAAGAGCCCCATTCTGATTTCCATTAACAGCTCCGTTGTCAACCTGCCCACGCTTAAATCCGAGGATAGAACCAACAACAAGTGGAAAAGCCTCTATCAGATCCAAAGAGAAAGAAAGCGGGTTATGAGGGAAACCTGTTCCAAATACAAGAGTAATAACAGAAGAATAATCACTCCTTACCACGTTTCTAGAATATTTGTAGAAGATAAATACAGAGTTTTATACTGTGAAGTACCCAAAGCGGGCTGCTCTAACTGGAAACGGGTGCTCATGGTGCTTAACGGGCTGGCCTCCTCCACAAAGGACATCCAGCACAACACGGTGCACTACGGCAACTACCTGAAGAGGCTGGATGGATTCGATCACAAAGGAATTTATCACAGGCTCAACACCTACACCAAGATGCTTTTCATTCGCGAACCTTTTGAAAAGCTGGTATCCGCATTTCGGGACAAGTTTGAACACCCAAACAATTACTACCACCCGGTTTTTGGAAAAGCTATCATTTCCAGATACCGCGTGAACGCCACCAAAGAAGCGCTAAGGACAGGCTCTGGAGTCCAATTTAAGGAATTCATCCAGTATCTGCTGGACGTACACAGGCCAGTGGGCATGGATATCCACTGGGATCATGTCAACAGGCTTTGCAGCCCGTGTTTAATAGACTATGACTTTGTTGGAAAATTTGAAAGTATGGAAGAAGATGCAAACTTCTTCTTGCACTTAATCGGTGCTCCGCAAAATCTAACTTTCCCCAAGTTCAAGGACAGGCACTCCAATGAAGAAAGAACTACCCCTAAAATCACACAGCAGTACTTTGCACAGCTTTCTCCTGCGCAACGACAACGCAGCTATGACTTCTACTACATGGATTATTTGATGTTTAACTACTCAAAACCTTTTGAAGATTTATATTGATTTGAGAGCTGGGACATCTCCACAGTTGTACCCGTTGAATTGCAAAACAAACCCAGGTGGCTTCTGTTGATATATACTTGTCTGTTAGGAACCAATTGGTTGAAGAGCAGGGAAAAAACCCAAAACAGAACATAAATGGCTAGTGATGTTTACACCTTCACCTTAATTGCCTCCTTTTTCAAATCATATTTTTTCTATAATTTCTCCATACGAGATGTATGTACATAAATGTATAATATTATATGTCAGGGTTCCCAAATAAAGCACATAATTTTCCATGCTGGTGTGGCCTCTGTTTGCACTGGGAGAATGGTTTGAAACGGGGGAAACACAGCTGACAATTCTGCAGCACAGCCAGTATCTCAAGCACTTTGCTATTTAGAAAATAGGTCTGAAGGTGATAGAACAGCAAGAAAAAAAAAATACACTGAGTAATGTTTACAGCTCTGCAACACACAAAGCCACACACTAAACAGGCACTACGGATTTGAAGTTGTATATTGTTATTCTCCGATACTCACACATTAGTTCAGGAGCAAAAGCCTATCACACTTAGACTGTTCAAACCACACTGGTGAAAACAACTAATACTTAACGACCATGTGAGTGCAGTATTAAACCAGATGTTTGAATTCCGAGTGAGGATGTGCTCTCCCCCTTCAATATGTCCCTTATGGCACATTCATCTGCAAAAAGATAAAATGCAGGCGAACATTTGCATCTTTATAAATGTTATTAAGATTCTTTTAATCCTTTGCATTAACATAAATCTCTGGTTTAATCTTCACAGTCACCAGGAATATCAAATCATTCCCTCATAATAACAAGCAAGAATAAAGGCAACTTCCTGCCCAAGAGGGCAGATCTTTTCATTGCTGCAAACAGATTGCACGTGTTTATTCCAGTAACAATTACATCTGAGTTGGCACACAAAAAACATTCCAGGTGTTTTAGTTCAGTTGTTCATTTTCTATACCTAAGAGAAGGTTCCCTTTCATCTCTGGCAGAAATCTCCTGTGAGAATCAGATACTGGACCTTCCACTGGTTTTGTAAATCTTCTCTCTAATTCTGCGTACAGTATGCTTGTTTACATGTCCTTTAACCACTTGAAATAATGACATTTAAATTGGCCACATCAGAACAAGCTCCAAACTCCGCCACAACACCCAACTGGGACTCCCAGAGATTTCTACAGCTTGCATTTCACAGCCCAGAATTCCCCCACAACCAGCACTGTACAAAGGCACAAACACCTAAGAAGAAACACTTGTTTCGAGCAGTTTCCCGTTTACCAGTTCAGAACCAGAAAGTTTACTCATACGGATAGTCTCACGCATCAGTTTCCCCAGAAACATCCAATACCTTTTTATTTTTCCAAGAGGGAACAATTGTTTTAAAATACCTCATATTGCAAGCTTTACTGACACGTCCTCACACGTCTAACACCACACGTTCATGCTTTGTTCAGAGAACTGTTTGCATCAGAAAAGGAACGTGGCACTTACCTTCTTGCGTGAAGCCAGTTGCTGCTCCCAATCTGCCCGAGCTCCTCCTCACCACCTCACTGCTGGAGCTACCCCCCTGCCCCGCTCCTCCATCATCACCTGCCCCGCTTCTCCGCCCCCCGCCCCACCTCTCAGCCCCCCAGGTGTTGGTTGTTCAGCTCACACCACTGGGGAGCAGGCTCTGTAGCCAGAGGCCAGCTCAGCTGGGCAGTGAGGGGCTGGGCTGTTCCCCTGGGCTACTCCAATAAAAGCTAACGACAGGGGAATAAGATTTTTAACGCCAGATGAAGACTTTGGCAGGGGTTTATTCTGTCTGGGGTAACAAGTGTTCTTTAAACCAAGACTGCTAAATAAATGACTTGTGTTTACAAGAAGCTGTACGTGGCACAGCAGCAGCATCTAGTTTACAGTATCTCAAGAAGACAGAAGAATCCTTCTAAGTACTTGAAGGTACTTACTGCCGGCTGGCTGCGTTAATCTGCCTTGCTTACTTTCATCACTTACTCCCTTCCGACTAATAGCAACAAGGCAAGAAATGGTTTCAAAGAAAAAAAAATCAGATCTGGGAAGATAGGTACTTTCAAGCCAGAAAAGATGCACTATCTGGAACAACAACCAAAAAAAAAAAAGCTAAGGCAACAGACAAGTAAACTAATATTTTCATAACAATCAAAATGTTTAAATAAAAAGCAACTATTTTAACTAGATGATGTTAAGTTTTCAGACTGCTTGTTTCCCTTTGGATTATCTTGTCTTTTTTTCCACATATAAAATTTTGCCATTTTCATTTTTGATAATGCAATTGAACTTTTTTCCAGAGTTGTCCATTCTGAATTTTTTTTTCCACATTTTATCCTTCTCTTCACACGGAAATTTATACTCCTTTTCATACGGAAAGGGGAAATTTAAGTTTTTGTACAAAACCTCCTACTTTCAGACAAACAGGCTAGCTTAGAGGTCACTCCAGGTAACACCTGTCATGGCTATCATTAGCCAAAATCATTTTGTCAATCCAACTGGGTTTTTTAAATTTTTTTGGATGCCTCTCAGGTAGGAGATGAATTTTGCTACTACTGGGCTGTTTATGGAACTGCACTCCTAGTTCCCACCTTAAAAATCTTCAGTATTTTTATTCTCCATCCATTTCTGCCCCACCTCCCTACTGACACCTCCCACTGCCTTCCAACTCTGCCCACCCTGGAGTCAGTAACCAGGACTTGCAGGGGTTTGCATTCTAAAAGCCCTCCACACTACAACAGACACTTACTAGGGCTGCCCTTATACCAGCACTGCCAGCGTAGGGGGGGTTATGGCTCTAAAAATGAAAAAGAATCAAGAGATTCAAGTGGATTTTCATAGCTCCTTATGTCCATAACATTTCAGAATTTGTAATATGAGGTTCCAACACTTTTTCCATAATAATCACCGGTATTTGAGCACATGAGACTGCACAGTATCAAAAGTAAAGAGGGATTGAGAATAGGACATCACCTTTTTTGATACAATTTGTTTTATGGCTTATCTTCATAATGATTGAAGTAAAGAGATTTTAGAGTTTTTAAAATGTAGATCTGAGTTCTGGTGATCCTGTCACGCCTGATCAAAGAGTATGTTTATCTGTGAGAGAGGGATGCCCAGAGTGAGAGATGCACATCCCCGGGCTGCAGGTACTACCCAGAACACAAGCTTAATCCTTAGTTTCTTTGCGCTGCTTCTCCCACTTGGGTAACACCATTGCTGATGGTAGAAGCAAGAGCACACCTATCACAAATCCATGTATAATTATCTACTTATGGATATGCATATAAAGTGCATGGGAATAAAAAAAATCTGTGCAAATAGCATTATACATACTGAGGTATTTATTAACAGAAAGATTTTAATGTAAGAACTCACAAATGCAGGGCCGGGAGACATAATCCCACAAAGATGAATTGTAAAATGAACACACGGAATATCAAACACATGCATTGTCTTTTAAGTAGTTGTGCTTTGTTTGTTTGTACAATACTACAAATTAATTACTCAGGCCAACTCAAACAGTACCACATCATCTGGAATTAACAGACAAAAACTCAGAAGAGGTTTATTTGTTGTTGTTGTTTTGCTTAATTATTGACACGAGTTACTTGAAATCAGTGAGCTGGCAGACAGAGCACACAGGTACCTGGGCCCAGCCCAGCCAACCACCGGGAAGAGAAACACAACTGTACAAATCTCAGCCTCGCCTCTTCGTTTTCATTTTGGTGACAGCAGAACAGCACCCGCATGCAGCAGTGGGGTGTTTCCAGAGCACAACAGGGGAGAGAAGGCCAAGCAGAGCCTGTTTGGGCTGGTCCTGCTTCCAGGGGCTACCTTCTGGTTGGCAGAGCTGCTTGTGGTGGCCCCACAGCCTCAGTGTGCACCTCCCCGCTCTCCAGCACAGACTCGGGAAATGTCCCAAGCTCCACATGGCAAGCAATTCATGTGTAATTAATTTCTGTGCCAAGACAACAGCTACTGGTTAAGAAGAGCCAGCAATTTTTTTAGCTTTCACCAATGGAACCCAGCAGAGAAGCCTGTAAACAAACATCTCTAGTGGCTTCCAGCAGGATACTGCTGAAGGAATGCCCTGGAGCGGAGTACAAGAGAGAGGGAGATTTTACATTAACTGTACAACTGATACCTACCACTGGTAAGTCACCTTTGCCAAAATTCCTCAGAATTATCCATTCAAATAGAGGTGTCAAGAATGAGACATGGTTAGACACACAGTGTGTTCAAGTTTGAAGAAGGGCAAGCACTCACTTATTCCACACTGCAATTTATTCCTGAAACATGTGAAAGCATTATAGATAATGCACCACTCCAGCAGTAAGGGCCAGGCAGCGCAGGACACACCGGCACAGACCGGGCAGACAGACACGACTAAGCCTTGCTCGCTGCCATCGAGCACTTGGTTAACAGCTACCTCTATCAATTGCCTCACAATGTGTAACTCATGCTAGAGAATAAGAATAATGTTTGCTTTACGACCAGTCTAAAAGAAACATTCAGCCTTGTAAAAATATCTTCTGGTCTGGTTTAATGAAGAACTCCAAATATTTGGTTTAAAAATAACACTTTGGGAAATCCTATGCATGCACAGAGCTCAGTGGACAATCAACTTGCACATAGCAAGGAGCATACACACAACACCTTCTAAGTGGGTAAATCTTTTAAGTGTCATTTTCCAGGCCGTTTGTGCCACAGTGATTTTTCCCCAGTTGCTGGAATAAGCTCTTTCAATTTCTGCCATCCGTTGCCATTTTTGCCACCAACTTCTTTTTTTAATTGAAGACACTCATGTAACAGAATTGCAGTGGAGGTCAAGTTTTCCATTATGTACCTACCTTGTATGGAGGCCTAAATTCTTCCGTTTAAATTCAGGCATTACAGTAATGCTGGCCCTACATTTCACATTCAGCTTTATAGGACTCTCTATCAGTGATATTTCCTAGCCGTGTCATCATTTTTTCCTGGAGCTTAAAATTATGCTGTCAAGTTATGAAAAATGAAAGAGGCTTTCACAATCCAACTTTTCCACAGTTATTTTCCCAATCCGGGATCCCTGTCCAGATTTATTTTCACTTAATACGGGAAATTTCCTCTCAACATGTCCAAACATAAGTAATGTCACCAGCTGCAAAAGGTGTTAAGATTACATTCAGGCAGAGGGAGCAGCAGCACGGGAAGCAATGGCCTAAGGCGACCGCACTAAGAGCTTGTCCCAACCCATTAAACACTAGTGGAGGTGGCTTCTTTCCTAAGAAATGAAAGCTCCAGGCTACAGTTCACCTTCAAATTCATAGATACAGGCTAATGTACACTATGATCACAAGAAGTTATTTTATCTTTGTTTTAAGTGTGCATCCAGCCAGGCTAACCCTTTCTGGGTACCAGGATGCAGCCACGGAGCAGTCACATGAGGGTGATGCCAGCCTACACAGATACACACGCTGGAGAGCACAGGGCACAGCTTTAGCTGTCTGCTTCTATAAAATGTCAAATAGCTGACCAGTTTCTGCAGTCATCATTCACAACAACACTCCTACCCTCAGTACCAGTTAGAGAGGCTAATGCTGAGGGCAGGTAACTGGGAGATCTGGCCTACTATTTATCCGTTACCTGACTGGTTTGGGTCCGATCCCCTAGAACTGCTCCATTTATCTTTCCCCATCCCTGGTGCAGAGAAAAAAAAAAAAAAAAAAAAATCAAGAATGATATAATCTTTAGTGTTTTTCATTGCATTTCATTTATTGATCTCAAATTCATTTTTAATTTGCCTATAGCAACACATAATGGAAAGGATTTTAGCCTGATTTGTTTCCCCACCAATATCTCCTTTTTGATCAGAATTTTTTTTTTTAGCATTACCAAAAAAGCCATAGTCGCTACAGCACAGGTAATCTGGGTAATCTGACCAATGAAACAGACAATGTGACAGAGCAAGAGGCTACAATATTTATATAGTCTCACATTACATCTCTGCACTGAAATCCATACAGACATGAATCCTGCTCAAGTGACACACTGTGTACTCATCAAGGTGATATTGTCTTTATAAATCAGGCGTACAGTGACCATTTCAAGCAGTGTGGAAAATGTGGCAGACAAACATGGATGAATTGTCAGATTCATAATCCTTCTCATGTTATATCTGTGCAAAAAAGGAGTTTATGTTTTATTATCTAAAATAAATCTGAGAACTTCATTAGATCACCCCACCACAATTGACCGTCAGGTTTATATTACAGGCCGTGAAGCACACAGCAGCTGGTAATCATCAAAACCATTTTGCCTTGGAGCTCTTTCATAGGGAGTCTCAAAATTAACCATTCAGAATAAAAAGCTAAGCCTGCCATATTTGAACAAAATATACAGCTTATAAACACTCAAGAATGAACATGTGCAGAAGTACAATCAATTTGAGAAAAATTCAAAAGATAAAGGGATGATATGTACATCCTGAAACTCTAGATACATATCTGACTACAGAATGGAGAAAAAGAGGCAAATAAATATCAGAACAATTAAATTTCAGTAAATTGGGTTACAACCAACCAACAACCACAACATATTTTAATTTCATTTCTGCACCACTGGTTCTAAAACAGCACCATGACACCCATCGAAACATTTAGCCCAGCCCTAACTGGAACACCACTGCCCAGTGGCTCTGGAGTAACTGGGAGCTGAGCACAAAAGCAGGTTGCCGAAGCTGTGTCTGAGTAGGGCAATGGTGGAGACGGTAAAAAACAAAGTAATGTGATCAATGACAGTGAATTGAGCCCACTCGTTAAGAGTCCAGCTGAACAGGCAGCAGAGAGCCCTGACTGCCCAGGACAGGACAGCCCAGCACAGTCAATAATAAAAATCCCATTCCCATTTTTGGTTAGCAAGACAACACTGAAGAAAAATTTGACTTGTGCCAGAGCTGGTACATACTTGAGAGTGGTAACACTCTGATCAAATGGATTTCCATATCAGTTGGTTTTTGGTGGTATTTGGACATTCTGATGAAGTTAACGAACTTTTTATTGCCTTAATTTAATTCAGCAACAAATGAGTTCAGTTGAATCCATGCCCCCTCCCACAGAAGATGCCATCTGCATTGTTGCATTGCCCAGTGAGGTCCCAAATAGTATATGCCATTTATCCATTCTTCCCTCTTTTGCAAGGAGCTACTTCTCCCCCACTACTCATTGTTCCAAACGATGAGAAATAAGGAATGCCCAGAACTACAATAAAGTCTGGTTTTGAACACATTTTCCCACTCCCCAGCTTCAACTCAGAAATCAGTTCCTTTGCAGGTGTATCTGACAAGCAAAGCACCCTGGAGTAACACCTTCCAAAATCCTGAGCTTCCCAATCCCACTGGCTTTGGAGGCATCGAATCTTCTGTGCCCGCAGTAGAAGGGAAGCGCTGCCATGGTTTGCTATGTAAGGAGCGTTGCCCACCCACTGACTTTGCAGCAACCTGGGAGCATGCCAACCTCTGAAGTATCTTATTCCCCTTTTCCTGTCTTCGATTCAGATTATCTGCAACCAGGATGGTTTCAACCCAGCTGTGTTCGTGTCTCACCTATCACAATCTCCTCTCCCTCCCAAAACATCCATAAAGAAACAGGGCTGGGGATGGGGAGAAACTACACTGCCCTGCCCAACTAGTGGTCTGGATTTAAATGGTCTGAATCTTCCCAGCTCATTTTAAATGCACCTGCCTTTGGACTAAGGCCTATCTTTTGCAGGTTTAGTGTGTGGCAAAAAAAAACATATGATGCAAAGCAGACAGGTCTGGGAGTTTTGAAAATCTAAGCTCATAACATGGATTCACACTCCTCCTGAGCGTGATGGAAACCTGAAGATACACTCAGTCTCACTAATCCACGTCTGTGGAAGAAATGCTAATGCAAATTCAAGTATATACATCCACACTTCAGTTCTGCCTTCATTGACTATTTGATTGGTAATTAAGGCATATATTTGGTTCCAAAGATATAGAAAAAACTCAAATCCCAAAGGAAGCCATCGAATCTGAGCCCAGGGTTATTAATCATACTGTCTCTAATTGTATATAAAGTATCTTTACTCCCTCAAAAATGGTTTTTTTAAATATTATGGGATTTAAATGTCACAATATTCTGGATATCTTGATTAGATCTCCTTTAATATACTGCCTCCGAATAATTCGTAATTTATTTAACACCACTATAAATCTCACAGAAATGAAGAACTTACTAATCATTAAGGAGAATTTTTAGCCTGACTAGACTAGCAACAAAATTAGATAAGGGGAATTTTTTTTTCCTTAAACAGTGCTTTTTACTGTCTTCTTGTAATTAAAGTTTCAACCAAGATCCCATTAGGCCGATACTGATCCCCCCTGTGAATCAGGCAGACCCTCAAGTCTTCACATTTTCAGAGTTTAGTCTGACTGGTAACTAGCATCTGGGAAGGTTTTGACTAAATCAAGCGAAAACTCACTAAGATTAAAAGCCTAAAGAATTTTGCTCCTCATTGACATTTAAAAAAATTTTCTACCTCATTCTCCTGATCCCACAAGATCGCATGCCCTCACAAAACACTGCACGGGTTGCTTTACAGGGCTGACTGCAAGGGAAGGTGGGCTACAGTGGCTACAGGTGCCTATTTCAGGTCAGGTAGCCAAAGTCCATTACAGCTCACTGTAGATGCCCTCCCTCATCAGTGGTCCCTCAAGATTAGGGCATAAAAATCAGTAGTGAAAATCGGGGAGGGCAAGGAACCCATGCTGAGCAGAAAGCCAGCCACAGGGCAAAAGGAATGAAAGGACCATGCAGAGGCACTGGAGGGAGGAAGAACTGGCTTGGCAGAAGCACTAGAGGATGTTCCCAAGGGAGAACACACTACATACACGCCTGGGTGGCTGTGCCAGGACTGGCCCCGGGGTGGAACTGCTAAAGGCTAAATGGATAAGGCTAAATTGGACCTGTTGGAACGGTCCAGCAGAGGGCCACGA
>JAOXNO010000063.1:35961475-35979301 GCA_028565335.1 Limnodromus scolopaceus
CTTGGCAGGGGAGTTGGACTAGATGATCTCTATGGTCCCTTCCAACTCCAAAAAATTCAGTGAAATTCAGTGAAACTAGTCCTACTGCAAGCCAGTATGAACAGGGAGAACCTTCTCTTTGCATGGTATAGTATCAATGAGAATTGTGATTTCAACCTCAGGACGAGGATGAGATGAAAACATGGTGATTGCAGAGCTACAGGAGGGATAATTTAAGCACTAGACCTCTCCCAGGTCTAGGGCAGAAGCAGAAACAGAGAAGTGGCTGATAGATGAGGAGAGAGAGCACAAAAGTGCTCTCCAGAGAGCTGTGACGCTTAAATGACTGCCAGGAGTCCTCAGACATGGCAGAGCACAGGCAACCATTTTGGAGAGATCCTTTAATAAATACACTAAATTACCATAATTTCCAAATAATTGCAAGCACCATGTATTTTCTGATCCCACGTATACAGCTAGTTCATAACTGAGCAAGTCCCAGAGCCCGTCAGCAGTGGGTCAGTTTCTTGGCTAGATGGGGCTTAAGGGCAGGTACTGTGGCACAGCTGGAGCTCTGCGAGGGGCTGAGGAGACATTTATTTCTCCTGACACTGTAACTTACTGTGTCAGTCACAATGTTATCTGGGTCACCGCTACAAGTTTATGTGGCATCAACAGCAGTAGTGCTCTGCTAGCAGGCTTCCCTTCGGTACCTACACCGATGGAATATTAGCATCCAGTCCTGAGCACTGGAAAACTTGGATTACAACATCTTACCTAGGCAAAACTTCAGCCCACGTTCCAGATGAGAGAGGAGAGTTAACAGTGAACAGTAGCAATTAAACAGAATTCTGGCTGTCAGACATCCAGCACAGGGGATTGTGCTGCAGCTGCTGCTCCGTCTTTGACAATAAACTTAGCACAATTACTTGGTCCTTCTCCTCCCCCCTAATCTCCTCTACAAGCCGGCTGCGAAGCAGCAGAACAGGATGCATTTTAACCTTCCCCCTCCCGCAGCCCCACACAGGTTGCGTGGGTGCTGCTGCCTCCTGATCAGCAGCAGAGAGAGCCACCAGGGCTGGAGCGCCGGAGGGATGCGAGGGATGCAGTGCTCCTGTGCCGTTTCCATGGCGCTGCCGAGGCCCGCGGGCTGCAGCCCTGCTGTCTGCTCCTCTCGCCGAGAGAGAATAAACCTGCCTTCTCAGGGCTCCTCCACAGCTCTCTCAACACACCGTTTCCATCGCGTTTGCCTTTTCTCCACATTTCTACTGTGGTTAATTAGGCTACCGCTTTATGGAACCAACAATATTTCGGGCTTACCCGAGGAAGCAGGCGCACAGCAGAAGGTGGTCGCCGTCTCCGAGGAAGCCAGGCTGCATACACCACCATGACACTTTCTCCCAGGTTTTTTCCCCAACGTTTATTTTTCTTCTCCCATAGGAAAGCATAGGAATTAGCTGAATGCAGAATACAAAGAACAAACCATCTGAAAATTAGGCTTCACATTTTCGGATTTTGATTTCATTTAATTAAATTAAATTTAGGGCATTGCTTCAGTCAAAAAAAAAAAAAGCCAAAATATAAAAAAAACCCCATTGTATGACTTGGAGAAAAGTCCCAGAGTTGCTAATCAGATGATTACAAAAGGAGCCTGTGAAAACAAGCAACAGCCATCAAAAATTCACCTGATGACCTTCACCCTCCCTGCTTCCCCCAAGGAGGAAAAAATTGTAACAAGCAGAAAACATTCTTTCAAGTTCAAAATGCACAACACTTGGGAAAGGAAATAAACAGGCATTTGCAAAACTGACCTCCTGCCCGGCTCCCTAGGATGACATTAAAATAGGAATAAAGGCTCAGTGCCCAAATCTAGTTGTGACTAACACAGGATTCAGAGCCAGAGAGAAGGAATTTAGTTACAAGGAAAATTGGCTGGTCTTTCATCTCAACCTTTCTTCTTTACAAGAAGATTCTACCTCAGAAGGAGGAAAAAAAAAAAAAAAAAAAAAAGACAAAACTTTGTGTCGTTCCCTTTCCTATGACAAGCTGTCACTTCTAGATACGGGAACCATATCACCATGTTGCTGGAGAGAATAAGTGGGGCACGATTTCTCCTTTCCTTTGATATGAACAAAGATTAAAGTAATAAAGAACTAAGAAGATGAGAGTGAAGGAAAAGCAGAATTTTTCAAACAAGCAGAGCCTGTTATTTCAGTATGACATTCCATGAAGCAACAGTGGCATCCAGTGGTATATTTCCATAAGTAAGTTTCACATCCTACTTTCACTAACTTTTGGCTTCCATCAGATATTTTTTTTTTCTTGCAACAGGCTTGCAAGGAACCCTTCCTCTTCTTCCCCACCACAGGGTACCAGAACAGCTACCGTATACCCTGTCATCGGTACCAGTAATGCACAAATGCAAGCTATCAGCTTTCTCAAAGGCTGTGTAGCATATCTGCTTAGTCAAACATTTAAAGCTGTTACTGAAAAGCTGCAACATTGATAAAAACACATTTTTTAAATTATTCTCAAGAAAACAAAGGATATTTTTCTCCTGGTGCCCACAAGAGCACAGCAAATATTGTTCTGTACAGTTCCCCTCCTCAATCCCCCTCCCCATTTTGTTTCTCTCCAAGGCAATACATTTTTTTCTCATTTAGCAACATTAAGATTATTTTCACTTTACGGTATCTAAGTAGATGCTCTGGGCAAAAATGAGGGGCTTATAGTTGTAAGAGTACACTACAGAAGGAAGTCCATTCAGTGAATTTATTAAGATATTTTCAGTCTGAGATCCCATCTGCAGTTAAGAAAGCACCCTGTGCTTGCATAAGCTCAGCACCATCACAGGTATAATTTAGTTAGAAGGAGAATGGTCTTCTCACCAACACAGAGCTGAAAACCAAAACTTGTCAGTCCTGCTCTCAGGTCAACCAAAACTTCTGGTTTGATTATTATATTTTTAAGGTTAGGTCTAGAGATCTTTTAAAATAATCAGGCCTCAACTTCCCTAAAAATTATGTTTCTCACTTAAATTTCCAAAACAGTTAAATTAGAGTATCTGACCCTTTTTTAATAGGGCCATTTCTCTATCTACACACTCCACAATAATCTTCAGAAAGCTACTGACTGATATAATTGGGTTCCCTGAAGGAAAGCATAAGGCCTCCTTCCCCCTAACTCAATAAAACATAAAACCACAAATCTTGTGAAGAAACTGAAGCTTGGCCTACACCCAGTCTTTGTGCAGTAACTGGGAGTTAGCTGATTTTAATTGATGTGGTTCCATGAGTACAAGAGTGCCTACACAATCCATCCCAACAAACACAGACAGAAAAGGGTAATCACTGCCCCACTGATGAGGAGGTAGACTGGGAAGGAAGTGTCCAACACTGAACTGACCTGCACCAGAGCAAACCAGCAAACTCTGTACCACAGCAGCCTTCTACTCAACCCCATTTAGATTAGCGAAAACTCTGACTAACGAAAGCTGCATTTCAGTTCTGCCGGCACAGCAGAACAGATCCCTCTTTGGAGTAAACCATGTATTTCATTTATCGTGGTACTAAACCATCACAGTTCAAAAATATCACCCATTTGTGACACTAACCATGAGGTGACCCGAGGAACAGGTTACTCACTGATGCTGATGTTAAACACCAGCCACCTCAGACGGGTCTATCCCATTTCAGTGTTGCTCCATTCCAGCTGGGGCTAAATGACTGCAATGCCAGACCTGTTAGGGATTTACTAACTAGTTTCTCTGCTTGAACCGGTCAGTTCCCAAAAAAGCATTATTTCTGAGCAAGCAGGCGAAAACTCGCAGATGGAGTCTGCCCCCAAAGCAAGAAAAAGTCACTGCCAACTGCGATACAGAACTCTTTTATAATACATTGTTCTAGCAAGTGATATGCTAACATTAAAAATAGAAGAAAAAGCCATAACAAACAAGACAAGCTCAAGACCCATTGCCTTTTGATGAAGTGGAAAATCCCACATGACTGAGGGTGAGGGGGGGCAGTTATGCACAGGAGATGAGCCTGAACTACAAAGCAGAGCTGTGATTGAACTTGTACCATGGTTAGGATAAAGCAATCTTTCAGTAGTAAAGTCATAACACAGAAAAATCTCAGAGTGACATGGGATGATCAATATCATATGGAATGAAACCTCAGAAGAATCCGACATTTTAAGGCAGAGCTGAAAGATTAAGATGATTTTCTTATTTTCTTTCCCCTGTGCCTCTCGGCTGAGCTAGGAGCTTCCTGAACATCCTTAATACAAAGATTTTCCGATGAATTGCAGACTGTTTTTCCACAACATACTATAAGACTTTGGAAATAAATATCATAAAGCAGGATCTCTGCAGCTCTGAGCCCACTCTGGTTTCATGCAAGTTCTCCTGGCTGAAGGACAGCAAGTTCCAACTGGAGCAATATGACACCAAACAAAAGGTATCTCTACTTTCCCCCTCTCTTCTTCTACAGAGTTCTTACCCTTGTTCTCCTCCCTCTCGCGTGCGGTATTACTGTGTGCCCACACACCGCCGCAGAGCATGCTCACAGCATCCAGCCAGCTGTATGGGGACAGAAACCAACCCGGGGCTCTAGTGCTGGGCTCCTGCAGTTCCATCTCCCCGTCAGTATCAGACCAGTATCTCCCAGACCAGCAAGGGGGCTACGCAGCAGACTGTCCTGGTAATTTGGGACATGGAACTGGAAGGAGTACTACAGAAGACTCAGTAAAGAACTCCTTTAAGTTCTTTAGTAAAGTAAAGCTTCTAAAAAAGTGTTAGAATATGTCATCTAGGTAGTTATGATGATTTTCTTCTAAAAAATTGTTTTGATCTTCAAAGGCAGTTAGGCCTGTACCATATTAATTTATTTGTGGTGTAGATTAAGGGTTTGGGGAGGCTACTTCTTTAGTATCTTAGAAAAAGAGATCACTATTCATTAAGAATATAATCATCTGGTTTGGACACTACAAGACACAAGTTAAGTCTCTCATCCTGGTTTCATCTCTGGCAGTAGTATACATGTTTTCAAACAGCAGGTAATGCATTTTCATGTCAAATATGCCCGTTTATCATCACTGGATCTCTTGCTCCTGATACCATCTTTCCACCAGATGTCACACTTCCCCTTTATTTCTTGCCTACCCCTTTACCTGGTAACTTCAAACCCTATTAATATAACCCTATACACAGATGTATTTACTCCTCTACTGACCACTTCCACAGTCTATCCTGAACTAAATATTAGTCCTTCTATTTGCTTTGCAGTAAAAACACTGCAGTTAGACACCAAAACATACATTACCTGTGTAGCTAAGGTCCAGGCCTTACTTACATGGTAGCACTTACACTACTGTGTCATAACCAGAAAAAACTGCATTGCTCCATTACAGTCCAAAACCCACACATTTTTATGCATCAACAGGTTATTTAAGATGACAAAAATCCCTTTCCTGATGCCCTGTTTAAAAACAGGGCAATTTCTTAGTGGTTTTATTTTTCAGGGCCGCCAATAGTTACTCTAGAGAAAAAAAAAAAAAATTCCATTCACAGTGGCCAAATGCACAAAGCAGGAACATTATTTTCAAACCCAAGTGCCTAAATCCCAGCATTTAATAAACGCTTTATGATACGATTTAACACATGAAAAATGAGTTATTTGTAATCAGTGATATTTTAAGCATAAGAGCAAAGTTTGGTCCAACTCCGCTACCTTCCAAGTTGACCTCTGGTTTGTTTGACTTTACGATTTTCAAACTGCTGCGTCAGGAGTAACCCATCAGCATGAGCCATCTCTAGAGCCTGCAAATGGCTTTCTCCTGTTCTGATAAATGCAATGCTAATATATTATTCTAGAAAAATAACCCATGGAAAGCTGTAATTTTGGACCTCAGCTTCCGAGCGTGCTATCATACAAGACTGCAATGGTTTAGTTTATAAATTTCTACTATTCCTTTCCTGTCCTTTGACAATGACCTATTTTTAGACACACATCACACTGAGTGGGTATGTCACTTGATAGAATACCATCCTGAAGACTCAAGTCTGTCATAAATAAATATGTAAGACAAACTGGTACATACAAGTTGCCTCTGAGACCTGCTTTCAAGTCCATTCCAGAATGCAGTGAATGAAAATCATTTCAAATGAATGTCTGCTGGTCTCTGCCATGTTTCTTCTCTAAGAATTGCACATCACAACACAGCCGAGCATTTCCAAACAGACAGCTCTAAGAAGGTACGGAGGGAGGAAGACAAAAAGGAAACCTTCCGCTGACCAGGTGACATCCCTTTCCTGCCTCTTCCCCTCCCTGCCTCTCAGAGGGGAAGGCATCTATCGGGATGCAGTTGATGCTTCTCCTAGTAATTCTGCAGAAAGGAGAAATTACCACCTAATTTAAAAAAAAAAATTAAAAAAGAATAAAAATCAGTATCAATAGCAAGACAACCTGCAAGAAGAAGTATTATTCTGAGGAAACAGCAGTTGCATTTTGGGGATTTTGTTGTTTGGGTTTTTTTTTTTTTTAACTCCACCTAGCAAATATTGCCTAGCAACAATGGGAGAACCCTCCTAACGAAATGAATCATGCAGGTATTGGCTGTTTATTCCCATGAAGGGCTGTGTTTCCACCCTGTCAAATGACATCAAGGCCATGTTGCCAGAGGCGTTGGGAGTTTTGACCTCTAAAAGGCAATTTTCTCACTGTCTGCTCAGAAATGTAACATTTTTCATATTGAAGGCTTTTATATCATATCTTGTAGGTTTCAGATCTATAAATAACATACTAAAAATCTCCAAGGCAATAAAGCCCGAGCTATTATCTTTTGCTATTAACACTGTAAACATTAAATATCACAAAGTTAGCACTCTATTAGCGTAACTATCAGGCACCACAAAAACCCCCCATTAAATTGCATGACCAAGTTTACTGTAGATGAAGAGAGGCCAGAACTTGGTTCGTACACGTTCTGAATGGGAGAAGGAAAATATCCACTAGATCATCAGATATCCATGTGAGATTGGCTTCGGTCTTCCTTGCTTAAGTGATTCGTCCTTTGATTTCTGAACAGAGCTATTACAGGGAAGAGTTTTAAGTTACAGAATAGACATTGGTTCGTAACAGCATGTGAGGAGAAGACCTAAGAACTGTTATTTGCATAGAAGGTAGCAAGCGTGCTATAATTCTGACCAATAAATTGTCACTTATAGTTCCTCCCCCCCACCAATTAATTCATATTAAAAGCTTCCTGTGTTTTAATTGCAGCTTTGAGCAGAGCTGCCAGTGAGCTTTGGTCATAAAATTATTGCTTCTCCAGTTGCTCTGCAAAGGATGAAATACTCTTATATGCAGCTTGTGACAACTCTATTTATCCAATAAACATAGTTAACTGCAGCCCTGGACACGCTCTTGGCCCAATACTATGTTTTTCAAGTAAGGAGATAATGAGGAGCCCTAGAACACTACAAGCCTGTTCTGCTAACTGCACTGTTAAATAGCATCCGGGCTTTTGTTGTTTGCTTGCTTCTGCCCATGTTAAAAGAGTCATCAAATCTGTAAGAGGAACAGCATTTGCAAGCCATGCAGAGGCAAGCAGCTGTCCTTAAAACATCAGCATCTTCACAGAATTATTCTATCCTGATACTGTCAGCTTTTTTCACAAAATTATTCTACACAGCGTACAGGGACCAAGGATCTAGGTATCAAGACAAGTATTCCTGGTGCTTTCCTCAGACTGAAATTTTTTTAAGCTGTACGTAGAAGCAGATGGCCAAGAAATTCAGTTCCAAAGACTACTAATCAACTACCACAATCAATCTTCATAAGAGGCATTTGTGAAATGAGATAGAAGCACTCTTAGTGGTTTTCTTTTAAACAATCAGTAACTGTTCTCACAATAACAGAAAGTAATCTTGCATGATTAAGTGATCCTTTTCCTTAAAACTGCTCAAGAAAGATCATGCTTTGCTTCCAAACACCAACTGCAGATTGGTAAGCTTTCCCAGATATCTGTACTTTGGAACAGATATTTTTGGCTACGTTCTTCAACAAAGAGAATTAATTTTTTTTTCGTATTTATAGAAGAAAAGTACAAAAACTCAAGATAAAGTACTGTTTGGAATATTTTTTGATAAAAGCAAAATATTAAAGTATTCATTGTCCTATTTAAGGAGTTTATGCCAACATTTTCTTAGAACTGACTCATGATTTCCTATACTGGGTGTTTTCTATCCTAGAAATACAGTATTTCTCTTCATCAAATAGAATTTTACTTACTACTCTGCTAATATGTATAGGCCACAAAGAAACAGTAACATAATTTCAGGATACAAACACTAGAATCAAGCATCTATTTCTGGGAAGCCAAGTGTCAGCAGTGTTGGCACAGTATTCCCTGAAGGAAAAAAAAAAAGAGCCCCAAGAGTTGAGAAAAGCTTGCCATGCTTTGCAATGCAGTGTGAAACTCCAGAGCTTACAGATACCGAGATGGCGAGATTTACTCAGTCCCTATTCATATGGAATCCAACTCCTATATTATTTCCTTTCAATTTAGCTTGATAATAAGGGAGAAGGACTCATCCCACAATCTCAAAAACTAATTAACTCCAAAATAAACATATAAATGCACATATTCATATATTTTAAAAAGAAAAAAAAAAATCAGGCTTTTTAAATCAAGTTATTTGCTTGAACCACACTACTGCAAACAAGTAAGGCACATCCTCACGCTACAAATATGTATTTTAGTGCCCTACTGATACTGAGCTTATACAAAATATATATCCATATAGCTAAAGAAAACATATATTAGACACTTCCATATATAATTGAAATTAGCCCCCCCCCCCCCCAAAAAATGGTACTTACTATAAAATGAAATCAGAAGCTAATTCATATTATCTTATCATCGTTGTCTGGGGTTGGAACTAGATGATCTCTAAGGTCCCTTCCAACCTAAACCAGTCTATGATTCTATCATTCTCCAGGGGACTCCTGCCAATACTTTACCCCAACACATCGCCATACCCAGACCCTCAAACCTGCTCCACGCTGGAGCCCTGCAACTGCTCCCCGAGGGCCGGGCCTGTGGCCGGACGCAGCGCTGCTGCTCCTCCGGGGACCTCCAGGGCAGGGACCCCCCTGCCCTCCCCACCACAGCCAGCTCCATGGGCAGAATCCGAGGAGGAATGACTGAAACCAGCAGAGAAAGAGCTCCATAGGAGGTTCCTCAAACTACTGCTCTAACTGCCTCACTACGGCGTGTCTCTTCGGTGGCACAGCCACAACAGCAGAGTTTATTTAAGCGCAACACAGGACCTAGGCAGATTTGTAAGTAATTTTTAATTAACTGAACCCTAAAATATACCTTTGTTGCTGCAATACTCAGGAGAGCCCCGTAACACAGCTCAGGCTACCACACGGCGTTAATTAGGAGCCCCACCACCTCCTACCTCTGGGAGGGCCGCGCTCTCCGGGAGCTCCCCGGACGCCTCCTGCCGCTCGGGCCTGCGGGCGGCTGGGCCCGGGGTGCGGGCCTGCCCCCGCCTGCCCTCACGGAGCCTCACCTCACACGGAGCTGCTGCAGCGAGCCGCGGGGAGAGCCCCTCCGCAGCCCGCCGGGCCCTTCGTGCCGCCAGCCCCCCACCCCGCAGGGTCCCCCGCCGTGCCGAGCCCCGCTCCCCACCGCGCCAGGCCCTCGGCCCCGCAGGGATCCCCCCTCACAGCGGCGGGCCCCGCTGCCCGGGCCCGTCCCCTCAGGGCCCTGGGGCGCTGCTCGCCTGCCAGCCCCCCCCCTCCGGGAGCAGCCGCCGGTTTCCACGGCAACGGCGGGTGGCGGGAAGGCCGTGTGGAGGGCTGAGGCGGGAGCGCGGCGGGACGCGGCAGGCCGCGGGCGCCTTCACCGCCTTCCCTCGGCTTCCCCCGGCCCCTGAGCGCGGACTCCTCGCCCGGCCCGGCCCCACGGTTGCCCCGGGGCCAGCTCGATCGCACAGGCCGGCCGGCGCGGGGGCAGGCGGCCCTTCGGTCGCCTCCTGCCTGTCCTGCGCAAAATCCCGGCTCCTGCTATGCCAAGGGGGAGCCGCAGCTCTCGCCCTGCATTATTCATGCTCTCAGCACTGGAAGTGGGGGAAAAAAAAAAAACCAACCCTGAAATATATATATATTCATTTAAAACTATTTTTTCAGATGGCTTCAACATTCAAATTAATTAAGATTAATTAAAAATTAAATAAAAAATAAAAAGCTCCGAAAGTGATTTTTATTTCACTTACATCTTTAATGTAGCAGTAACTCCAGTGGGGTTGGTATTTTTAGTTTCATCTGGCATAACGCGAGGGACAGGGACTCGCTGTTCCACGGTGGCGGAGCTGCCGAGCGGGAGAACAATGCGGCCATGGGTCCTCGTTTGGGGAAAAGAAGGACAAAGTGGGACAAAGGAGAAACACTGTGGCCAAGAGCAGCCTCTAGTCCTTCCTCCCCGAAGCCAGACCGACATCCGACCAGTTCCACCAAATGGAGAGAGACGAGGGGAGAGGGAAGGAGAGGGGCTTCCCTGCCTCTTCCATTGCTGGGCCCAGGGAAGCCACCATGGCCGCCTCCCGCCCTTCGTGACAGAAGAACCTTTACTCCTCTTGGAAAAACTGTCCTTTTCACAGTCAAAACATGTCCCCTCCTCAGTGTTCTGGGAATACGAATGCAGATGCTTGTGAAAAGCAAGTAAATATCTGGCCCACCTGGGGAAAAAGTCTGCATTTGCATTTCAGGCCTGTGACTGAAGAGTGAAACTCCGAAAAGCAGGAAATACAGAAGCAATGCAGGATCCTTGCACCATTCCAAGTGTAATTCTTACTTGCGTCCCTTACCATTTAATGGTCTCACCGCAGATGATGCGACTTGTGAAAGCAACCACCTGGTGAGCGCTGGTGTCCAGATGAGAAACAGATTCCCAGTGTGTTTGGGCCATAAAAGTGTTTCTGCTCCAAAAATTCCCAGTATCATCTGAAATGAGATGCAAGAATTGAACAGAAAAGCAGCAAAGAAAGGGACTGGAAGGTCACAGTGATGTGGATGGAATTACCTGGGCCTTGGATACCTTTATGGTCCTGTTGACCGAAGATCATTTCCACCTGTTCAGTTAATTTACCCTTTAACTATTAAATCACCAGTTCCTCAGAGGAAAGGCAGTCACTAGCCAGCAGGTCTCTTGGTTAGGTCAGAACTCAAGAATATCTTATGAGGAACAGGAGGTGAGCTCCAAGATATGGTTCTACAGGGAGAGCCACTTCTGAGCACGCAGATGAGCAGGCAGGGCTGATCTCCTGTGTTACAGATAACACAGTGCCTTCGGAAATACGGGGTTAATGTGAAAGTGGTTCATGCTAGGACTTTTGCAACACCTTTATTCAACAAAATATCACATCTGGGAATTTACCTGCACTTTTTTTCTAAGAGGATATCTTGACAGCGGAAAGCTTAACTGAATAATGTTCACAAAAATATTAAACATGGACAATGGTCCTCTGCATAAAGCAGAACGAGTATAATGTTCCAAAAATGGACAAAACCATAACCATGTAATTGCCGTTACAAACCACTTGAAGAAGGACACTATGCTGGGTCCAGTACCATCAATGATTTCAAATTGTGCTGAAGTCATATGCTTACAGATTCCTTCTACAAGTTCTACATCTCAAAGGCTAATTGCAAACTAAAAGCTGGATATAAAAATACAAATTTGAGTTCCTTTAATAACCTCTCAAACGGAAGACTGACTACAAGGTGGCAAAACCTGTGGCATTGTAATAAAGTGCTTGAACTAAAGGTTAAACAGGGATTTAACAATGACTTTGGTTATTCTCTCCTCTGTGCACTGTTCAATATGTACTTCATGATGAGAAATATGCCTCTTCTTTAAGGAGTTTATTCCAACAAGAAAAAAAGGCATCCTATTCGTCTCTTTCTGAGAAGAAACCCATGACAGAAACGTGGAATAATCCAATGCTTAAGAAGTTAAGAGCACAAATCCATGAAAAATGATGCCGTAGCACACGCATCCTCAAAAATACAGGCTACAACAGGTAAGTATAATTTCTACTACTTGGCAATGCTGATTCTATATCAGATGTTTGAGGATGCTTGCTTTATTAACTTCACACACTTGCAAGGCATCTGAGGTGATACCATGGATATTCAAATTTTTACAGAGTCAGGATTCTGGAATTTTACTCTCACAGAATATTGGTCTCTGCTTTTTCAACCAAACGTGCTGTTTAGGTAAAGAAGTATACCCCCTCCCGTGTCTGCCAGAAAGGATGCCAGGCACGGGAAATGAGAAGCTCTGACTATCTGCATATCTGAAATCAGTGAAGCAGAGGAGGAGAGGCCATCAGGGAGGCAGCTAAGGTCTCTGATTCTCAGGCCCCATGTAAATTAGAGCCCAGCTGGCAGCGGTACTCGGGAGACCATACGCTAGCCGAGGATGGCTGGAGCACAGCATGTTTCAGCCATATGGCTGACATACTGCCTCCTTTCCAAGGGTCTCCGGCGTCGCAGGGCTTGGGCAGGCTCTCGCTCAGCTGGCTGTGTCCAGAGCTCTCCTCCCTTTGTGCTCAGACAATGGCAGGGCAGCCACAGCTCGGCTCTCCTCGCTAGCCCCCCGGCAAGAGCAGGACTGCTCAGTGTCACCCAGGTGGTAGGAGCACGTTCCCACCACGGCGTGCGGTGGAAAGGCTCCAGCTGAACTTGCCTGCCTCACAGGTGGGCAGGGATAACCACTGGCAGGGGTAGGAGACAGAAATCCTGGACCACAATGCGGTTATTGCTCCCTTTTCATACTATTAGCGGTAATGAGTTTGGTTCTGTGGTTGTGTCTCAACCTGCGAGTCAGCCGCAGTCCCCCAAACTCCAATTCACTGTTCATTGTGTCCAACACATGAACATCACAACCCCAAATTAATTTTTTAGTTTCTGCCTCCCAGTTGTGGGGTTGTTTTTTTTCTATTATTTAGATATTTTGCAACATAGAAGTCTGCTTAATTTCCTCTTCACGTGCCATCAAATTCAGGTTCTGTTTTAGCAGCCAAGAAGTCATTCCTTTGCCTCCCAGGAGAATTTCTCTATCTACCCTGCCTGTTCTCTGGGGGTCACAACAGCTTGTACCATCTTTCATTTAGAGCCGATCTGAAGCTGGAGCGGTTGAGAATATTCCCTTCCCTCCCACTGACATTAGACATTCCCTGGTCTTTCTTTGGCTACCGCGTCCCTTTCTGGAATCACAGAGGACCTCCATATCTGGACGAATTTGCTCCCTTTTCATGTCATTGTCCTGAAGCTTTATTGAGCTGCTGCTCTTGCAGGTTCTGTCCCAGCCGTGCATGATCCAGACCCCTCAGTCTGTTATTTGCCAAAGAAAAAGCGCGCTGAAACGCTGCTACATAAATAAGATTCACCTATGATTCTCGATTTGCCTGTGCCCAAAGATCCTAAACACTGTAAATTATTTGATACAAAAGGGCCATTATGGCTCTTTTCTTCGCTCTCTGTATTCTGTTAAGTGATATTTTTGCAGTTTAACATATTCCAGACCTTTGCTGGCAGAAGAAATGCATATAACCTCCCTTAGAAGTGTATTCAGTTGGGAGCTGCCTGGCTGCACAGGATTTTACACATCGTTCAGCTAAGTCAGCGATCCATATGCAAAAATCAAGCTCTCAGGGACACCATGTGGATTTGTGACATTCTTCAGAGTACTTTGTGTCTCTAATAAACCAATGAATGGATTACACTCAACCATAAAAATGCTTTTTCCTCTCTGTGACATATATAACATGGATAAGCTTTATTTAATAAGTAGCTAAAAATTAATGCCATGCACATTACTTAAACAGGTTAAAAATATTCCTCAGTATTGTAACCACTTAAGAAGAGGAGTGAGGGCACGCAACAAAACGGCAATGTATAAAGCTGCGAAACGCCGTGCCGAACACTAACATGGGACATTTTGATTAAGTAAATTTCATTTTGGAAACTATTTTTGTCTGAATGCAGTTGGGAGCAGAAGAGACCGGTAGACCTTTCCTGTACTGTATTTCCTGACAAGCTATTTCATCTTGGCATTCCAGCGTAGATTATTTCTTTGTATCACGCTGTTGTCATGAGTTAGGTGCTGGATAATAGATAGTTTTAAAAACAGTCCATCTGTATTTAGTCAATAAAGTAATGGTTTGTAAACTCACTCAGCAGCAAGCTGTTTCTTGAAAAGAACAGAAGAGCATTCAAGGGAAAAGAGTGACAAGACTTGGTGATTTCCTAATGATCAGATTTTGTTCTTTGCATGGGCACGCTTACTGCTCCCAGGAAACCCCTTATCTGCCTACAAATGACAAACAATTATTTGACTTAATTAGCAAACCCTGGGTCAAGTTCCTGTTCCAGAATGATTGGCACTGCAACTGGCGCGAAAACTTGCTTCAGCTGGGAGATGTCCTTAATTCTTCCTTTTTATTATTCTGAATATGTCAACTGGCTGGAGCGAGTGTTGGGATTTCAAGGTGCTTAATATTTTCAGGTTTCTCACAAGAACAAACCTTTCCGGCAGCTCAAGGCGTTTGTAACATCAGCCTTCCACACCTTCTGCTGCCATCTCCTTCTCGGTGACGAGGCAGTGGTGCCAGTCACAGGGTCCAGGGCTGCCAGCTCTGCATTCAGATCTGCTTCTCCCCAGTGGCTCTAAGTGCAGCCACAGCCGGGAAACCTCGCGGAAGGCAAGAAAGTCACGTAGGCTTTGCTGCCTGAAGGTGCACTCAAGTCCAACAACTACTTTTGAAGCACCAATATGTTACTCAAATCTTCTCTCCCCAAATAAAAGTCCACCTAGGATACAGTGGTGTCTTAACTGAGCCTGGGAAGAGTATTAATCGACATGTACACATCGATTCCTTTGTTGTACCCCTAATTCTCATTTATCTGCTTTAAACATTTCATTAAATTATCCATTTTCCTTCTTATTTACTGCTGCATCTTAAAATGCCCAGTAGAGCACGGTGTGCCTGGGAGAGGAGGGTCAGGCAGTCCGCGGATTTCTTTCTGCACTTTTTGTAGGCAGTGGGAATATTGGTATCATCGTGAGGAAGCCAGGATCGAGCTGCAGGTTAAGATACGTGACATAAGAGGTCCTGAAGTCAGGCTCAAACCTTGAGATAAGACAAATAGTAGAAGGAAAAGAGTGAGGACTAAGACAGGAGCAGGGCTGCTGGCATTAATTCCTACAGGCCTTCAAGAACGATACTGCCTGGAAGTTGTTGTTACTCTAATTCAGATAGCTCTGTGTAGAAAAGGTCAACGTTATTTTTCAGTTCATGATACTTTCTTTCACACAGTCAACCAATTTCAAATCTGATCATTTCAAAATATATTTGGAACATCTTTTTGATGGGAAATTTCTATTCCTTCAAATCTGCACCTTGTCACAATATAGTCTTTTTCTGTCCTGTCAAATGCACACAATTTGTTATTTTTTGAAAACACACACAAAAATGGAGAAAAATTAGATGGGGTTCTTAATGGGCATCCCTGTAAGACACTGTCTTAAGAATGTCAATAATTTTTTTACCTGATTATTGAAAAAAAAAAAAAGGAAGTGAACTATGGAATAATTAGATTAAAAAACAGGTTCCAGAAAGGTTCTGTCCAATTCCATTTCTAAGCACCCACACGGAATACAAAGAACTGCTGGTAAGAAAAAAATCCGAAGTATTTATTTTGAAGTATTTAGTATCTTAATAAACACATGCTGGGCATTTGGCCAAGAACTTTTAAAACACCTATGATAAGTTATAACTTATTGCTTTAAATTATAATATCACGCAACCGAACTCAGGATCCTATCTTCTGTTATAAATTTTGTATTGCTTTATAGGGAGGATAATAGAGTTGTTCAGAAAGTAAGTTATGTTCAGTTCTAACAGTATTTCTTCTTTTTTGTTCAGTACATACTATTTAGTATTTTCCTTTGTACACTTCTTAATAGTTGAGCTTTAAGTGGAACTCTGAAAAACAACATTAGGATTCAGAATACAGTGGAAGATTTTATTTTCAGGGTCACAAGTAGCATAGCGAGATTTCTCTCTTAAACAATGACACTTAGTATCTCTGTAGTTCTATGAATACTTTTGAAGTGTCATATTAAAACCAATCTCTTGGCCTTCAGGCAAAGAGAAGCAATTAGTCTTGGAGTTGTGAATAAATAAAAATCCATTTATATACCCGTCCTTGACACGTACCTTGCAAATCTTAGAAACTTCATCTAGTGGGAAAAGAACTGTTAAATCATGAACACCACTACTAATCATATTGCAATGTTGCTTCCTAAAACAGTTTAGTTTGTATCAATCTTTTAAGTATTAATTCATATGTATATATGCATACATATTGAAACACAACAAGAGAAAGGCATTCACAGACTTGAGTGAGAAGAAAGGAAGGAGTGAGTGCGCACGGAGCTGCAATGCTTATCTTTATTACCCTCAACATAAATACAGGCAAGGAAAAAAGCTCAAAGCTCCCAAGTACATTGTCCTTTCCTTAGATACCGCAAAAACAATCCCGCACGAGCTGCGTACCACGCGCGTGCCTTCCTCATCCCAAGTGCTGCTGTCTCTTTGCTTTGATCTGCAAACAAACAAACACACCAAATCTTTATTAGCCATGCGTCCCATTTTCATGCAGCACAATTAAATGGTACCTGTCGCAGATGTGCTGGGATGAGTCAGAGAACAACTTCTGCTTTTTGTTCAGTGCAATATAATATACAGTTTCCTCCTTACTGTGCCCTAGTGCAGAAGCAGCCTTTTTTTTTTTTATGATACTCTGATTGCTGCTGTTGGAGATTCTCATATCTATTTTTTTCCATTTAGCAGTTAGTAAATTCACAGAGGAAGTAAAAATTATGATGCCGAGTCATTCCCAAATAGCCCGCCTGCACCCCTACGGAAAAGCTGGGTGAAACTGGGGCTGCGTGACGGGTCACCGAGTCTCGGTGGAGCTGGTCCTCCCCGCATCACTTGTTGAGCAGAGCCCGGGGAGAGGAGCCGGCTCGGGCTCAGCCCTGTCCCGTCACGAGGTGCAGCAGCTCTCTGGGGACACGCTGGTGTTCCAGGTTATTTTGGAATAAAACCCAGCCCTCTGTGCCACGCTCTGGTAGGCAAAGAGCGAATCCCAGCCCGGAGGTCAGGGTGGGACGGTGACCCCTGCGAAGGATCGCACCTGGGCCGGTGGGATGGTCAAGGAAAACAAATTTTAGTCTGTTCTGGATGCAAATCTCTCTGCTGACCTAGTTCTCATTCTCCTTTTCATTTCAGAAGCTCAGCTAAAAATCCATAAATTAAGGAAATTAACTGATGGAGCCTCCGGCATCTTTGTAAGCTATTTAAATCTTTAAATTTACAACATCTTCTGCATATATCAAGTAATTGAACTAACTGCAGGGATGTAACTTTAATGAGAAAATTTCCCTCTTCTCCTGTAGTTTGTACTCTAAAAAAAAAAAAAAAAAAAAAGCAACCCTTAGGAGAAAATTTTATTTTTATTCCTGCCACGGAAAAGAACTTTAAAAAAAAAAATACCCACCCTCAATTTTAGGGGGTCCTGCCTGCCCTCCTCCCCTGCTGCCTGCCGGGGCGGGCGGCCCTGCGCGGAGGGGAGCGCGGGCGCGGAGGCGAAGGGAAGGCCGTCCCCCCCCCGCCCCCGCTGTGCGCCGGCGGCCTGACCCTTCGGCACCGCGCAGCCGTGCGCAGCTCCCTGCGCGGCCGCGCTCGGCGGCTAGTGGGCGCTGCTG